>CM023134.1:49867834-50045334 GCA_013133815.1 Cromileptes altivelis
AGAGCATAAAGGTCCAGGTGGAAAAAACACAACTCAGTCATTTAGGATTTTGCTAAAAGAAGAAAATTACCTTTTGATATAGATCCCAGGGGACATTTTGCACCATAGAGTACTGGGTTTTAATTTTGAGTTTTGAGATCTGCATTCTGCACAATAAATGCTCTAAAAATGCATTACATCTTTGCTTTTGTTGTTGCTGGGTTTTTTAATCAATTTAGCTTTGCTAAGGGACTACAAAACCCATTCAGAAACACTTCTATTATAACTTTTACACTTAAATTTATACCGCGATATATACCGTTACCATGAAGGGATTCGATTTATACCGTGATATAAATTTTAGGTCATACCGCCCAGCCCTAGTTCTGTACGACATCTATTGCACGTCTGTCCGTCCTGGAAGAGGGATCCCTCCTCAGTTGCTCTTCCTTAGGTTTCTACCATTTTTTTTCCCCGTTAAAGGGTTTTTTTGGGGAGTTTTTCCTGATCAGCTGTGAGGGTCATAAGGACAGAGGGATGTCGTATGCTGTAAAGCCCTGTGAGGCAAATTGTGATTTGTGATATTGGGCTTTATAAATAAAATTGATTGATTGATGGATGGATGGATGGATGGATGGATGGTTAAATGGATGGATGGATGATGGATGGTTAAATGGATGGATGGATGGATGGATAGATGGGTGGATGGATGGATGGATGGATAGATGGATGGATGGGTGGATGGATGGATGATGGATGGTTAAATGGATGGATGGATGATGGATGGTTAAATGGATGGATGGATGGATGGATGGATGGATGGTTAAATGGATGGATGGATGGATGGTTAAATGGATGGATGGATGGATGATGGATGGATGGATGGATGAATGGATGGATGAATGGATGGATGGGTGGATGGATGGATGATGGATGGATGGTTAAATGGATGGATGGATGGGTGGATGGTTAAATGGATGGATGGATGGGTGGATGGTTAAATGGATGGATGGATGGATGGATGGATGGATGAATGGATGGATGGGTGGATGGATGGATGATGGATGGATGGTTAAATGGATGGATGGATGGGTGGATGGTTAAATGGATGATGGATGGATGGATGGATGGTTAAATGGATGGATGGATGGGTGGATGGGTGGATGGATGGATGGATGGTTAAATGGATGGATGGATGGATGGATGGATGGTTAAATGGATGGATGGATGGGTGGATGGTTAAATGGATGGATGGATGGATGGATGGGTGGATGGATGATGGATGGATGGTTAAATGGATGGATGGGTGGATGTTAAATGGATGGATGGATGGATGGTTAAATGGATGGATGGATGGGTGGATGGATGGATGGATGGGTGGATGGATGTTAAATGGATGGATGGATGGATGGATGGGTGGATGGATGGTTAAATGGATGGATGGATGGATGGATGGATGGATGTTAAATGGATGGATGGATGGATGGATGGATGTTAAATGGATGGATGGGTGGATGGATAGATCATAGATGGATGTGACCCATCTATGATCTATCCATCAGGTCGACGGACAGTTGTGTGTGCTCAGGTATTTACACGTAGGCGTGATAGATGAAGGCCCATCCTCGAGGTCTCTCCAGGACGTTGTACAGGAAGTTCTGTAGGCGTCTGTAGAGGGCGTTTCTCTTCGGAGGTTTCTTTCCTCCAGAGACGCTGCTGCGCTGCCGCCGCGGCCCCTCCTCCCCGCCTCGACACACAAAACAACACGTCCCACATTTTAACTTTCAAAATAACAAACACAAATTATTAAATATCAGTTTATCTTCTGCTTCTTATCACATCCTTCCATGAAAACATCCGTCATCTGCTGTGTTCCAGGGTTCTACCTGGAACCTCCCCAGTTTAATTGGCAAACTTTCTGGGGAAAACCTGGTCTTATTAGGAGAGACGGCATTCATCCCACTTTGGATGGAGCTGCTCTCATTTCTAGGAACCTGACAAACTTTATTAGTAATTTAAATCCCTGACAACCCAGAGTTGAGACCAGGACAGAGAGTCGCAGTCCTAAACGCCTCTCTGAGCTTCTAGTTCAGTTACCCAGCCATAGTTTTTATAGGTTTATACAAACGGTGTCTGTCCCCCGACCACCTAAATTATTTAAATCTAAAATTAAACAAAGAGGAGTTGTGCATAACAACCTCATAAAAATTAAAACCTCTTCTGTGACAGAAAGACAAAACAGGAGAATTAAATGCGGACTGTTAAATATCAGGTCTCTGTCGTCTAAAGCAGTGTTAGGAAACGAATTAATATCAGATAATCATATTGATTTACTCAGTCTCACTGAAACCTGGCTGTGTCAAGATGAATATGTTAGTCTAAATGAGTCCACTCCTCCCAGTCATAATAATACCCACATTCCTCGAGGCAGCGGCCGAGGAGGGGGAGTTGCAGCCATTTTTAACTCTAGTCTGTTAATCAGCCCTAAACCTAAACTAGATTATAATTCATTTGAAAGCCTCATTCTTAGTCTTTTACATCCGACCTGGAAAACCTCGCAGCCACTTTTATTTGTTATAGTGTACCGTGCTCCTGGCCCGTATTCTGAATTTGTATCTGAATTCTCAGAGTTTTTATCCAGTTTAGTTCTTAAATCAGATAAAGTTATTATTGTAGGCGATTTTAACATTCATGTTGACGTTGATAATGACTCCCTGGCTACCGCGTTTATCTCATTAATAGACTCCATTGGCTTCAGTCAGGGTGTACATGAACCCACTCACTGTTTTAACCATACCCTCGATCTAGTTCTGACGTATGGAATTGAAATTGATAACCTAAAAGTCTTTCCACAGAATCCCTCGCTATCGGATCATTATCTGATTACTTTTGATTTCTTTTTACTCGATTACACGCCACTCAGCAACAGTTACTATACTAGATGTTTATCACATAGTGCTGTTGCAAAATTTAAGGAAAAGATTACTCCATCATTAAATTCAATACCAAGTCCCTCAGTAACAGAGGTTTTCTGTACTGACTTTGATCATTTTGTTGATAGCGCCGTAGGCTCACTGCGAACAACACTTGACTCTGTAGCTCCTCTTAAAAAGAAGTTAAAAAAAGCAAAGAAAGTTCGCTCCTTGGTATAACTCTCAAACCTGTAAGTTAAAACAAATATCGCGAAAATTTGAAAGGAATTGGCGATTGACCAAACAGGAAGAATCTTGTTTAATCTGGCAATAAGAACAACCCCAGGTTTCTTTTCAGCACTGTAGCCAGGCTGGCTGAGAGTCAAAGCTCTATTGAGCCTTGTATTCCTTTAGCCCTTAGAAGTAATGATTTTATGAGCTTTTTTTAATGACAAAATTCTAACCATTAGAGGCAAGGATGGACAGACGTACAATAGATGTCGTACAGAACAGATCAGCATAATAAATTAACAGTAATCCGTATGACACAATGAGACAGAGAGAGAGAGAGAGAAAGAGATGCAGGTAATGACAGTAGCTTACAACAACATTAATGAAAGTAATAATATTATAGTTATAGTTCTGGTTACTGTGGTACAATATGTTGAAAGTATGTATTAATATCTGACAGTATACATGTGTGACAATAGTCATATGTGTATAATAACAGTAGAAGTATGACTAATGACTAATGATGGCAGCAGCAGCAGGAGGCATCTGGCAGGACCTCTCTGATGCTCTGTCAGTCTGATTATTTTCAGACTGGTTTAAATAAACAGTCTGATTTTATTTCCTGATCTTTGGTAATGGACCTGCATTTGTAAAGTGCCTTTCTAGTCATCTGACCACTCAAAGCGCTTTTTACACAGTCAGTGAGTCACATTCACCCATTCACACATTCACACATTCACACATTCATACACTGGTGGCCGAGGCTACCATACAAGGTGCACCTCACACACCAATGGAGCAGCCATCAGGAGCAATTTGGGGTTCAGTATCTTGCTCAAGGACACTTTGGTATGCATGGTATCTCTCTCTCTCTCTCTCTCTCTCTCTCTCTCTCTCTCTCTCTCTCTCTCGTATTCTATTACTGCATCTTGCTAACTCGGCCATTCTGGATGTCACTAACTTGGCTTCTTCTCCGGAGCCTTTGTGCTCCACTGTCTCTCAGATTAACTCATATCACAGCGGTGCCTGGACAGCGTGACGTGTGTGGTTGTGCTGCTGCCGTGGTCCTGCCAGATGCCTCCTGCTGCTGCTGCTGCTGCCATCATTAGTCATTAGTCATACTTCTACTGTTATTTTACACATATGACTATTGTCACACATGTATACTGTCACATATTAATACATACTTTCAGCATATTGTACCACAGTAACCAGAACTATAACTATAATATTATTACTTTCAATAATGTTGTTGTAAGCTACTGTCATTACCTGCATCTCTCTCTCTCTCTCTCTCTCTCTCTCTCTCTCTCTCTCTCTCTCTCTGTCTCATTGTGTCATACGGATTACTGTTAATTTATCATGTTGATCTGTTCTGTACGACATCTATTGCACGTCTGTCCGTCCTGGAAGAGGGATCCCTCCTCAGTTGCTCTTCCTGAGGTTTCTACCGTTTTTTCCCCGTTAAAGGGTTTTTGGGGAGTTTTTCCTGATCAGCTGTGAGGGTCTTAAGGACAGAGGGATGTCGTATGCTGTAAAGCCCTGTGAGGCAAATTGTGATTTGTGATATTGGGCTTTATAAATAAAATTGATTGATTGATTGATTTATTATTTTAGCTTAGGGGAGGGGGCTTACAGACACAAACATTTTTGGCAATTTTTCTTTCTCTTTAAGATTTTTTTTTTGCCAATTTCAGCATCTTTTGTTTGCTTTTAAATCTTTAGATATCTTTTTTTGTACCAATGGTGGCTGATGTTCTTAAAAATCATTAGCCAATTTTTTCTGGAATTGGTTTTGCCAATTTCTTTAAAAAGTTTATGGTGATTTTTTTTAAGAAACATGCTGTCCCGCAGTGTGTGAACGTGTGAAACCTCAGTTTTAAACTTAAACATCAAAAGTTATGCTGTGAGTTTCTCAGATCAGGAGACGAAAAAAACATTTTCATATCGAACATCTTTCCTTTAATTAATTAAGTCACGAGGCCAGCAGCCAATCACAGGAAAGCACCTGTCTGATCTCCTCTAACCCGATTGATCCAAATCTGCAGGTCATTTGGGCTGTTTCCATCCGGTTCTCATGTTTACATGACATCATCAGACACACAGACAGACACACACACACACACACACACACAAACACACACACACCGTTAACGGTCCCGTTAATGACCGGCAGCTGTTTACCTGCCGCTATGAGCAGAGCTCCGTCCCTGCTGGACTCGGTTCCCCCGGCCTCCAGACCCACGAAGCCGACCTTTAGCTTCTTCTGGTCGGCCTGCGCTCCGGGGAACACCCCGCCGTTCCGGGATTTCTGCACCATGACGGAGAACCTGCACCGACCTGCTCAGCTACTGACAGCCCGCAGACAGAGAGCCGAGGCCGGCCAGGCCCGGCGGGAACATCGCTGCTGTGGAGGAGCAGAAGAGGACGAGGAGGAGAGAAGATGAAGAGCAGGAGGAGGATGGAAGGATGGAGGAGGACAATCAACCCGCAGAGCAACACACAGCAGTTTGGCTGATCAGCAGCTCTTTCTTTTCCTCACCGACTTCCCGCACTAAAAGGAAGTGGAATGACGTCACTGACGGTTATTGATCAGCTCAGAAATAAAAAGTAAAATTAAAAAAAAACAAGACACGTGATCGACCTGGTCCCTGTGTGTGTGTGTGTGTGTGTGTGTGTGTCATACATCATCTCTGACAGTCACCATGGTAACCGGATAATCTGTAAGTGGTAACCATGACAACCGGAGGCAGAGGGCGGGCTGTGATTGGCTCATTAAAATGTATAAAACATCAAAAATAAACTGAAAATAAAATCAAACAAATAAAAATGTAAAATATAAACAAGAGTGTGACGTCATGAGAGGCTGATCAGGAGCCAATAAAGAATTGATTCACAGGTTCGATCCCCGCCTGTCACCTGACACACAGTTATTATAATAATTATATATTCATGATTATACAACAGTTAGTTCCGACCGAGTAATTTGATTGGACGAGGGCTGATATAGAGCCAGGGATGGGCAGTATTTCTATTACTTGTATTTAAAATACGTATTTCAGTTACATTTGAGTATTTTGTAATTTGTTTTTGATAAGGCCAATAAAAAGCAAATGTAATTTGTAACTAAATACTTTTGAGTGGAGCAATTTTGTATTTAAAATACTCAATACTTTCTCACAAAAACAAAAATAATAGGCTACACATTCTTATAATAATAATAATAATAATAATAATAATGATGGATGTAAAAATATTTGTTACTTTTTTTAAAAAAAATATTTACATCTATATGTTTATTTAAACTTGGGCCCTTCAGTGACCTCGTGGTCTGTTTCACTGGACTGTGCATCACATAGGAAACTTTATGTTGTTGTGGTTGATGCTTGGGATGAGTCTGCTACAAATGAATTGCCTCATGTGGGATCAATAAAGTTGTCTGAATCTAAATCTGAATCAATAAATAATATTTTAGGATAGCCTACATGTCCCTAGTTTTGTTTTCTCTGTCATTTTAAAGAGTTGAACACATGGCTCCAAGTTAGACAGCAAACAAGTGAACTAGCTACAGTATCTACAGTATCTTGCTGCTGTTCAGCTCGACCGTTGGTGTTAAGTCTGGTTAATAAATATATTTATACATAATCAAGTTGTTGTCTTTTAATGATTTTGCTTAGTTACACTTAGTTCTGTGACTGTTCACCAGAGCTTTGTGTTTATCCTACAGCCCAAACCTGAATACTCTGCTACACCAAACTGGGAGAAAACAAGCGCAAGTTTGCAGTAGCTGCGTCCAAATTTGCTATTACGCCATTAATGGAAGAATCATGGTTGTTCTTCCTGGTGTAGTTACTCATGGTCTCTAGTTGCAGTATGTACATTTTGAGCATTTTTGGTCATGGACTTTTTGGGTTATTCACAAAAAGCTTTGTGGACCTGCCGACAGTGACCTGTAGAGCTGCAGGTCGCTGTTAAAAAGAAAAAGTATTTTCTGTATTTGAAAATACAAAATACTTGTATTCTATTTTGTTACATTTATTTGAGGGATATTTTGTATCAAAATACATTTTGATGTATTGTTGCCCATCTCTGATGTCATGTCACATGTATGAAACGCTTGGATCATCACGCTGTGTCTTCATAGACACATCCCGGCGCCGTCTCAGCATCCCGACAGACGAGCCTGCACCTTCCAGGTAGAATAACGACATGAGGGTGAATCCACCCCGTCGTCACCGTCACAGCTGGATGAAACTCCATCTTTAAAAAGGTGGAGATGACGAATACAGCAGCAGATTTGTGACAAACCTTCTGTGGGGGGGGCTTCTGTGTGAAGGTGGAAATGGAGTTCAGGTGGTTGGGAGAGGTTTAAGCAGCAGTGAAAAAACTCAGATAGATTCATCCAAAAAAAACTTTATTTGTTCCTTTAAATCAACAAAAACACTAAAATAAAGTTTCACATTCAAAACAGACTGATGGCAGTGCTCGTTTCCATGGCGATGTGATTGGGTGAGGTTGAGACGTTTCATTTCCTGCAACAGTAATCTGGTTTCCGGGCAACACAAAGGGGGTTAGCACAGTGCTGTGCTGATTGGCTGGCAGTGAGAGAGGGAAAAAAAAAAAAAAAAAAAAATCAAAGTATGGCAGCCTGAAGAGTCCAAACAGAGGTCAGAGGTCAGTAGGGCTGTTTGTTGATGAATCTGGAGAACATGGTGAAGGCAGCGATCGGTTTATCTGATGGAACCATGTGACCAGAACCCTGCAGGAGGACAGAGGTCAGACAGGTGAGCAGCACAGCCCCACTCCCAAAATACCTGGATGACATCACAGGGTCAGTGACTATCAGCGGATGAGGATGAAGGTGTTTACCTTTACAGTGAGGAAGGCGATGTTGTCAAACTCTTTGACGAAGCCTCCGACCTGCCGACCATCGTCGTCATCATAGACCCACGTACGCCGCTGAACCTCCACCTGAGAGACACGGTAAGGTTAATACACCTGGAGCCGACCTGCCGCCCGACGTCACGCCCAGAGTCTGTTAGGAGCTGACACGTGACACGTGTTCTCACTCCTTCATTAAGAACTGGTCCTGCTGAGCTCTGACAGACGGAAACCGTTACATGATATTAACCTGTCTGGTGGTCTGTGTGTGATGCCTTTAGGGACATGTGTAATTTGTAGGAACAGATAAAAACCTGGGGACATGATAATGAGCTGAGTTTCTCAGTAAAGTTGAAAATAAATCTTTTCCTTCTGTTGTATCAACATCAGGATCGACGTGTCACAGCAGCAGAAAAACTCTGCACTGACAACACTTGATTCAGCGTCCATGTGAACAGGTGACACTGTAATCAGATTACAGAAAGAGATCTAACAGAATCTGATCTGATCATAAGTCTGATCCACTTATTGATTATTGATTAACAGATTTAAATCTGGAGTTACCTGCTGGTGCAGAGACTCAACGAACCACTCGTCCCCCATGAAGTTACAGGCCATGTCCACGTCCCCGTTGTAGACCAGGACCCGGTACTTCTGCACAGAGAACACAACAAGAACCCGGATAAACAAGCCACGCCCACCTGGACACATCAGCCTATCAGCAGCAGAGCTCACATTCGGTCACATCGAGGCATTGACCAGGAAGCCTCAGCAGCCAGAGGAACTCAACTTCCTGTCAGTGTTCTACATTGAAAGCCTTCTGTTCCTGCTCAGACTTTTATTTTGAAGGTCTCTAATATGAAAGTCCTATAGGACAGACAAGTGTGAAGGAGAGAGGGAGAGACATGCAGCAAAGGGCCACAGGCTGGAGTCGAACCTTGTTCATGGGGCGCCTGCTCCACCACTAAGCCACCGACGCCCCGTGATATTGGGCTTTATAAATAACACTGACTGATTTTTGGATCGGTGTGACAGGTTCTTCCTGTTGTGTCGATGTGGCGTGAACGCAGCCTGACGCCGTCCTGCTGATGGCAGGATTAAAAACAGAATTAAAACTTTTTCTGGAGACGGAGAACAAAGAATCAACTGGGCTGAAACATTTTAATAAATCAAGATGTAAATATGTCACTTCCTATATGAACAAGGCTTTGTGTCACTTCCTGTCACCTGCCCTGAGAGAGGATCCACGCCAGACACAGACCTCACCTGTGCTGATGGACATGTCCCTGAGGTTGGGTTAGAGTCCTAAAGGACGTTACAATGTTCAGACTGAGATTGGAGGACAGGTGGAGGACAGGTGGAGTGGAGGAGAGGAGGAAGACAGGTGGAGGACAGGTGGAGTGGAGGACAGGAGGAAGACAGGTGGAGTGGAGGAGAGGAGGAGGAAGACAGGTGGAGTGGAGGAGAGGAGGAGGACAGATGGAGGAGAGGTGGAGTGGAGGACAGGAGGAAGACAGGTGGAGTGGAGGACAGGAGGAGGACAAGTGGAGGATAGGTGGAGGACAGGTGGAGTGGAGGACAGGTGGAGTGGCAGACAGGAGGAGGACAGATGGAGGATAGGAGGAGGACAGGTGCAGTGGAGGACAGGAGGAGGACAAGTGGAGGATAGGTGGAGGACAGGTGGAGTGGAGGACAGGTGGAGTGGCAGACAGGAGGAGGACAGATGGAGGATAGGAGGAGGACAGGTGGAGGACAGGTGGAGTGGAGGACAGGTGGAGGACAGGTGGAGTGGAGGACAGGAGGAGGACAGGTGGAGTGGAGGACAGGAGGAAGACAGGTGGAGGACAGGAGGAGGACAGGTGGAGTGGAGGACAGGAGGAGGACAGGAGGAGGACAGGAGGAGGACATGTATGTTGCGTTCACTGACCAGAGCAGAGAGCAGCTTCAGATATTGTTTCCTGACGTCCAGGTAGAGACGACCATAGTTCAGGTTCACCTCAGAACTGCGACACAGATCAGGGGTGGAGTTACAACTTTATTCAAACATCTGAACAACAACAACAAACACAGATGATGTCGTCACGTGAGGTGATCTGTCAGGTGTGTTCAGGTGCGCTCAGGTGCGTTACCTGCAGATGACCCAGTCCAGAGCCTTGGGGCTGATGTGCAGAGCTGCTCTGACGTACGGGTTGTTCAGGTAGAGGGAGGAGGGGGTGGAGTTAGTGCAGGGCGGGTCCAGACGGACGGACAGGTGTTGAGACGCCAGACCTCGTAACTTCTGCTCACACACAGAGTAAGAGGAGAAGCTGGTTTCTACCTGTCCGACAGATGAGGGGACGTTAAAGATCAGATGATGTCACACTCACCTGGTTCCACAGCTGAGTCCACTGATGGTTGATGAACGAGTTACCCAGGTCTCTGATCACCAGCTCGCCTCGCTCAACACTGACAAAACGACAGGAAGTCAACCTGTGAGGTCACACCAACAGCTGACGAGTCAGAGGTCAAAGGTCACAGCTTACCTGACTCTGTGCTGGACTCCACCTGGACAGGGGGCGTACAGGTTGTACATGTTGAGTCCTGAACTGTAGACGATGTCCTGGACCTCTGACAGCTGTGGGACAGACACGACACCTGAGACGGTCTGGTCCCACCTGACAGAACCAGTTCAGACTGCCTGAACCGGAAACCAGTTCAGACCGGCCGAAACCAGAGACCGGTTCAGACTGAACCCAGTTGAAAATATAAACTAGCTACAGATGAAACCAGTTCAGACCAGTTGAGACTCACGCTGGCAGAGCAGTTCTTGTTAGGGTTGTTGTAGAAGTTGCACTTCCCGTCGCTGCAGCAGTATGTCTGAAGCTCCGCCCACAGAAGACTTCCCAGCAGGCCGTGGTAGTAGGCAAAGAACACCAGAGAGTTATCGTTCATCTCATAACTGGACATCCCGTTTCCCACGGCAACGCCCTGCAGGACAGGTGAGACACAGACGCAAGACAGGTGAGACACAGGACAGGTGAGACACAGACACAAGACAGGTGAGACACAGACACAGGACAGGTGAGACACAGGACAGGTGAGACACAGACGCAGGACAGGTAAGACACAGACACAGGACAGGTGAGACACAGATGCAGGACAGGTGAGACACAGATGCAGGACAGGTGAGACATAGGACAGGTGAGACACAGACACAGGACAGGTGAGACACAGACGCAGGACAGGTGAGACACAAACGCAGGACAGGTGAGACACAGACGCAGGACAGGTGAGACACAGGACAGGTAAGACACAGACACAGGACAGGTGAGACACAGGACGGGTGAGACACAGATGCAGGACAGGTGAGACACAGATGCAGGACAGGTGAGACACAGGACAGATGAGACACAGACACAGGACAGGTGAGACAGACACAGGACAGGTGAGACACAGCATGTCTCGGTACCTGCAGGTTGAGGCTGGCGTCCTCCATCACCCTCTCGGCGAGGGTGGGGATGTAGATCCCTCCGTAACTCTCTCCGGTCAGGAACAGCGGGTTGTTGCTGAACTCGGGGAACAGCCGCAGGAACTCCTTCAGAGCCAGGAAGTTGTTCATCGACACCTGAGGAGGAAATAGACGCCGTCAGGGCCTGCCAGCCAATCAGGAGCTGAGTTTCAGGAGCGTCACTGACCTCGGTGTCATTGGTGCGGTAGTTCTTATCGTCAGAATACGAGAAGCCGACCCCTGCAGGAGACTCCAGGTACAACATGTTGGCAATCTGCTCAGGAACAAAGAACCAATCAGCTCACAGGACTCACAGTTACAGTAAAATTAAGCTCCGCCCACAAAATGGCCGTTTGTAAAACAGTTTGTCCCGATGCACCTCAAATGCATCAAGAAAACTTCTTCTCTCATGGCTCCACAGGAAACGCACAAGACTGCCGACTGACTGACTGATCGATCGATCGGTTAACTCATTGATCGATTTGAATCAAACTGTTGCGCAGCGGCCGCAGTTTAATCTGGTCGGAGGATCAGGACTTCAGAGTCCTGAACATGGCAGGACTCGTCGTGACTCACTGATTTACAAGCGCTCATTTTGTGGGCGGTGTCTTCTTTTAACCAATCAGCTATCTCCTGCTTTGGTCACATGGTCACATGGTTAATGTGGGCGGAGCTCCTGAGTCACATGATGGCGAGCTGAGATGAACTGACCTTGTTCCAGGAGTACTCGTTGTACTGCAGCGTCACTCCGTCATCCTGGATCTGAAACAACACAGGTCAGAGGTCAGCAGGCATCACTGTGACATCACACTGACATCACAACATCAGGTGGGTGAAGTCAGATGGTACCTACCAGGAAGGGTCCATGTTCCGTCAGCAGTCCGTCCAGAGAGCTGCAGCCGGGGCCGCCATTTAACCACAACACCAGCGGGTCAGAGGACGGGTTCTTCTGGGACTCCACGAACCTCAAAACAATAACAACAAGAACAACAACAATAAAAACGACAACAACAACAACAACGACAACAAACAACAGGTGGATGTGACCATCAAAACTACTGTGAGGTCAACTGGACACTTGATTGAGGTGCAGGCACCAGGGTGACGCACAGACACTGAGGGTGGACGCACAAGTGTGTGTGTGCGTGTGCGTCCGGCGCAGCTGTTGTCACCACATCTCTAGGACCTAACTGACCCATTAAAAGCTTTACAGAACTTTGAAGGCTTACAACTGTCTTGCTTCTTGTAGTTCAATACTACCAGTACAATATTTACTGCTAGTGAGCTGCGCATGCAACAGTCTGCAATTCACTACTTGATACAAGATTAAAAGCAGACATAAAAAGTGTCCTAAAGGCCATCTTTTACAGTATGAATATAGTTTTTACTGTAAAATCCCAAAATGGAAAATTCTCTTAACATTAATGAATGTCTTAAAACAATAACGTAAATATTCATTAACTTTTCAATCAAAATAAATTGAGATCGTCTTCTCAAAATAATGAAACAGCAAATTTTTGATACCAATAAATGAACGACACTAAATCCTACAGATTTACATCGACCCAGAAGTTCTGTATCATTAGATACAGGTGTCAGGTGTGAGGTGTGTGGTACTGACCAGTAGTGCAGGTGTTTCCCGTCAGACACACTCAGGTAACCTGAGTAATGTCTGAAGCTCGGCTGTTTGCTCAGCCCGGGCAGGAAGGTGACCTCATCTGCAGCCGGAGCCGCATCACTGCCCAGCAGAGACAACAGGAAGTAGCACAACACCGCCACCTGCATCTGAAATACAACAGGACACGACATCAGACAGACAGGATCACATGTTCTGATGTCGGTGGTTGTTTTTCTAGAAACTAAAATGATCTCAGGTCGTTAACTAGTAACTCGTCTGTGATGACTCGAGTTCTAGTGATGAATCCATCCTTCAGAGCTCAGACTGAATCTGATCTTTGATTTTTAATCTTCAGTTCTGCTGAAAAATCTGAAAAGATCAAAGCCTTGAATATTCAACGTTGTAACGGACCGACCTTCCACTGACTGACAGACGACCTGACAAACAACCTGATGGACGTCGTGAGGAATGACCTGACTGACAACCTGTCAAAACGACCTGACACATGACCTGACGGACATTGTGAGGAACGACCTGACGGATGACCCGACAGATGACCTGACGAACGACCTGACGGACGTTGGGAGGAACGACCTGACGGATGACCCGACAGATGACCTGACGAACGACCTGACGGACGTTGGGAGGAACGACCTGACGGATGACCCGACAGACGACCTGATGGACGTTGGGAGGAACGACCTGACGGATGACCCGACAGACCACCTGACGGATGTTGTGAGGAACGACCTGATGGATGACCCGACAGACGACCTGACGGACGTTGTGAGGAATGACCTTACGGACGGCCTGACGGACGTTGTGAGGAACGACCTGATGGATGACCCGACAGATGACCTGACGGACGTTGTGAGGAATGACCTTACGGACAGCCTGACGGACGTTGTGAGGAACGACCTGATGGATGATCCGACAGACGACCTGACGGACGTTGTGAGGAACAACCTTACGGACGAACTGACGGACGTTGTGAGGAACGACCTGAGGGACAACCTGACGGACGCTGTGAGAGACGACCTGACGGACGTTGTGAGGAACGACCTGACGGACATTGTGAGGAACGACCTGACGAACGACCTGACGGACGTTGTGAGGAACGACCTTACGGACGACCTGACGGACATTGTGAGGAACGACCTGACGAACGACCTGACGGACGTTGTGAGGAACGACCTTACGGACGACCTGACGGACATTGTGAGGAACGACCTGACGGATGACCTGACGGACGTTGTGAGGAACGACCTTACGGACGAACTGACGGACGACGTGACACAGCTCAGATTCACCTGACACAAATATCATTTCATGAACTTAACATAAAACACTTCAGAGGTTAAGTAGTGTGTGAGCCCAGAAACAGACTGTGTGAAGTTATTTTAAGGATCTCAGGGTGGTGACATGTTCAGATGTGTCTGACTGAAGTCTGCCTGACAACAGGTGACAGCAGCTGGAAATGAAACAGGGAAATGAAACAGGGTGAGCAGCTGGTTCAGGCAGACAGCAACTGGAAATGAAACAGGGAAATGAAACAGGGTGAGCAGCTGGTTTTAGTCTCAGTAAAATGTCTCTGTAAAAACACACAGCAGGGGGCGCTGCAGCATCAATGACAATGATCCTTTTCTCCCAGGCAACAAAGAAACCTTGGCACACAGATCCGTGAATCAGCTCTAATGTAATCCAATCTCTAATAAAATCCTGTCATCATTTAAAGAGGATGAAGCGTTCCCATCAGCTGAGTCATGACTTTTTCAATGAGTAAGAAAATACATGTGGTAAGTTTTTGTACTTTTACGTTAAGTTTGGTTTACAACATAACCGCTGTGATGTGGCACGATGGGAGCAGTAGAGGGCACTACGACGACACCAAAACACACGATGTTAAAGGAAGAAACATTTTTCTTGTAGAGGGAATCCCTTGCACTTCAGCCCTTCCGCAATTGGAGGTCAATGCTTCTCAGAACAGGACAATATATATCAAAATAACCCTGTGGAGGAATCCACAAGAAAAGCGCTCAGATCACTTGTAATGAATTAATTAATGACTAACGTTTCGACGCCAACTGCGTCTTCATCAGAGTCAAACAGTACAGGTACCAGGTAAGAAGGTTAAATATCCTCCAGGTCACATAGAGACTCTTCTCATTGGTTTACAGAGAGTGGGAGGTAACCCAACAATTAGCCAATAGTACTGTGACAGCACTCACACAGCTCGTCAGTACCAGAATACACCACCAGTGCAGTAAAAACAATCCCATCCAAATATATACAACATATACAGTCTTAACATTGCATTACAGGAAGCAAGAGAGGTTAAGCTCCTCATTCAGTGGTTCCATGAGGTTCAACTGTTTTGAGGGTGTATATCCACCAAGCCTCTCTTGTGAGCAGTTTTCTTACCATGTCTCCCCCTCTCTGGAATGGGGAGATTTTCTCAATGCCCCAAAATCGCAGTGTTGCCGAAGAACCATGGTTTGCCTTTACATGGTGTCTTGCAATGGCATAGTCCATATTCTGATTTTGGACGGCAGCTTTATGTTCGGCAGTACGAGCTTTGAGGGGGCGTTTTGTCTGAACAACATAAACCAATCCGCGTGGACATTTCAATATGTAAATTACATGTGTGTTACTACAGTTTATAAATGAACTGATGTTGTATTTTTTGCCAGAGTGTGGATGACAGGATTGTTTGCTGTCAGATGAGTTAGAGCAGTGAGAGCAGTGGCCACACCTGTAGAAGCCAGTAGGTGGAGCAGGCGGCCAGGTAGATCTGTGAGGGGCGCTCAGTCTGTCTTTAAGGGATCTGGCTTTATGGAAAGAGATCAGACGGGTTGAGCACACATTTGTGTTAGGGCTGGGTCACTTTGTAAAATGTGCCAGTGTTTCTTAATAATGTTTTTATGTCCCCTGCGATGGGGGAGAATTCTGTGGGGGAACAGAGGCGAGGTGTTGTGGAGGGCGCTGAGTCTTTTGGAGGAGGCGGGCTCTGTCTGTGCGTCTCGCCCGCTGATACTCTGCCTGTATGTCGTGCTCCTTATGGTGTCAGCTGCGGAAGTGCTCAGTCATCTCATCTGCTTTCAGTTCAGATTCCTCGTCTGTGCTGCAATTTCTTTTTAGACGGAGAAATTGTCCTGTTGGGATGTTTTTGATGAGTTGTTTTGGGTGGTGACTGTCAGCTCTGAGAAGTGTGCTCCTGCTTAATGGTTTCCGGTAAATAGTGCTGTCCAAACCCCCTCTCATGTTTTTATAGATTGTGAGGTCCAAAAAGTTCACTCTCTCATTAGACTGCTCCACTGTGAATCTCAGGTACTGTGTGGTGGAATTAATGTAACCCACAAAATCAATTAGCCTAGTTCGTCAGTAGTACCAGTCCATATAAAAAAAGATATCATCAATCTGTCTTTTCCACAATGCGATCTTGGACACAAAAAGCTTCGTCATGGAGTTATGAATGAATTTTTCCTCCCATAACGAGACATGTATATGATGGTGCAAACGAACTGCCCATGTTCACCCCTTGTTTTTGCAGAAAGTAAGATCCTGCGTACTGGAAATAGTTTTGACAGGATTATTTCAGTAAGGGTTTTAAAAATCCGTTTGATGGAAGCACGTCAGGACGGCGTGTGTTCAGATAGTGGTTTAACGCCTCAGTGCCTGCGTGATGTGGGATGCATGTGTAGAGGCTTTGGACGTTGCAGGTGACTAAAATAAAGTCTTTTTCAGTCACAAAACCGTTTACAAGGGTCAAAACGTCTGTCGTATCACCAAGATAGGACTAAAGTCAAGCCAGCCCTCACTTTGAAACATTTGGTCAAGCCAGCCCTCACGTTGTTTTGTGGTGCGCGCATATACTACACATTTCGGCAAGAGTGAGAAAAACAAAACAAAATAAAAAAAAACAACTACCTGTTATTACTCAACCGTTCCACTTCAGACTGACAGAACTGGACCTCAGGGTGTCACCCAGAAAATATAGGGTCAATCTGATGTAGCATTTCAGAATAAAACCCCTGTGAACTGTCATATATTACTGTACTCCTTGTACATTGAGAATAATATTCTTAAACAACTACCTGTTATTACTCAACCGTTCCACTTCAGACTGACAGTACTCGACCTCAGGGTGTCACCCAGAAAATGTCAGGTCAATCTGATGTAGCATTTCCGAATCTAGTGTCTCATGCACTGGCAGTGAGGGCTTAATCCCCTGGATTGGTCATAAAAATGGCCTCAGGCGTTATCAGCGTTTGTAGGACTGCAGACAGAAAAGATTTCCAAATTTTGGGTAACAGGCTAGATACAGTAGTTGTCTCAATGGAAAGTTTAAATCGAAAAGCTAGCTGTAACACAAAGTTATAAAATCTAAGCTCTGCTGCTGATATCATGTTCACATAACTTTGAAGTCACACATTTGCACACTTTCTTGTCCTGGCTCATGAGTTTGTGTCCTTCCTTCCTTTCCCTTTCCTGTAAAAAGTCCTGATATATCCTTAACTGACTAATTAGCTGACTGACTGACATTGTGAGTGCAGGTCAACCAGCAAGCATTTGCTGTACTAACAACATCAGTTCAAGAGTTTACAGTTGACAGAAAGAATTGCATTTTCAATAGTTCCTCATAAGGATAGACCGATACATCGGCCAGCCGATATATCGGGCCGATATTTGAGTTTTTCACTTGTATCGGCATCGGACGATACGTGCGTGGGTTCGCGGATTTATTTTTCCCTGGCATGATTTACAGACAGACATCCATGGGCAGCTCTGTGTTGCCGGAAGACCCTGCAGCGTGCATGCAGCGAATCCTACTGTGTACAGTAGTTGTTGTTTTATTTATGCTTCAGCTCAAATATTTGTTTATTTTATAAAGACATTACTGGAAGATTTAAGAGCACTGAACTCTTTTTTTTATTTGAATGTATAATAATAATAATAATAATAATAATAATAATAATAATATTCTACCTGTTCTACCTCAACTTTCCATCTTGTTTTAGTATTTCTTACTGTTCAATAAATGTTTCTTATTTTAAACTTGAGACCTGTAATACCTGTTATCATTGTGTCATTTTTTTGATGTAAATTGAGGGAGCAAAAGCAGTATCGGCCCCAAATATCGGCTCAAGAAAATCGGCAGTCCATAATCGGTCATCGGCTAAGGGTGATGGAAAAAAATCAGTATCGGCATCGGCCCTAAAAAATCCATATCGGTCTATCCCTAGTTCCTCATCTGCTGCTCAAATTCAAAATTGGGTTAGCTTATGGGTCTCAACACAATTTCATCTCCATTATAACCCTTTTTGTGCATGCTCAGGGGTGAAAATCAGGGCTGCCCCTGACCAAACTGGGGCCCTAAGCGAAATTTTATTTGGAGGCCCCCATCCCAAATGTATCATAGGTACAAAATGACCGTACAACAACTTGCCATTTAACTTGACAACCTTTATTGGCAATAACAAATGTACCGTAGATACAGGAGTTTGGCTGTATGAGTCAAATAAAATAAAAAATTCAACCTGAAATAAATAAATAAATAAACAAATTTGAGTCACAAATAGCCATCAATTACTCATCAAAAGAAAGTAACTTCCACCACCTCAATCCCCCACCCTTGATTAAACACTGAGAATAAAATAAAAGAGGGAGACAGGTTTTTCCTATTTAATCCCATTTTGTTATATTTCTCCCTCTGCCCTCTCTGGGAGCATCTGACCTCCCGGCCCCGCACATACCCCCGAGGCTCGGGTCTCCCCCTTCGTGGAGCCCGCACTCCCGTCCCCGCACATACTCCTGAGGCTCTTTTGGATGACATGTGGACAACTCTTCACCTGCTGCAGCTCTGCAAGTGCCTGCCAGCGCACCCCTGTTATTGTTCAGATGTGGAGTGCTGTCAATTATTGCAGCGACGCATGGGCGGTCAGGTCTCTTCTCTCCTTCCTGAAGCTGATTCTATGCGTGCCTCACGGTAGCGCATGTGCGCATCCATTGCGCATATGCGTAAATGCATCCCCTCGCGCAAAATGTGGCCCCCCATGAAAGATGAGGTCCTACGCACAGTGCGTGTTCTGCGTTTAGGGAGGGGCTGCCCTGGTGAAAATGTATAACTTTTAAAAAATAAATACACCCACACCTCTACAAAATCCATAATTGGTGACAAAAAATACATTATATTTTCACCATACCCTTTCAGTGTTTTCAAATTTGTGTACAGCAGGCAGCAGTCTGAAACTGTCTGTCTGTCTTCCATTGTACGTTTAAGTTGTGGTCAGATTAACTCATATCACAGCGGTGCCTGGACAGCGTGACGTGTGTGGTTGTGCTGCTGCCGTGGTCCTGCCAGATGCCTCCTGCTGCTGCTGCTGCCATCATTAGTCATTAGTCATACTTCTACTGTTATTATACACATATGACTATTGTCACACATGTATACTGTCACATATTAATATATACTTTCAACATATTGTACCACAGTAGCCAGAACTACAACTATAATATTATTACTTTCATTAACGTTGTTGTAAGCCTCTCTCTCTCTCTCTCTCTCTGTCTCTGTCTCTGTCTCTGTCTCTGTCTCTGTCTGTGTGTGTGTGTGTGTGTGTGTGTGTGTGTGTGTGTGTGTGTGTGTGTGTGTGTGTGTGTGTGTGCCCAGTGCCTGGGCATGACAACCAAAGAACTGGAAAAGGCCAAAAATGAGAGCTGGGATTGTCAATTGTGCCACTAAACTGAACCAAAGATTAATTCTGGTTGTTACCTCAAAGTAGTGAAATGTAATGTAATAACGGGTAGTTTTTTTTTGTCATTGTTTTAATGTTAATCTCATTGTACAAGGAGTACAGTCACATGTGACAGTTCCAAGGGCTTTTATTCTGAAATGCTACATCAGATTGACCCTATACTTCCTGGGTGACACCCTGAGGTCCAGTACTGTCAGTCTGAGGTTGAACGGTTGAGTAATAACAGGTAATAACAGGTAATAACAGGTAATAACAGGTAGGTTTTTTTGTTTTGTTTTTCTCGCTCTTGCCGTAATGTGTAGTATATGCGCGCACCGCAAAACAACGTGAGGGCTGGCTTGACTTTAGTAAGATAGGAGGGGAGTTTGACCACCATCTTTTTTAGGACGTTTTTCTTGTTTTGCTGTCCGCCGAATTTATCACCAAAACTTCCTCATCCAGAATCTGTCTTACATTTCTTTAATTAACTCATTACTTCCGGTAAGTCTGATAATAAATGTTAATTCAGTTCTTCCTGAATGAAGTTTGGTGGACGCCACATGGCGGTACGGGAGCCGTTTCTCTGACCGTTCACACAAACTACACAGAGAAACTTTAATTTAACTTTAAACACGCTGACGTTACTTTGTGTTCACAGCTTTACAACCAGGAAGCAGGTCAGCTCATGCTAACAGCTAACAGCTAACAGACAGCACAGTTAATCAGGAAGCAGACGGAGCTCTGGACTCACCTCTTCGGTCTGTCTTCACCTGGACGTGTGTCTTCACCTGGACGTGTGTCTTCACCTGGACGTGTGTCTTCACCTGGACGTGTGTCTTCCTTCAGCAGGTGACGCTCTTGTGACTGCAGCTGCCGACTATCAGGAATCAGTCACATGACAGCGGCAGGTCACATGACCACACCCCACAGCACGTGACTGTTACACTGCACTTTTCTTCTTCTCTTGTTGTTGTAATGTTATCAAACAGCATGGACACCAGGGGTGCGTCCCAAGTCCCTTAAATTTACTGCTAACCACCTAACCTAGCCACCTTACCTAACTGCTTGGTCCCTCCCACTTAGGAGAACATTTAAGGAGTCAGGAGTGAGGAGACATGAGACGGCCTAACTGTGCATTCACACCAAAAGCGTCGTGAGCGCCAGCGGTCGAACAAATATGTCATTCACGTCACTTCAGTCTTCACTTTGTATTATCCGTGACTTTCATTGCACAATGAGTCCTTTATAATTATGATTTTACTCTCCTGTTGGCACGTAGGACCACTGACAAATGTAATTGGTGGTAAATAAGCGGGAGCTCATTAATCGCACTTTCGGAAGCCTCCTTTGTACTGCATTGGCGTATTTGCTGAGGAAACACAGGGCCCGGAGCCGTCGGGCCGTCTGGGTCCACAGAGTCCTGCAAACCCAGCAGCTCCAAGGTGAATTTCACCCAGACCTCTGTACCTGAATCCCGGTCTGCAATTGGCTGCTGCTTCGGCAGCGGCGCTGCTCATTTGCATAAAGTTGAGCCTCTCTCAACTTCTACTTGACGCTCTGGTCGCTGCAGCCGACGCTCCAGACGCCCTTCGTAGCAAGCGTACATTGAAATGAATGGCTGCCGGCTGCTTATGACGCTCATGACGCTTTTGGTGTGCATGCACAGAAGCGTCACGTGAAGCGACGTCCTTTTCTAATGACGGCGGCACAGCTGGATCTGCTGCATAACAGAGCCAACGTTTGGCGTACATCCCAAGTCACATTATATCCGCTGATCACAGCCGTAACCCCCCCCCCCCCCCCCCCCCCCCTTCATGACTCTGATCACACAGGTGTTTGCATGTATTACCATTGTTACTGAGTCATTTGCCAACGTTTGTGGCAAATAACGAACGGTCTGTAGCCCTGCCACTGTGATGAGCATCATTATCATTATTATTATCATCCTTATTATTATCACTATTATTAAACCCACTCGCCATCATTCAACAAGTCAGCTGCTGAGTGAATCAGACATATCAGACCTGTCAGTCTGCCTCAATAAATTCAATTTTATTTATAAAGCCCAATATCACAGCATATGACATCCCTCTGTCCTTATGACCCTCACAGCTGATCAGGAAAAACTCCCCAAAAAACCCTTTAAACCAGGAAGAGCAACTGAGGAGGGATCCCTCTTCCAGGACGGACAGACGTGCAATAGATGACGTACAGAACAGATCAGCATAATAAATTAACAGTAATCTGTATGACACAATGAGACAGAGAGAGAGAGAGAGATGCAGGTAATGACAGTAGCTTACAACAACATTAATGAAAGTAATAATAATAATTAATATTGATAATTATAATTACCTACAGCCTATTAAACATTATTCCACTCACATGGCATGCAGGACAATTAATGATGGGCAAATGTGTGTGTGTGTGTGTGTGCATGAGCAGCTGCACATCACAGACAGTCCGCTGAACAATGCAACGGGTTGTGAATGAAATAAACTTAATTACAATATGACAGTCTTGCAGGAAATATCATCAACATTACTCTTCATAGTCACGTAGGCATGTGAATTACAGCGTGTCATTGCAAAGAATGCATGTACCGGGTACACTTGAGCTGTTTCCCCACCATCTCGTTCAAATGAGCCAGACGTGGGGGGCGGGTATTTATACGTCATGGCCTCACTTCCTGTTAGGAACATCTCGTGTTACCTTACTCATCACACCTAACAGATCCCTCCTAACGCCTAACGCTAACTCCTTACTGGCAGGAATAAGAGACATGAGACGGCCTTAAAGATGGCGGACCTCGAACGACTTCCGGTTCAAGTCAGGAGTTAGCAGCATAAAATAAGAGACTTGCCCTGCGTTCCAAATCGCATACTTCTACTATATACTTTTAGTATGTACTGCAGCTGCCCTTAAAAAGTATGTAGTGTAGTATGCAGTATTTACACAGTATGCATACTATTGGGACACACTACATCCGCCATCACATCGCTCCCTGAACTGTGATCCTCTTGCTCACTTCTGCCGCACTATATTCTGTCTGCATGTGAAGCAGCCTCACATTCACATTACTTTTATTTGTAGTGTAACATAACTGCACATTCCTACTACATTACTTAATATGTATTTGACTTTTACTATTTATATGTTTACTAGTCTATACTGCTCATACCTGGCCCATAGTGTATTCATATTCAGTCATATTCATTCATTATTTATACCACACTTACACCACTGCCTTTACTGGTAGAATCTTCTATATTGTAGTCATAGTTGAACCCTAACACTGATTATACTATAATCACAATAAAGTTTAATGTTGTAACTGTGTTCTTGCAAAACTGTATGATATGTGACAGTATACAATCAGATCATTCCAGTCCTAATATGTAGTGTCTTAGAATCTCAAATTAAATAAACCATGTTTGAAAGGAAGTGTGGGCGTTGGTTGTACACGCAGCTCAGTCAGTGTAACGTAACTTCCACTGTGCAAAGGATTGTGGGTCAGAATGGCCAAAGAAGCATGCTGACATGCATACTGCAAAATATGACCGGATGTAGTAGAACATCCTGGTACTTTTGGCATACTGCATCTGACATACTATGTATTGGGACACACTAATTCTTTTTCTGGCATACTAAATAGTATGATAGTATGGGTACTGGAACGCAGGGCTGGATGCACCCCAAGAGGCGAAGCTCCGTTGAATATCTGCCAACAGCCACTAGGGGCGCTGACGCCATTTTGGACTGTTGCGCCCAGACAACATGCAAGATGTCAAAGAGAGAAAACAGTGTAGTGCAATTAACTGCAACTATCGGTGGAACACCCCGCACCTGGCCTTCCACCGTTTCCCGAAGAATCCCGACAGTTAAGAACTCCTGAGGTGTACGTTTTAAAGTGTTTTAATATCAATTTAATATGCCAGTTTTGGAGGTAAGGTAACACACACACACACACACACACACACACACACACACACACACATATATGGCCTCTTGGACCATTT
The DNA here is from genome assembly GCA_013133815.1 of Cromileptes altivelis. Taxonomy (NCBI): domain Eukaryota; kingdom Metazoa; phylum Chordata; class Actinopteri; order Perciformes; family Serranidae; genus Cromileptes; species Cromileptes altivelis. The sequence continues at coordinate 49,891,696 of CM023134.1, forward strand.
ATATCAGAACTGATTACTGCTTTAGCATTAAAATATATCTAATATATATGTATATGAGACTTTGGTCTTCCCAGAGTTAAATAAAATCTTCTTTTAAATAATCATAAGTCTGATTTTTTTCTGTGGTCATGTCACGCCACATCACAGCTTCCTCTTTACTGTTTTTATATCTGTCAATATATATGAATTAGAGAACACATATAAAAGCACATGTTGAGTCTGTATTTACCTGAAATCAATCAGGTCCTGATCTTGATCTCTGAGCTGACTGATCCTGATCCTGATCCCTATTTCAGGAAGCAGGCTCAGCAAACAAATCCCGATCTCTGAGTTGACTGAGCCTGAGCTGAGAAACACAGAGTTTTCGGTTCCAGAGCAGCTGATCACGATCAGTTCAATCAACTCTGAGTATGTTCAGCCTGAGAGAGGCGCGTTCACGGCGAGCACCAACAGACATCCCAGCTGAGTCAGAGATTTTAACGACCGCAAAATGAAAAAAAAAACAAAAACAAAAAAACTAACATGTCAGCTGCAGCTGATCAGAGTGAGGTGTGATGGGAACAGCCTGCAGAGCGTGTTCATGTGAAGTGATGAGGTCATGTGTCTAACATACAGAACCATGTTTCTATCTTAACAGTGTTCATATATTTGAATATAATGTATTCAGCTGTAATGTGATGGAGCCCAAACACACTGGGCACAAACTCAACATCAAACACACAGATATTAAACAGACTGGTAAAAGTTTTGTTTCTATTGACTTCATTCTGTCAATATTAGGCTGAGGTTCATTTAACTGCTGTGAAATGACTTCATGTAATCTCCTTTATTCTCACATGGAGCTATTATGGGATGTTGGGTCCCATCAATGAGCCAGTTACACCGCAGAGCCTTTTAACATATGAAAAGTATTCATGAATCACTGCATGTATCCACGTAGATTCATTTCTCATCAACACTGACAAACCTGCAGTTCTTTTTTTAAACATTATTTTTTGGCTTTTGTTGCCTTTAACGTCAGGACAGCATAACATTATGGGGTGAGAGGGAACGACATGTAGCACAGGACAGCAGGCTGGGTTTGAACCTGCAGCTGCTGCATCAGGAGCTGAGCGTCTGCTCCATCCACTGAGCCACTGATACTCCGTGGTAATTACTTTAACAATGGATTGTGATTTATGTCCAGGGAAAACTACAACAAGGGTCCAAAGTCTTTTCAGAGCCAGAGACACTTTTCTTACGGGCCGATAAACCGCTGTCTCTCTGATCACAAACTCAGATTCAGTGAAAAAATCCATTTAGTTTTTATTGTTTCACTTTATGTCACAAGTGTTAAAGTTAAAATTGTTCAGAGCTCGTCGACTTGAGTCTTATCAGATGTTAGACTCGTGTAACATTCACTGACCCACCGATTATTAATAATTCACTTTTATTTTTTGTAAAGTTTTTTTTCCCCACTGTCTCCACCTGTACTGATCTGATCAGAAATCAAGCTGATTGATTAGAATTAATCTTTAAACCTTAAACATTAGATAACTTGACTTTGGTCTGCTGATTCCACCCCTCTGCCATTACACCCACCAAACAGGTTGTTTCGTTCATGTGGCGCCACCATCAGGTCAGCATGTTAATGTCTCCTGACATTGAGCGTTAGTGACGTAACTACGGCTCAGACACAACGTCTGAAGCTCCACCTCCTGTAATATTAGTAAAATGATCTGAGCTCTGATTGGCCATTACTCCAGACTTTTATTGAACTGGTTACCATAGAAACTGAACAGCCGAGGTTCGATTGAACCGTCCTGAAGAAACTTTATTAAAAAACACAAAACCCAAGATTTAAAAAAAAAAAAAAAAAAATCTATACAACAGGTGACTGAGGGGGCGGGGCTACCTCAGGGCCGGGGGGGCGGTCTCATCCCGGGAGGGGGCGGTCCTATAAAGAGAAAGATCACGTTTTTTTGTTTTGTTTTTTTTAAACACAGTCAATAATGTGATTAATGATGCTGCAATCCCATTGGCTGCTCAGACTAAAGTTGTCTCCATGGTAACAGCTTACCTCTCATGCCAGGGGGCGGCGGCCTCATGCCTGGGGGTGGCATCCCCATCGGAGCGCCTCGGCCTGGAGGCATCCCCATCGGAGGACCCATGGGGGGCCGCATGCCAGGGGGCGGGCCCATCATGCCTGTAACCAATCAACACGCAGACAGTTAACAGCAAAGCAAAGTTTGTAAGTGGTTAATGCAGCAGCTACCTGGCGACAGGTAAGCAAGAGAGCAGCCAATACATCACATGTCCAGTCACCTGGAGGCGGGGCTCCTCTACCCATCGGGGGCGGGGCTCCTCGTCCAGGGGGATACTGCGTGGGAGCGCCGGCAATACTTGCTCCTGCTGCTGCCGCAGCGACTGTCCCTCTGCCCTGTGGAGTCATCACCTGAAGACACAGAGGAAGCTGTCTTCATCAGAGTGCACACACAAACACGCGCGCACACACAAAAAAACGACTGCTGTTGCCATGGTTACCTGCTGTGAAGGTCCGCCCACCCCTCTGACGGGTCCGGCGAGTCCTGCTGGAGCCTGAGGCATCGGAGCTCCTGCAGGGACGCCCCGCCCCGCCGCCCGGCCCACACCTGGACCTCCGGCCACACCCGCCAACGGGACACGAGCTATACCAGTCTGGGGGGGGGGTAAATTTTGTTTGAATAAAAGCTGATGTTGACAAACAATTCTGATGATGATTCAGCTGTTTATTTTACATATAAACATGTTGTTTACAGAGCAGCCGAATTATTATGTCTGTTGACTTGTTTTAATTGTGTTTAAATTCTTTAATGACAGACACTGCAGCGCCGCCACAGGTCTGCCTCCTATTGGCTGCAGGGGTCTACTTACATCTTTAGGGGGTGGGCCCTCCACCGTCATAGAGACCAGGTTCTCCCCCCTCAGCAGAACCAGACCCAGAACCCTCTTCTCCTCGCGCTCCGGCTGCTTCGAGTTCTTTGGCCTGAAGGATGAAACAAAACAGTCATTACCCAGCATGCCTCAGTGCTAACTGGACTCATTACCTAGCATGCCTCAGTGCTCCTAACACTGGAGACACTGGTTTTCTGTAGATTATCTTTACAACCTGGCTCGTGGCTCTAACTAGATCTAGGAGTCCAGACCAACTCTGCTTGAAGAATGAGGATGCAGAACTGATGTCCGTGCAGAAGCACATTTATTTCTCCTCTACAGCAGGAAAACATAACGCAGGGCCTTCTCTACTGTAACTGGATCTAAACACTGTAAACAGACCTCAGGGAGGACGGATCGTGACGTGTCAGAGTCAATCATATTACAGAAGTGGATGGCAATAAAACCGCGAGAGCGAGGCGGCTGCAGTTTTTAGAGCCAGGCGCTGCAGCTGCTCTCCACCGACTGCACCGCCTGGCTCTCACCTGATCTAACAGGTGATTGGTTCAGATGTTGACTCAACAAGATGACGTTTTAGATAAACTTTTCATTTTTGTTGAATTTAAGAGATTACGATTGTATTTGTCTGACCTGAAGGTTCATTCTGTGAACAGAATCATGTTGTGTGACTGATGGTGATGAAGTTTAGTCGTCACAGACTGAACACATTCATCACAAACTACACAGAGTCTACTGTGTATTAACACTGGACTGTTACTGAAGTGTTTACCATCACACAGACTGGTGGTCATTCTTTAACTAACATGTGTACAGATGTGAAGCCCTGACTGTATCTGACTGATGTTTAATGAAAGCTGTTGTCTTGGTTACCTCGCTTTCAGACGCACCTTATAAACAGTGTATTATTATTATCATTATTTTCATGTAACTATCTTTTCTTGCTCCATGATAATCATTTACTTGACTGCACCTTATGTCTGACTCAGTACTGGCTCACTCACAAATAGCTCTGTTGACATATTTATTCCCAGTGGTGCACTTGTCTTTTTTGCACTATACCAACCATTGGTCCAGTATTAGTCCACCTCATTTAGCTCTGTCTGATATTTACTCACTGCTGTAACATCTACCCTCCATCCTTTTGCACTACACTTTTTACTCTGTCCATCCCAGTCAGCTCTGTGTATTTATTTATTTATTGATTGATTTATCTCCAGTGCATTTACTTTTTTGGTGCTTATCACACTACAACCATTCGTCCGTTCTGTTCATTCAGTATTGAGCCACCTCATTTAGCCCTGTTTAGATAGTTATTTATATATTCATTTCCCGTTGTAATCGTTGTTCACTTGCACTATAACCACTCTGTTATTCATTTCTTATTCTAATTATACAATCCTGTTCACATAACTATTCACTGTCACTGGTGAATATATAAAAACTGCAAATTTGAATGTATACATAGACACACACACACCACTGATAACATTTTTTAAGAGACACTTCTCATTCTTAAACATAAACTGTACAAATTTTATATTTTGTAGATTTGTACATACCTGTGTCTTATGTATATTATTCTGTCAGCTAACACTTTGTTTTTGTATCTAACCTGTGTCTTTTAGTAATGCTGCTGCTCTGTGCCTTAAATTGCCCCCTGGAGACACATAAAATTTTAAGTTTAAATTTGTATAAAATATGAAACTTACAAGCCAGACTCAGTGTATTCAGCCTGTGTAGCTGAGGCAACAGGTCAAACTGACATGATGCTGATTTACAGGAGAGTTCATGAACCATGAACATAAACTACAGAAGTTACGTGCTTTATTGCACGCACAGCGGCTTTATGACCGAGGTCTAATTCATGCTGTGATAGGACAGTCTTGCCGCTGGTTGCATACATCAATTTATGTGAGCACACTGCGCGCAGCAGTGTAAACACCTTGATGGAGCCCAGAACACAGCCGGAGAACGACTCAAACACATCGCCATGACGACATGTCGACCTCTGTGTGCATTTACTTTTTTAGGAACTTTTGCCTGCACCATCTGACGGGTGGACAAGCAATGGAAATCAGCCCTCAGCTACGATTGGGTGCATTTACGTTTTTATTTCTATGAAAATGTTCATTAATGTTCACTGTCGCCCCGGAGACACAAATGACATGGAAATTTGACCTACTTGATCTTCCTGAACTCGTCGCAGTCGCACAGGATCAGGTTCATGTGTTTGTCGAAGGCCTTGAAGGTGCCAATGAAGATTCGTCCGTCCTGCAGGATGCACCTCATCCTGAAGTCGATGTGCTGCAGCATCTTACTGCTCTTCCCCACCGTCTGACAGCCAATCACACACAGGCATCACTATGACATCATCATCATCATCATCATAATTCAGGGTCTGAAACTCTGCTGTTTTGTGGTTACCATTTTTTTTCTTCATAAATGTTTTATTAAATTTTTACGTGAGACGTTTTGTTGTGAACACGTGAAATTTTCACCGATTTTAGGTTTTGACCAAATGTTGCTCAACAAATGTGACACCATCCGGCCAGATGGAGGCGCTGTACTTAAAGCCCTAACGTGATTTTGTAAAGGCCACACCCCTCACACCATAAGACTGACCTTGACTGACACGTGTGCAGCTCAGTGAGCTAAGCGAACCGGGTCAGGAACTTCTGATGTCCGTCTGACTAGATTTTCCACCATTTTGAATTATTTGAACAACCTGTCCGACATCTCCTGAACCGTTCTTCTGACCGATACCAGAGTTTCTGCGAACCATCACTAGACTGAACTCATTAATACTCATTAAACCTTGATGATTTTTCTACATTTAAAGATACTGACCAATGAAGCTTAAAGGGGGCGTGGCTTAGCACATAAATAAACCTGACTCCATCACTGCCGAGCCAATCAGCACTAACTCCAGCACATCGTCCACTTCAGCACCTGAAACACCGCCTGATGTTTTAATTCATATCGACCGCCAAGGGGCGCAACAGGTGCAAAAGGGGGCGTGGCCTCACAAAAACCGTAAATCAAAATGTGCTTGTTTCATTGTTACAAACTGTTAAAATAAAAATGATGAACCACGTGTGAGAAACTTTTCTGAAGTTGCTCCAATGTGTCCGTCTGTGATGATCAAAACCTGCAGATCGATTATTGGCTCTTTCTGTGGATGAAGTTTCCATTAAGTCCTCTGATCGCCTGTAAACTGATCACAGATCAATAACAGTTCACAGCTCTGTGACTCATTGGGTCGATACTGATTGATCAGAGGACCGGTGTAAACTAAACAGCTCCACCGTCAGCATGTAGCATCATTAGCTCAGTGTCTGCACCGGTAATGGCGGTCTCCTCGGAGACAGTAAACATTATCCGGTAAATGTCAGTGTAAAGGGCCCCGGTGCGGACAGTGCTGTGAACAAACGTTGATGCGGTAAATGTAAACTAACGCTTCAACCCGCGCGCGAACGCTTTCCATTCAAAAGACCTAAGCTAACCGGGCAGCTAACAGCTAAAACACTGCAGCCTGTCCCGGAAAATTACCGGCTGCTCGTCACACAGAGCCCCGTTAACGGTATGCACACAGCAGATAAACGGGTTATTGATCTGATTCCTGATGAATCGATTACTTGGACTCCTCTGCGGCTCTTCACCGACGTTCCACGGACGTTTATTCAAACTCCCGCCATTATCGGTATAAAACCGTAAACCGGAGTAAATTCAGTGACCCCCGCGGCGGGCAGTCCGCGGACACTTTGCCCGGTAAACACTCACCATGTTTGCGGTTCTGATGGCTCCGATTCCCGCCGGATTCACCGAACAAACCAAAAAAATTGAGCCGCGGAGGTCCCGCCAGGCCCGTCTTTATCACTGATACACAGGAAGTGACGCAGCAGCAGTGTGTGCCGCAGCGGAACTGTTCCTACCCGAACAAAGGAAACACAGAGAGTTCCCACATATGGTTCCCTCCCGGCCCGCAGGTCAGTTTCTTTAGTTCCTACTTTAATCTGATGATGGACCGGCTCGTTGGAGACGAACTGCGCCTCGTCTGGACAGGACGCGAGAGCAGGAGGCCGCAGAGACGGTGAAGTCGGACAGTTTCAGTCATCACCTAAACCTCTAAACCTCTAAACCTCTAAACCTACCTTGTTTTTAGATGAGTTTTACTTGTTTCAGGAAAATTTTCACTTGAAATAAGTAGAAAAAAATCTGTCCATGGAGCAAGTTTTGTTTTTCTTATTGCAAAAAATAAATAAATAAATAAATAAATAAATAAAACTTGCTCCATGGACAGATTTTTTTCTACTTATTTCAAGTGAAGATTTTCCTGAAACAAGTAATTTTTTTAAGTGTAAAGAGATTTGTTTTGACTAGAAATGAGGCTAGTAAACACATTTTATAGTGAGCAGCATACACATGTATGTCCCCTACAAATCCTCCCCTCATCCAATAAAGATATAGCCCCCCACCCCACACGCAAGAAATAACGAACAGTCCCTAACCTCATCCAATAAAGATATAGCCCCCCACCCCACACGCAAGAAATAACGAACAGTCCCTAACCTCATCCAATAAAGATATAGCCCCCCACCCCACACGCAAGAAATAACGAACAGTCCCTAACCTCATCCAATAAAGATATAGCCCCCCACCCCACACGCAAGAAATAACGAACAGTCCCTAACCTCATCCAATAAAGATATAGCCCCCCACCCCACACGCAAGAAATAACGAACAGTCCCTAACCTCATCCAATAAAGATATAGCCCCCCACCCCACACGCAAGAAATAACGAACAGTCCCTAACCTCATCCAATAAAGATATAGCCTCCCACCCCACACGCAAGAAATAACGACCTAACCTCATCCAATAAAGATATAGCCCCCCACCCCACACACAAGAAATAACGAACAGTCCCTAACCTCATCCAATAAAGATATAGCCTCCCACCCCACACGCAAGAAATAACGACCTAACCTCATCCAATAAAGATATAGCCCCCCACCCCACACACAAGAAATAACGAACAGTCCCTAACCTCATCCAATAAAGATATAGCCTCCCACCCCACACGCAAGAAATAACGACCTAACCTCATCCAATAAAGATATAGCCCCCCACCCCACACACAAGAAATAACGAACAGTCCCTAACCTCATCCAATAAAGATATAGCCTCCCACCCCACACGCAAGAAATAACGACCTAACCTCATCCAATAAAGATATAGCCCCCCACCCCACACACAAGAAATAACGAACAGTCCCTAACCTCATCCAATAAAGATATAGCCTCCCACCCCACACGCAAGAAATAACGACCTAACCTCAGGATCAGCATCTGTTCCCACTTCCTGATCACTGATTTATTTCTATAAGGTTCTTACAGATGACTCCCCTGAACTTCCTGTCTGATGACGTGTATTCACCTGTGTGGTCATGAACCGATCAGATTAGTGATCAGGTTATCGATCCTCTCAGCTGTCTATCATCAGTCACAGATATCCCGTCATCCCGCTGCGGGCCGGTTGCCATGGTAACCCGGGCTCCCGCTGCCGGCCGCGCGCTGCAGTGAGCAGCAGAGAGACTGAGGAGAGACGGTGAGTCACCGAGACCAGCCCCGGTGAGCGGCAACCGACAACCGACAACCGGCTCCAGCGACCGACGGACTGAAGACACGCCGACAGGCCGCCTGTTAGCCTGTTAGCTCCCCCGCTGCTGCGGAGGCGCGCGACGATCACGGAATGCTAATGAGACCGATGACAGGCAACGACCGCAGTGTTGCTTCAACCTGAGAGACTGCCGCAACCACAGCAACCAGACTGTTGCTGCAGTGTTGCCTCGGTCTGACGGAGACTACAGACCTCCAGCAACCAGCAGCTGCACCTGCAGCAACTATATCAACCAGACTGTTGATGTCTGAGGACGACCATGTTGCTTCAACCTGACAGAGACTACAACAACTACAGCAACCAGACCCACAGAAACGGTACCCGCAGCAACTACACGTAAAGCAACCAGGCCACTGATTTTCCACAGCAACTTAAAAGGAGAATACAGCAACTACAACAACCAGACTGACAGCAACAGAACCTGCAGCAACTACAGCAACCTCAAAGCTGATGATTAATAAACACGTTGTTTCAATCTTAAAGCTTCAAGGACAACAGCAACTAAACCCACAGCAACAACAGCAAATGAACCTACAGCAACCAAATCCACAGCAACTGTATCTATGGCAACATAACCTTAAGAACTTGTAAACAGAATGTTGACGCTTACTAACCACCATGTTGCTTTAGCCTGAGGGAAACTACAGCAACAAACAACCAGACTGTTGATGGTTAATCATCAGTGTTGCTTCAGTGTGACACCACAGCAACTCAACCTGCAACTACATCTACAGCCACCATCAACTCAGCCTCCATCATCCAGCAGGTGAGCAGCATCACGTCTCTGTCAAGATTTACAGCTCTCAACCAATGATGTCACAGCCATAGTGATGATGTCACAGCCGTAGGATTGATTAGGGATTGACTGATCGGTAACAATCAAACAAACCAATAATCAATATTTGGCACCGGTTCACAGTAAAAATAAAAAAGTAAACATCATTAGTTCCAATACAGAGCGTTGTTGAAACGTCCTGTGTGTGTCGTCATTATCTTCAAACACAAAGAGCCGTCACTCTCACACTTCCTGTTCCGTGTTGTGTTCCTCTGATCGGCGTCCTGCATGTTGACACCTGTTCTTCAGTTCGTCTGAAGTTTACTCTTTTATTTTTCATCTCATGACGTCTTTGTTCTGAGTTGATAAAAAAAAATGCTGAACTGCAGAACATTTACAAACACCATGGAACATTTATAAACACCGGAGAACATTTATGAACACTGTGGAACATTTATGAACACTGGAACATTTATGAACACTGGAACATTTATGAACACCACAGAACATTTATAAACACCATAAAACATTTATGAACACTGGAACATTTATAAACACCGTAGAACATTTATGAATACTGGAACATTTATAAACACTGTAGAACATTTATAAACACTGTAGAACATTCACAAACACTGTAGAACATTCATAAACATGGTAGGACATTTATAAACATTCTAGAATATTTATAAACACTATAGAACATTCACAAACACTGTAGAACATTCATAAACATGGTAGGACATTTATAAACATTCTAGAATATTTATAAACACTGTAGAACATTCACAAACACTGTAGAACGTGTATAAACACTGTAGAACGTCCATAAACACTGTGGAACATTCATAAACACTGGAACATTTATAAACACTGTAGAACATTCACAAGCACTGGAACATTTATAAACACTGTAGAACATTCACAAGCACTGGAACATTTATAAACACTGTAGAACATTCACAAACACTGTAGAACATTCATAAACATGGTAGGACATTTATAAACATTCTAGAATATTTATAAACACTGTAGAACGTGTATAAACACTGTAGAACGTCCATAAACACTGTGGAACATTCATAAACACTGTGGAACATTCATAAACACTGGAACATTTATAAACACTGTAGAACATTCACAAGCACTGGAACATTTATAAACACTTTAGAACATGTATAAATACTGTATAACATTCACAAACACTGGAACATTTATAAAAGAAATGTAGAACATGTATAAACACTTGAACATTTATGAAAACTGTACAACATTTATAAACACTGTAGACCATCCATAAAGACTGTGGAACGTTTATAAACATTGTGGAACATTCATAAACACTGTAGAAACTTTATAGACACTGTAGAATATTCATAAACACTGAAATAAACAAAGTTCTCAGGGAAAAATTTCATTAGAAACTTGAGAAATTTTTGTCTGTTGCAAAAACGAGCTGGTGAACAGTGACATCATCACTTTTCTGTGACTGAGATGTAAACAAATTGTCCAGGTGTTTGTTTATGTCCGCTGACTGCCTCTAACAACCGAACAAACGGAGAAGAACAAACAGAGATAAAACTGATAAACAAACAAACATGGTGATAAACAAACAAACAGTGAAAAATCAGTCAATCAATTTAATTTATAAAGCCCAATATCACAAATCACAATTTGCCTCACAGGGCTTTACAGCATACGACATCCCTCTGTCCTTAAGACCCTCACAGCTGATCAGGAAAAACTCCCCAAAAAACCCTTTAACGGGGAAAAAAGCACTAGAAACCTCAGGAAGAGCAACTGAGGAGGGATCCCTCTTCCAGGACGGACAGACGTGCAATAGATGTCGTACAGAACAGATCAGCATGATAAATTAACAGTAATCTATATGACACAATGAGACAGAGAGAGAGAGAGAGAGAGAGAGAGAGAGAGAGAGATGCAGGTAATGACATTATTGAAAGTAATAATATTATAGTTATAGTTCTGGCTACTGTGGTACAATATGTTGAAAGTATGTATTAATATGTGACAGTATACATGTGTGACAATAGTCATATGTGTATAATAACAGTAGAAGTATGACTAATGACTAATGATGGCAGCAGCAGGAGGCATCTGGCAGGACCACGGCAGCAGCACAACCACACACGTCACGCTGTCCAGGCACCGCTGTGATATGAGTTAATCTGAGAGACAGTGGAGCACAAAGGCTCCGGAGAAGAAGCCGAGTTAGTGACATCCAGAATGGCCGAGTTAGCAAGATGCAGTAATAGAATACGAGAGAGAGAGAGAGAGAGAGAGAGAGAGAGAGAGAGAGAGAAGGAGAGAAGGAGAGAAGGTGCCCGGTGTATTATAGGGGGGTCCTCCGGCAGACTAGGCCTAAGTCAGCCTAACTAGGGGCTGGTACAGGGCAAGCCTGAGCCAGCCCTAACTATAAGCTTTATCAAAGAGGAAAGTCTTAAGTCTAGTCTTAAATGTGGAGACGGTGTCTGCCTCCCGGACCGTAACAGGAAGATGATTCCACAGGAGAGGAGCCTGATAGCTGAAGGCTCTGGCTCCTGATCTACTTTTAGAGACTTTAGGGACCACGAGTAACCCTGCGTTCTCAGAGCGCAGTGTTCTGGTGGGATAATATGGCACTATGAGCTCTCTAAGATATGACGGAGCTTGACCATTTAGAGCTTTATAAGTTAACAGTAGGATTTTAAATTCAATTCTGGATTTTACAGGGAGCCAGTGCAGAGAAGCTAAAACAGGAGAAATATGATCTGGTTTCTTAGTTCCTGTTAGTACACGTGCTGCTGCATTCTGAATTAGCTGGAGAGTTTTTAAGGATTTACTAGAGCTACCTGATAATAGAGAGTTGTGACAAACAGTGATAAACAAACACAGTGATTAACAAACAAACACAATGATAAACAAACAAACAAACAAATACAGTGATAAACAAACAGTGATAAACAAACACAATGATAAACAAACAGTGATAAACAAACAGTGATTAACAAACACAATGATAAACAAACAGTGATAAACAAACAAATGATAAACAAACAAACAAACACAGGGATTAGCAAACAAACACAATGATAAACAAGCAAACACAGTGATAAACAAACACAATGATAAACAAACAGTGATAAACAAACACAATGATATACAGCAATAAACAGTGATAAACAGTGATAAACAAACAGTGACAAACAAACACAATGATAAACAAACAGTGACAAACAAACAGTGATTAACAAACACAATGATAAACAAACAGTGATAAACAAACAAATGATAAACAAACAAACAAACAAACACAGGGATTAGCAAACAAACACAATGATAAACAAGCAAACAAACACAGTGATAAACAAACACAATGATAAACAAACAGTGATAAACAAACACAATGATAAACAGCAATAAACAGTGATAAACAGTGATAAACAAACAGTGACAAACAAACACAATGATAAACAAACAGTGATAAACAAGCACAGCGATAAATAAACACAATGACAAACAGTGATAAACAAACAGTGATAAACACAGTGATAAACAAACAATGATAAACAGTGATAAACAAACAGTGATAAACAAACAGTTATAAACAAACACAGTGATAAACAAACACAATGATAAACAGTGATAAACAAACAATGATAAACAAACAGTGATAAACAAACACAATGATAAACAGTGATAAACAAACAAACACAGTGATAAACACAATGATAAACAGTGATAAATAAACACAGTGATAAACAAACACAATGATAAACAAACAGTGATAAACAAACAAACACAGTGATAAACACAGCTGTATAAATAAAGGTGGAGTTCGGCCTGACATCTCTTTAAACTGAGGAAGTGACGTCATCAGCTGATCACATCTGACTCCTCTGATTGGCTCATCTGAGGTTCAGCCACAGGTAAAGCTGTTGCCATAGCAACATCAGAATCCCCATTGTCCCCTCCCCGGTTATGTAACAGCTGCAGTCTATAAATACATCACAGTGTGTGTGTGTGTGTGTGAGTGCTTCATAGATGAACATCAGTAAGAAACCAGATGAGTTCTCTCAGCATGTGCACTGATAGTCTCTGTGTCTGTCTCTGTAGATGGCGTCTTCTCAGAGTGTCACACGCATCAGCTGATCTAGAGTCAGGTGGGTACCTGGACACAGATCGACCAATCACATGACACATCACTTTATAATAATAATAATTAATATTATTGATTCATGGTTATCAAAACCAAGTTTACAAAGTGCAGCAGACTGGAGTCAGGTTGATGATATCGCAAACAACAGAAACAAATAAACAAATAAAAAGTCCTAAATAAGCAAAACAAAAAATATCAAACAAACAAATAAATAAAACTTGCCATCAAAAGCCAGTTTATGAAAATGAGTTTTAAAGAGAGGACAGTGAGGTTTGTGTTTGACAGAGAGTCAGAACGCAATGTGTCACACTCTGGAAGCCCCACCCACTGGACAGGTAAATAGCCGCCACAATCTGCAACCAACGGCTGAAATGCCAGCGATGTGTCCGCAGCTACAAACATTAGACATCAGCCTGTAGCGCCCTGCATCCACCAGAGAGAGACAGACTGTCCATCTGTCTGAAACACAGAGTCAGTCGAGACCCATGAAATGTTTTCCCCTCCGGTGTGGGCGGGACTTACACACGCTCTGTCTCTATTGGTGGCAAGCTGTCTGCTGAGCACAGAACACAAAGTACGTAGACTGATGCACGTGACGTGGAGGCAACGTTTACAAGAGTGAGTTCGGCCAGTGCGTCAGATTCAGGAGGATGTAGTGTCGTCTGTTAGCAAAACGTCTCCTGGTCAGAATTCCTTTAGTGTTCAGGAGTTGATTCACACCAGGAAGACAAACATCAATGTTTCTGACACTACGTCACAGAGACGCTGCTGAGAGCACATCCGATTAAAGAGCACAGTTGATTGAAAACAACAGCTGAATGAAGAGAACCCAGCTGAATAAAGAGAACGCATCTGATTAAAGAGAGCACAGCTGATTAAAAAGAGCACAGCTGATAAAGAGAGCACAGCTGATTAAAAAGAACACAGCTGATTAAAGAGAACACATCTGATTAAAGACAACAGCTGAATAAAGAGAGCACAGCTGATTAAAAAGAGCACAGCTGATTAGAGCGCACAGCTGATTAAAAAGAGCACAGCTGATTAGAGCGCACAGCTGATTAGAGAGCACAGCTGATTAAAGAGAACGCATCTGATTAAAAAGAGCACAGCTGATTAAAAAGAGCACAGCTGATTAGAGAGCACAACTGATTAAAAAGAGCACAGCTGATTAGAGCGCACAGCTGATTAGAGAGCACAGCTGATTAAAGAGAACGCATCTGATTAAAAAGAGCACAGCTGATTAAAGAGAGCACAGCTGATTAAAGAGAGCACAGCTGAATAAAGAGAGCACAGCTGATTAAAAGAGGACAGCTGATTAAAGAGAACGCATCTGATTAAAAAGAGCACAGCTGAATAAAGAGAGTACAGCTGATTAAAAAGAGCACAGCTGATTAAAGAGAACACATCTGATTAAAAAGAGCACAGCTGATTAAAGAGAACGCATCTGATTAAAGAGAGCACAGCTGATTAAAGACAACAGCTGAATAAAGAGAACAGCTGATTAAAGAGAACAGCTGATTAAAGAGAACGCATCTGATTAAATAGAACAGCTGATTAAAGAGAACAGCTGATTAAAGAGAGTACAGCTGATTAAAAAGAGCACAGCTGATTAAATAGAACGCATCTGATTAAAAAGAGCACAGCTGATTAAAGAGAACGCATCTGATTAAAAAGAGCACAGCTGAATAAAGAGAACAGCTGATTAAAGAGAACGCATCTGATTAAAAAGAGCACAGCTGAATAAAGAGAGTACAGCTGATTAAAAAGAGCACAGCTGATTAAAGAGAACGCATCTGATTAAAAAGAGCACAGCTGATTAAAGAGAACACATCTGATTAAAGAGAAAGCATCTGATTAAAGAGAACAGCTGATTAAAGAGAACAGCTGATTAAAGAGAACGCATCTGATTAAAGAGAACACAGCTGATTAAAAAGAGCACAGCTGATGAAAGAGAATGCATCTGATTAAAAAGAGCACAGCTGAATAAAGAGAACAGCTGATTAAAGAGAACAGCTGATTAAAGAGAACGCATCTGATTAAAAAGAGCACAGCTGAATAAAGAGAACAGCTGATTAAAGAGAACACAGCTGATTAAAGACAACAGCTGAATAAAGAGAGCACAACTGATTAGAGCGCAAAGCTGATTAGAGAGCACAGCTGATTAAAGAGAACGCATCTGATTAAAAAGAGCACAGCTGATTAAAGAGAGCACAGCTGATTAAAGAGAGCACAGCTGATTAAAGAGAACGCATCTGATTAAAAAGAGCACAGCTGAATAGAGAGAGCACAGCTGATTAAAAAGAGCACAGCTGATTAAAAAGAGAACAGCTGATTAAGAAAAGAGCACAGCTGATTAAAGAGTACAGCTGATTAAAAACAGCACAGCTGATTAAAGAGAACGCATCTGATTAAAAAGAGCACAGCTGATTAAAGAGAACGCATCTGATTAAAAAGAGCACATCTGATTAAAGAGAAAGCATCTGATTAAAGAGAACAGCTGATTAAAGAGAACGCATCTGATTAAAGAGAAAGCATCTGATTAAATAGAACAGCTGATTAAAGAGAACAGCTGATTAAAGAGAACGCATCTGATTAAAGAGAACACAGCTGATTAAAGAGAACACATCTGATTAAAAAGAGCACAGCGGATTAAAGAGAATGCATCTGATTAAAAAGAGCACAGCTGAATAAAGAGAACAGCTGATTAAAGAGAACACAGCTGATTAAAGACAACAGCTGAATAAAGAGAGCACAGCTGATTAGAGCGCAAAGCTGATTAGAGAGCACAGCTGATTAAAGAGAACGCATCTGATTAAAGAGAGCACAGCTGATTAAAGAGAGCACAGCTGATTAAAGAGAACGCATCTGATTAAAAAGAGCACAGCTGATTAAAGAGAGCACAGCTGAATAGAGAGAGCACAGCTGATTAAAAAGAGCACAGCTGATTAAAAAGAGAACAACTGATTAAGAAAAGAGCACAGCTGATTAAAGAGAACGCATCTGATTAAAAAGAGCACAGCTGATTAAAGAGAGCACAGCTGATTAAAGAGAGCACAGCTGAATAAAGAGAGCACAGCTGAATAAAGAGAGCACAGCTGATTACAAAGAGCACAGCTGATTAAGAAAAGAGCACAGCTGATTAAAGAGAGCGCATCTGATTAAAAAGAGCACAGCTGAATAAAGAGAGTACAGCTGATTAAAAAGAGCACAGCTGATTAAAGAGAACGCATCTGATTAAAAAGAGCACAGCTGAATAAAGAGAGTACAGCTGATCAAAAAGAGCACAGCTGATTAAAGAGAGCGCATCTGATTAAAAAGAGCACAGCTGATTAAAGAGAACGCATCTGATTAAAAAGAGCACAGCTGAATAAAGAGAGTACAGCTGATTAAAAAGAGCACAGCTGATTAAAGAGAACGCATCTGATTAAAAAGAGCACAGCTGAATAAAGAGAGTACAGCTGATTAAAGAGAGTACAGCTGATTAAAAAGAGCACAGCTGATTAAAGAGAACGCATCTGATTAAAAAGAGCACAGCTGAATAAAGAGAGTGCAGCTGATTAAAAAGAGCACAGCTGATTAAAGAGAACGCATCTGATTAAAAAGAGCACAGCTGAATAAAGAGAGTGCAGCTGATTAAAAAGAGCACAGCTGAATAAAGAGAGTACAGCTGATTAAAAAGAGCACAGCTGATTAAAGAGAACGCATCTGATTACAGAGAACACAGCTGATTAAAGAGAACAGCTGATTAAAGAGAACAGCTGATTAAAGAGAACACTGCTGATTAAAGAGAGCACAGCTGATTAAAGAGAACACATCTGATTAAAGAGAGCACAGCTGATTAAAGAGAACACAGCTGATTAAAGAGAGCACAGCTGATTAAAGAGAACGCAGCTGATTAAAGAGAACGCATCTGATTAAAGAGAACGCAGCTGATTAAAGAGAACGCATCTGATTAAAGAGAGCACAGCTGATTAAAGAGAACACATCTGATTAAAGAGAGCACAGCTGATTAAAGAGAACACAGCTGATTAAAGAGCACAGCTGATTAAACAGAGCACAGCTGATTAAAGAGAACACATCTGATCAAAGAGAGCACAGCTGATCAAAGAGAGCACAGCTGATCAAAGAGAGCGCATCTGATTAAAGAGAACGCATCTGATCAAAGAGAGCACAGCTGATCAAAGAGAGAGCATCTGATTAAAGAGAGCACAGCTGATTAAAGAGAACACAGCTGATTAAAGACAGTGCATCTGAATAAAGAGAACTCAGCTGAATGAAGAGAACAGCTGATTAAAGAGAACACAGCTGATCAGATCAGAATCCCACACTCTGGATCTTTGAGAGTATTCTAATCGTTTGTCTTCCATTCTGAAGAGTGACGGCCTCAAGTTGAGTTAAGCTCCGCCATCTTTCAGGTGAGGACAAAAGCGACAAGAATGAGCCAGTTGAAGGAGGTGGAGCCTGGCCGGGAGATGGAAGCCAAGGTGAGATTTCCCATCAGCACATATTCAGAGCACTGTCCACAAATAAACCAGGAGCCACAAACAATTCTGATTAGTCTGAGGAGTTTCCATTTCTCTTCATACTTCCACAAATCTTAGATTGCGATTAAAATTAACTCTGTTGTGGTGCGTTCAGGGTCATTAACTCTTTTTTATGGTGTGTTCAGTGACATTTACTCTGTCATGGTGCGTTCACTGACATTAACTCTATTACGGTGCGTTCAGTGTCATTGACTCTTTGGTTTGGTACGTTAAGTGACATTAACTCTTTGATATGGTGCGTTCAGTGTCATTAACTCTTTGTTTTGGTACGTTAAGTGACATTAACTCTATTACGGTGTGTTCAGTGTCATTGACTCTTTGTTTTGGTATGGTAAGTGACATTACCTCTTTTTTATGGTGTATTCAGTGACATTAACTCTTTGTTATGGTGTGTTCGGTGTCATTAACTCTTTGTTTTGGTACGTTAAGTGACATTAACTCTTTGATATGGGGTGTTCAGGGTCATTAACTTTTTCCTGTGGTGCATTCAGGTGCAGACCTGGGCTCAGTCTCTGGTTTACACTTTGGAGGAACTTGAGTGTAAAATATGCTACAACCGCTACGACACTCGCAGCAGGAAACCCAAACTGCTGGGCTGTCTGCACCGAGTCTGCGCCAAGTGTCTGAAGAAGATGGTGGACATGGGTGAGTTCTCCTGTCAGGTAAAGTTTGCTGCGAGGAGGCGGGGCAATGGTTTGACTATGAGCTCAGCTGTAGACCTGAGATCTGGGGCCTCAGTTATAAAGCTATGCACAGGAGAGGTGACTAAAGGTTACGTACGAACAAAGCACAGGAAGCGTACATATAGAAATGTCCTGATTTATAACACAGTGTGCGCACATGTCCCATGCCAGTTTCCCTTTATAAATCACAATCAACTTGAAATGTGGCGCATGTGAGCGAGCGTCTGTCCCCGCCTACAGGTGCCTATTAATGGTCAGTGAATTGTTATTGATGAACAGAAGTTTACATCACCACATGATTCCTGAGCGCGACATCACTGCTGCTCACTGCTCCCTCAGGGGATTGGTCAAATGCGGAGAACAAATTTCACACACTCAGGTGTGTGGCAATCAGTGGGACTTAGACTTAAACTTAAACTAAAGCAGCAGGAAGCAGAGCAGGGCCAACAGGAAGGAAAGGTAAGAAACTAACCTTGACACAGTGAAGCTGAATTTGTTGTTGGAGAGGTTGAAAGAAGACGATGTTTGGTGGACTCAGTGTGGACATTACCAAGGCTCAAACTGTAGCTGGTGGCTGATGCTGTGAATGCTGCTGCCTCAGACTGTCTCACAAGTCAAGAAGAAGTGTCACATATGAAGGTGTTCATGGGTGCTGATTTATTCAGACAGAAAACTGACTGTCTGAAATAAACTCTAAATGAGGGACACAGTTCCACAGCTGTTTGACTCAAATAATTTCTTAAAATACATCTTGTGTTCATAAACGATGCGTAACAAACAGGCGCTGGCACCCAGCAGCAGCATTTGGCTCAGATACCTGGAGACAGAGGTCGGAGTGGTTTTTCAGGTGTCACAGCACTGGCACAGCTCGGTTCCTGTGGGTGCTTCTTTGTAACGCTGGGCCCGAAGCAACGCAGAGATCCAGCAGCACCGCACGCAAGCAGTCTGAACTGACTCATAAGCCACTCATCATTGTTGGCCAGTAGGTCCAGCTCCAGAGTTGAACTCCACTGGGTGACACCAGATGTGTTGTTGGGCGGAGCTGAGCTGACAGATGAGCAGGGAGATCTGGGCCGTCTTTTCCAGTGTTCAGGGTCGTACCTGTTACGTTTATCACTCTCAGAGCCATCCTTGTTAACGCAGACATGCTGCAGGTGCTCAAACACCAGAATGACGCCGTCATGGCGTGCATGTGTTAAAGCAGGCTGTGATGCAGTGCTGGTTATGGTTGCTTAGCAACTTCAGACACAACCTGCCTCAGCCCGTTTGACAGATGACGCAAAGTGGCGCCCAGTGCCCAAACTCGACCTGTGCTGACACAGAGCTGGTTGTAAAGTTTCGTTTAAGACTTGAGAGGTTTGAAGAGTCACGTCTAACGAAGACTTGATGATTGATGTTGTGAAACTTGTCCACAGTTAGGTCACTGACCAATCAGCAGAGGTCATTCTGACCAGCCAGTGACATCATCTCTGACCATCCAATACGATGACCAGTGTGATGATTCTGACATAATCCAGTGCGTCATGTGATTCTTCTGGTTGATTTTCAGGTGAGTCCTCGCCGTCTGTCATCAGCTGTCCCTTCTGTCGCCATGAGACCCACGTCCCTGACGAGGAGGTGAGACTTTATTAGCCAGGAGGTGAAACTCCTCCTGCTTCTGAGCTGGACAGACTGACGTTCTGCTGTCCTCCTGTCTCTGTCCTCTGTAGGTGTGGTTGATGGAGGATGACCGACACATCCTGGCTGTTCTGTCCTGTCAGGACCGAGTCCGGCGAGGAGGAGCAGGAGGAGCAGGAGGGGAGGTGGTGCTGAGTCCAAATGGTCTGACCGGTAAAATAACGGCGACTTTCTTCTCTTAAATGTTTTTTATGTCTGGGCTCTAGACCGGAACATTAAGCTCCTCCCTCTCTGTCTGACAGGAGGCGGCGGCATGGACTCGTCCCACCGCTCCTCAGACTGTCTGGTCATCACCATCATGGAGCTCCCAGAGGAGTCTCCGTCCTCGGACTCACTGAGCATGCTCAATGTGGTGGGTCTGTACCGCCCCCCCAGCCTGGACTCGCTGCCCTGCAACCTGCCGGCTCACAAGTGTCGCGCTTGGACGTCCCGCAGCTTCCCGCGCTGTCTGCTGGGGGCACTCTGCCTGGTTAGTATACTCCAACCCAGTCAAACCAGTACCAGCCTGTAATGTGTGTGTGTATGTGTGTGTGTGTGTGTGTGTGTGTGTGTGTGAGTGAGTGAGAGACTGACAAGGTGCTGTCGTGTGTTTGGACAGGTGTACTTCAGCTCTCTGCCTCTGGGGATTTACCTGCTAATGATTGGTCAGCTGTGGCTGGGCGTGGTGCTGGTCAGTCTGGTTCCCTCCACGCTGCTGCTGCTCGTCCTCTATGGCTTCTGTCAGTGTCTGTGTCACGAGCTGATGGAGGCACTTACCGCACGCACACACACGCTGCCATGACGATGACGACATGCTGCAGTGTTGACACGAAAACGCGCTGCTATGACGATGACAACATGATGTAAACAACAACACTGACAGCATGAGCCGTCACACCTGAATCACTCACCTGTAGACCCTCACATCACACATACCAGCATTAACCCTGCCCCTCGTCAGGTTGCAGCCAATCACACCAGGACCAGCTGATGACATCATCACAGATGGTGTGTACTGTGAAGGTTTTTGTCTTTGTTGCCTCCTGCTGGACAAACTGATTTCCTTTCAGGAACAACAGAAGGACCCAACAGGACACCTGTCAGCCAATCAGAGAAGAGACGTTCAGTAACACCAAACATCAAACAGTTCAAGGTGTGTGTAACTTTGAAGCCGACATTTAACATGTCCTCAGGGACTGTTAGCCTTGCTTAGCACAAAGACTGGAAGCAGGGGGAAACTGTTAGCCTAGCTTAGCACAAAGACTGGAAGCAGGGGGAAACTGTTAGCCTAGCTTAGCACAAAGACTGGAAGCAGGGGGAAACTGCTAGCCTAGCTTAGCACAAAGGCTGGAAGCAGGGGAAACTGTTAACCTAGCTTAGCATAAAGACTGGAAGCAGGGGGAAATTGTTAGCCTAGCTTAGCACAAAGGCTGGAAGCAGGAGAAACTGTTAACCTAGCTTAGCACAAAGACTGGAAGCAGGGGGAAATTGTTAACCTAGCTTAGCACAAAGACTGGAGGTAGGAGAAAACTGTTAGCCTAGCTCCATCATAGACCTGACTTCCTGTTGGGCAGTTGTCATTATGGGATGCCTGAATGGTTCTCTGGGGAACTTTGTATGTCGGTGAACAGGTTGGAACATAACGTAAAAACTGAGACTGACCTCGACCTTCTGAGTTGCTTCAAACAGGAACTCAGTTGGACTGACATCTGTGTAGGGAAAATCCAAAGGATTTTGTGTCATTTGCGTTCCCAAGTTTCCTGCCTCTTTTCAGCTCTTCTTATGTAACGTTAGCTAAGAAATGGCATCTCCTAATGTTAAGAAACAGCCAGTCCACACAGGCTGTGTTGTAATTACAATGAAAACATATTTTAGCCGCGGCGGTGTCGACCCGGTGGAGCCAAAACAAGACTGAGCACTGGGGGTCTGATCCAGGACCACCCTCTCTACCGCCCCAAGTTCTCGCCAGATCTGCAAACTTTCTGTTACTGCTGTTCCAAAGATCAGACCCCACGCCGCCGCTGGCCACTGGGCCGCTGTGAACCCTGGGCTGCCGTTTGTACAGGCTGAATTCAAGCTGCTACAGCGGCTAAAGTTTGAGCTGCCATCTGCTCTCCTCCTGGGGACGTGGCGTTCCTAGTGACAGGTAGTGAAGTTGAGGGTCGGCAGGCTGTGTTAACGAGCTAGTCCTTGTCTCATTTCAATTGAATTCATTAAACTTAATTTATCCCTAAGGAAATTCTACTGCCAGAGAATGCTTCAATTACAGGAACACAAATGAAACCTGACAACCTACTACCACTACTACTACTACTGCTACTGCTACTACTACCACTACAACTACTACTGCTATGAATCAATCAATTTATTTTTCAATCAATCAATTTAATTTATAAAGCCCAATATCACAAATCACAATTTGCCTCACAGGGCTTTAGAGCATACGACATCCCTCTGTCCTTATGACCCTCACAGCTGATCAGGAAAAACTCCCCAAAAAACCCTTTAACGGGGAAAAAAACGGTAGAAACCTCAGGAAGAGCAACTGAGGAGGGATCCCTCTTCCAGGACGGACAGACGTGCAATAGATGTCGTACAGAACAGATCAGCATAATAAATTAACAGTAATCTATATGACACAATGAGACAGAGAGAGAGAGAGAGAAGGAGAGAGAGAGAGAGAGAGAGAGAGGGGGGAGAGAGAGAGAGAGAGAGAGAGAGATGCAGGAAAAACGGTAATGACAGTAGCTTACAACTACATTAATGAAAGCAATAATATTACAATTATACTTCTGGCTACTGTGGTACAATATGTTGAAAGTATGTATTAATATCTGGCAGTATACATGTGTGACAATAGTCATATGTGTATAATAACAGTAGAAGTATGACTAATGACTAATGATAACAGCAGCAGCAGCAGGAGGCATCTGGCAGGACCACGGCAGCAGCACAACCACACACGTCACACTGTCCAGGCACCGCTGTGATATGAGTTAATCTGAGAGACAGTGGAGCACAAAGGCTCCGGAGAAGAAGCCGAGTTAGTGACATCCAGAATGGCCGAGTTAGCAAGATGCAGTAATAGAATACGAGAGAGAGAGAGAGAGAGAGAGAGAGAGAGAAGGAGAGAAGGAGAGAAGGTGCCCGGTGTATTATAGGGGGGTCCTCCGGCAGACTAGGCCTAAGTCAGCCTAACTAGGGGCTGGTACAGGGCAAGCCTGAGCCAGCCCTAACTATAAGCTTTATCAAAGAGGAAAGTCTTAAGTCTAGTCTTAAATGTGGAGACGGTGTCTGCCTCCCGGACCGTAACAGGAAGATGATTCCACAGGAGAGGAGCCTGATAGCTGAAGGCTCTGGCTCCTGATCTACTTTTGGAGACTTTAGGGACCACGAGTAACCCTGCGTTCTCAGAGCGCAGTGTTCTGGTGGGATAATATGGCACTATGAGCTCTCTAAGATATGACGGAGCTTGACCATTTAGAGCTTTATAAGTTAACAGTAGGATTTTAAATTCAATTCTGGATTTTACAGGGAGCCAGTGCAGAGAAGCTAAAACAGGAGAAATATGATCTTGTTTCTTAGTTCCTGTTAGTACACGTGCTGCTGCATTCTGAATTAGCTGGAGAGTTTTTAGGGACTTACTAGAGCTACCTGATAATAGAGAGTTACAGTAATCCAGCCTTGAGGTAACAAAAGCGTGGACCAATTTTTCTTTTCGTGGTCAGGATAGGCCTAATTTTCACAATATTACGCAGATGAAAAAATGCAGTCCGTGAGGTTTGTTTTAAATGAGAATTAATAGACAAATCTTGATCAAATATTACTCCGAGGTTTCTTACGGTAGTGCTAGAGGCCAGAGCAATGCCATCTAGAGAAACTATGTCATCAGATAAAGAGTCTCTGAGTTGTTTGGGGCCAAGAACAATAACTTCAGTTTTGTCTGAATTTAACATCAGGAAATTGGTGCTCATCCAGGTTTTTATGTCTTTAAGGCAGTTATGGAGTTTAGTTAATTGATTACTTTCTTCTGGCTTCATCGATAAATACAACTGTGTATCATCTGCATAACAATGGAAATTTATAGAGTGATTTCTAATGATGTTACCTAAAGGAAGCATATATAGAGTAAATAGGATTGGTCCGAGCACAGAACCTTGTGGAACTCCAAAACAAACTTTGGTACGTAAGGATGATTCATTATGAACGTGAACAAACTGAAAACGATCAGATAAATAAGATTTAAACCAGCTCAGTGCAGAACCTTTTAGGCCAATTAAGTGATCCAGTCTCTGCAGTAGAATTTGATGGTCAATTGTGTCAAACGCTGCACTAAGATCTAATAAAACAAGTACAGAGACAAGTCCTTTGTCTGAAGCAATCAGAAGGTCATTTGTAATTTTAACTAGTGCTGTCTCAGTGCTATGATGCACTCTAAATCCTGACTGAAATTCCTCAAATAAATTATTATCGTGGAGAAAATCACACAGCTGGTCTGTGACTACTTTCTCAAGGGAAGATTAGATATTGGTCTATAGTTGGCTAACACCTCTGGATCCAGGGTGGGCTTTTTTAGTAGAGGTTTAATTACAGCTACCTTAAAAGACTGTGGTACATAGCCTGTTAATAAGGATATATTGATCATATCTAATACAGGGTTCAACGCTAAGGTTTTTTTTCACTTGCCCAGTCGGGCAAGTTGGTCAGAGATCTACTAAGCGGCTATCAAATAACAAAGACTGTGGTTATTTTTATGTTATGTAATCTCAATAACACTGTATTTATTAATTAAAACAACATGTCATGTGTTGTAGCTTAATTCCTACACAAATATGACAGTGTCAGGGCTTAAAGTGAAAAATTTGTCAATCGTTCTCCGTCTATAATTTTACGCCCTACTTGAGCCATGCCCACCTCTATTTATTTTTCACCCCTCTCTCCAGTTCTGCTGTGTTAACACCGGGTCTAATATATTTTGCTTCCATCTCTCTGCCCTGCTCTACTCTACTTCAACGCTACTTAGTTCTCTCTCTACTCTACCAGTAGACTACCACATCCACCTGTTGCACAAAACGCACACAGCAGTGTTTCTCCTAGGATGGAGTTGTAAGAGCGGAGGTGAAGCACACGCATGAAAAATAATTTTCACGTGAAACTTTTTTGTATGCTTGCAAAGCACAGCCTGCTGGGATGTTTCTGTGTATCTACTGGCACCAGAAGGGCTCCTTAGGACTAAGTACATACAGTACATGTGTGCACAGTAATGAGCAGGTGAAATGTCTGTCTAGCTTACATATGAGGTGTCTCAAGATTTAGGAACATACAATTTCATTGAATATAATAAAGTAAAAAGTCACTTGACATGCTGCTGTTTTGTGCTCCTATTTAAGTGCTGGAAGGTGTTATTTACGTTACAACGCCTGAACGCAACACAAGCTTAGCATGAGTGCCATGCTAAGCTGCTGTGCGAGCAGCATGTTTGTGCGTAACAGCAGTCTGTTGGTTATTTACACAGTGTCCATTTCAATAACTTTGTCAGCTGACAAACTGCACCGGGCTCGGGGTCAGGTTTGGTCAGGAAAATGCGTCCCGAGCCGCTCTAGCGTGCTCCACCTACTACTACTACTACTACCATGACAACTACTACTACCACGACAACTGCTACTACCACTACAACTACTACTACAGCTACAACTATTACTACTACTACCACAACAACTACTACTACCGCTACAACTACTACTACAGCTGCAACTACTACCACAACAACTACTACTACAGCTACAACTACTACCACGACAACTACTACTACCGCTACAACTACTACTACAGCTACAACTACTACCACAACAACTACTACTACAGCTACAACTACTACCACGACAACTAATACTACAGCTACAACTATTACTACTGCTACCACAACAACTACTACTACCACTACAACTACTACTACTACACCTACAACTACTACCACAACAACTACTACTACTACAGCTACAACTACTACCACGACAACTACTATAACTACAGCTACAACTACTACTACAGCTACAACTATTACTACTACCACAAGTACTACTACTACTACAGCTACAACTACTACCACGACAACTACTACTACCGCTACAACTACTACTACTACCACAAGTACTACTACTACTACAGCTACAACTACTACCACTACAAATACTACCACTACAGCTACAACTACTACTATTACTACAGCTACAACTACTACCATGACAACTACTACTACTACAGCTACAGCTACAACTATTACCACTACAAATACTACCACTACAGCTACAACTACTACTACTACTACAGCTACAACTACTACCACGACAACTACTACAACTACAGCTACAACTATTACCACTACAAATACTACCACTACAGCTACAACTACTACCATGACAACTACTACTACTACAGCTACAGCTACAACTATTACCACTACAAATACTACCACTACAGCTACAACTACTACTATTACTACAGCTACAACTACTACCATGACAACTACTACTACTACAGCTACAACTATTACTACTACTACCACAACAACTACTACCACGACAACTACTACTACCGCTACAACTACTACTACAGCTGCAACTACTACCACAACAACTACTACTACAGCTACAACTACTACCACGACAACTACTACTACCGCTACAACTACTACTACAGCTACAACTACTACCACGACAACTAATACTACAGCTACAACTATTACTACTGCTACCACAACAACTACTACTACCGCTACAACTACTACTACTACACCTACAACTACTACCACAACAACTACTACTACTACAGCTACAACTACTACTACAGCTACAACTACTACCACGACAACTACTACAACTACAGCTACAACTACTACTACAGCTACAACTACTACCACGACAACTAATACTACAGCTACAACTATTACTCCTGCTACCACAACAACTACTGCTACCGCTACAACTACTACTACTACACCTACAACTACTACCACAACAACTACTACTACTACAGCTACAACTACTACCACGACAACTACTACAACTACAGCTACAACTACTACTACAGCTACAACTATTAGTACTACTACCACAACAACTACTACTACCGCTACAACTACTACTACTACCACAAGTACTACTACTACTACAGCTACAACTACTACCACGACAACTACTACAACTACAGCTACAACTATTACCACTACAAATACTACCACTACAGCTACAACTACTACTATTACTACAGCTACAACTACTACCATGACAACTACTACTACTACAGCTACAACTACTACCACGACAACTACTACAACTACAGCTACAACTATTACCACTACAAATACTACCACTACAGCTACAACTACTACTATTACTACAGCTACAACTACTACCATGACAACTACTACTACTACAGCTACAACTACTACTATGACAACTACAGCTATAACTACTACTACTACAGCTACAACTACTACCACGACAACTACTACAGCTACAACTATTACCACTACAGATACTACTACTACAGCTACTACTACAGCTACAATTATTACCACTACAGATACTACTACTACTATAGCTACAACTACGACTACAGCTACAACTACTACCACAACAACTACTACTACAGCTACAACTACTACCATGACAACTACTACTACTACCGCTACAACTACTACTATGACAACTACAGCTATAACTACTACTACTACAGCTACAACTACTACTACTACAGCTACAACTATTACCACAACAACTACTACTACCGCTACAACTACTACCACGACAACTACTACAGCTATAACTACTACTACTACAGCTACAACTACTACTACTACAGCTACAACTATTACCACTACAGATACTACTACTACAACTACAACTACTACCACGACAACTACTACTACAGCTACAACTACTACTACTACAGCTACAACTATTACCACTACAGATACTACTACTACAACTACAACTACTACCACAACAACTACTACTACCGCTACAACTACTACTACTACCACAAGTACTACTACTACTACAGCTACAACTACTACCACGACAACTACTACAACTACAGCTACAACTATTACCACTACAAATACTACCACTACAGCTACAACTACTACTATTACTACAGCTACAACTACTACCATGACAACTACTACTACTACAGCTACAACTACTACCACGACAACTACTACAACTACAGCTACAACTATTACCACTACAAATACTACCACTACAGCTACAACTACTACTATTACTACAGCTACAACTACTACCATGACAACTACTACTACTACAGCTACAACTACTACTATGACAACTACAGCTATAACTACTACTACTACAGCTACAACTACTACCACGACAACTACTACAGCTACAACTATTACCACTACAGATACTACTACTACAGCTACTACTACAGCTACAATTATTACCACTACAGATACTACTACTACTATAGCTACAACTACGACTACAGCTACAACTACTACCACAACAACTACTACTACAGCTACAACTACTACCATGACAACTACTACTACTACCGCTACAACTACTACTATGACAACTACAGCTATAACTACTACTACTACAGCTACAACTACTACTACTACAGCTACAACTATTACCACAACAACTACTACTACCGCTACAACTACTACCACGACAACTACTACAGCTATAACTACTACTACTACAGCTACAACTACTACTACTACAGCTACAACTATTACCACTACAGATACTACTACTACAACTACAACTACTACCACGACAACTACTACGACTACTACAGCTGCAACTACCATGACAACTACTACTACTACCGCTACAACTACTACAGCTACAACTACTACTACTACAGCTACAACTACAGCTACAACTACTACTACTACCATGGCAACTACAGCTATAACTACTACTACTACAGCTACAACTACTACCACAACAACTACTACTACAGCTACAACTACGACTACTACAGCTACAACTACTACCACGACAACTACTACTACTACAGCTACAACTACTACTATGACAACTACAGCTACAACTACAGCTACAACTATTACCACTATAGATACTACTACTACAGCTACAACTACTACCACGACAACTACTACAGCTATAACTACTACTACAGCTACTACTACAGCTACAACTACTTCCACGACAGCTACTACTACTACAGCTATAACTACTTCCACGACAACTACTACTACTACAGCTACAACTACTACCACAACTACTACAGCTACAACTACAGCTACAACTACTACCACGACAACTACTACAACTACAGCTACAACTACTACAGCTATAACTACTACTACATCTACAACTACCACGACAACTACTACTACTACAGCTACAACTACTACCACAACAACTACTACTACAACTACTACAACTACTACTAATACAACTACTACTACAGCTACAACTACTACCATGACAACTACTACTACCGCTACAACTACTACCACAACAACTACTACTACAGCTACAACTACTACTATGAGAACTACAGTTATAACTACTACTACTACAGCTACAACTACGACTACAGCTAAAACTACTACCACAACAACTACTACTACTACAGCTACAACTACAGCTACTACTACTACCACGACAACTACTACTACTACAGCTATAACTACTACTACTACTACAGCTACAACTACTACCACGACAACTACTACTGCTACAGCTCAATCAATCAATCAATCAATTTTATTTATAAAGCCCAATATCAGAAATCACAATTTGCCTCACAGGGCTTTACAGCATACGACATCCCTCTGTCCTTAAGACCCTCACAGCTGATCAGGAAAAACTCCCCAAAAAACCCTTTAACGGGGAAAAAAACGGTAGAAACCTCAGGAAGAGCAACTGAGGAGGGATCCCTCTTCCAGGACGGACAGACGTGCAATAGATGTCGTACAGAACAGATCAGCACAATAAATTAACAGTAATCCGCATGACACAATGAGACAGAGAGAGAGAGAGATGCAGGAAAAACGGTAATGACAGTAGCTTACAACTACATTAATGAAAGTAATAATATTACAATTATACTTCTGGCTACTGTGGTACAATATGTTGAAAGTATGTATTAATATCTGGCAGTATACATGTGTGACAATAGTCATATGTGTATAATAACAGTAGAAGTATGACTAATGACTAATGATAACAGCAGCAGCAGCAGGAGGCATCTGGCAGGACCACAGCAGCAGCACAACCACACACGTCACGCTGTCCAGGCACCGCTGTGATATGAGTTAATCTGAGAGACAGTGGAGCACAAAGGCTCCGGAGAAGAAGCTGAGTTAGTGACATCCAGAATGGCCGAGTTAGCAAGATGCAGTAATAGAATACGAGAGAGAGAGAGAGAGAGAGAAGGAGAAAAGGAGAGAAGGTGCCCGGTGTATTATAGGGGGGTCCTCCGGCAGACTAGGCCTAAGTCAGCCTAACTAGGGGCTGGTACAGGGCAAGCCTGAGCCAGCCCTAACTATAAGCTTTATCAAAGAGGAAAGTCTTAAGTCTAGTCTTAAATGTGGAGACGGTGTCTGCCTCCCGGACCGTAACAGGAAGATGATTCCACAGGAGAGGAGCCTGATAGCTGAAGGCTCTGGCTCCTGATCTACTTTAGGAGACTTTAGGGACCACGAGTAACCCTGCGTTCTCAGAGCGCAGTGTTCTGGTGGGATAATATGGCACTATGAGCTCTCTAAGATATGACGGAGCTTGACCATTTAGAGCTTTATAAGTTAACAGTAGGATTTTAAATTCAATTCTGGATTTTACAGGGAGCCAGTGCAGAGAAGCTAAAACAGGAGAAATATGATCTTGTTTCTTAGTTCCTGTTAGTACACGTGCTGCTGCATTCTGAATTAGCTGGAGAGTTTTTAAGGACTTACTAGAGCTACCTGATAATAGAGAGTTACAGTAATCCAGCCTTGAGGTAACAAAAGCGTGGACCAATTTTTCTTTTCGTGGTCAGGATAGGCCTAATTTTCACAATATTACGCAGATGAAAAAATGCAGTCCGTGAGGTTTGTTTTAAATGAGAATTAAAAGACAAATCTTGATCAAATATAGGATGACAGCTACAACTACTACCACGACAGCTACTACTACTACAGCTATCACTACTACCACGACAACTACTACAGCTACAACTACTACTATGACAACTACAGCTACAACTACAGCTACAACTACGACTACAGCTACAACTACTACCACAACAACTACTACAGCTACAACTACTACCACGACAACTACTACTACTACAGCTACAACTACGACTACAGCTACAACTACTACCATGACAACTACTACTACTACAGCTACAACTACTACTATGACAACAACAGCTACAACTACTACCACGACAACTACTACTACTACAGCTACAACTACTACTACCGCTACAACTACTACCACGACAACTACTACTACAGCTACAACTACGACTACAGCTACAACTACTACTACAGCTACAACTACTACCACAACTACTACTACTACTACTACCGCTACAACTACTACCACAACTACTACTACTACAGCTACAACTACAGCTACAACTACTACCACGACAACTACTACCACTACAGCTATAACTACTACTACTACAGCTACAACTACTACTATGACAACAACAGCTACAACTACTACCACGACAACTACTACTACTACAGCTACAACTACTACTACCGCTACAACTACTACCACGACAACTACTACTACTACAGCTACAACTACTACCACAACAACTACTACTACTACAGCTACAACTACTACAGCTACAACTACAGCTACTACTACTACCACGACAACTACTACTACTACAGCTACAACTACTACTACCGCTACAACTACTACCACGACAACTACTACTACTACAGCTACAACTACTACAGCTACAACTACAGCTACTACTACTACCACGACAACTACTACTACTACAGCTACAACTACTACTACCGCTACAACTACTACCACGACAACTACTACTACAGCTACAACTACGACTACAGCTACAACTACTACTACAGCTACAACTACTACCACAACTACTACTACTACTACTACCGCTACAACTACTACCACAACTACTACTACTACAGCTACAACTACAGCTACAACTACTACCACGACAACTACTACCACTACAGCTATAACTACTACTACTACAGCTACAACTACTACTATGACAACAACAGCTACAACTACTACCATGACAACTACTACTACTACAGCTACAACTACTACTACCGCTACAACTACTACCACGACAACTACTACTACTACAGCTACAACTACTACCACAACAACTACTACTACTACAGCTACAACTACTACAGCTACAACTACAGCTACTACTACTACCACGACAACTACTACTACTACAGCTACAACTACTACCACGACAACTATTACTACAGCTATAACTAGTATCACTGCAACTACTACTACAACTACTATTATTTATTTATCCGAAAGGAAGCTTTAAATTTCACAAAATCTTACATGCCAGGAGAGAGACCTGGCTGGCACCCCAGTCAACTACAAACAACAAACACAAACTGTCACAATATATCAATCAATCACAATCACGATATATATGTATATATGTACACATAAGGATGAGGGATGAAGGAGGAGTATTGCGTACAGATAATGTACTCTTTATGAATGTCATATGAGTAACGTGCAACATTCTGAACTGACGTTGAAGGAAAAGCCTCACGGTGGTAGCGAATGTTTAATCTATTTCTCTGTTGACAAAAATAATCTGAAGCTAAACTCTGAGCTTCCCCTCCCACTTCTGACATAAACTCTGCCTGTTCCGAATACAGATACAGAAAATGGTGCGTTAACCGTTTCTCTGACCGACACGTACCTTTAGCATCTCTGCTTCTACAGCTGCTCAGTATACTATAAGTTTCTCCTGTTTACTGTCTTTGTGCTAAGCTAAAATAAGCTAAGCTAAGCTAAGCTAAGAGTTTCTCCTCTTGTCAGGCTTTGTGCTCAGCTAACAGTTTCCCCTGTTAACAGTCTTTGTGCTTAAGTAAGCTAAGCTAGCAGTTTCTCCTGTTTTCAGGCTTTGTGCTAAGCTAAGTAAACAGTTTCCCTCTGTTTATAGTCATTGTGCTAAACTGAGCTAACAGTTTCCCCTGTTAAGTCTTTGTGCTAAACTAAGCTAACATTTTCAGCTGTTAACAGTCTTTGTACTAAACTAAGCTAAGCTAACAGTTTCCCCTGTTAACAGTCTTTGAGCTAAACTAAGCTAAGCTAAGCTAACAGTCTCCCAGTGTGAAACCTGAGAACCAGATGATGTAATAAAGTGTTGAACTGTTCCTTTAAGTTCTCTACAAAGTGCCATCATTTGGTTTGATGTTTGATTAATGAACCCTGACATGATGATGATGATGATGATGATGATGATGATGATGGGGAGGATCAGGTGACACAAGAAGAACTCTGGTGGTCAGCTGACCTACAGCAGTTGTGTCAATTCCCGCCTCTGTAGTGGGCGGAGCATTAAATAAACTACACACACTGAACTATTACTCATTACAGTGTTTTAAATACTGCATATATGACTATTACTACTACTACTACTACTACTACGACTGCTGAAACTACGACTAATATTAATACTACTACTACTCTTACTACTGTAACAGTACTACTACTGCTACAACCACTATGACTACTACTACTACGACTGCTGAAACTACTACTAATACTACTGCTACTAATGTTACTACTACAACCACTACTACAACCACCATTTATACTACTACTACAACCACTACTACTACTACTACAACCACCAATTATACTACTACAACCACCACCACTACTACAACCACTACTACTACTGCTATAACTACTACAACCACTACTACTACTACAACCACCACCACTACTACTACTACTACTACTAAGACTACTACAACCACCACTTATACCACTACCACAACCACCACCAGTACTACAACAACCAGTACTTATACTACTACTACCACTACTACTACTGCTACAACTACTACTACTACAACCACCACTTACACTACTACTACTACGACTACTACTACTACTACTACAACCACCACTTATACTACTACAACCACCACTTATACTACTACTACAACCACTACTACTACTACTACAACCACCACTTATACTACTACTACAACCACTACTACTACTACTACAACCACCACTTATACTACTACTACAACCACTACTACTACTACTACAACCACCACTTATACTACTACTACTACAACCACTACTACTACTACAACCACCACTTATACCACTACCACTACTACTACTACTACTACAACCACCACTTATACTACTACTACTACTACTACAAACACTACTTATACTACTACTACTACTACTACTACTACTACAACCACCACTTATACTACCACTACTACTACTACTACAACCACCACTTATACTACTACTACAACCACTACTACTACTACTACAACCACCACTTATACTACTACTACAACCACTACTACTACTACTACAACCACCACTTATACTACTACTACTACAACCACTACTACTACTACAACCACCACTTATACCACTACCACTACTACTACTACTACTACAACCACCACTTATACTACTACTACTACTACTACAAACACTACTTATACTACTACTACTACTACTACTACTACTACAACCACCACTTATACTACTACTACTACTACTACTACAACCACTACTACGACTACAACCACCACTTATACCACTACTACTACTACTACTACAACCACTACCACTACTACAACCACCACTTATACTACTACAACCACCACTTATACTACTACTACTACAACCACCACTTATACTACTACTACTACTACTACTACAACCACCACTTATACTACTACTACTACAACCACCACTTATACTACTACTACTACTACTACTACAAACACTACTTATACTACTACTACTACTACTACTACTACAACCACCACTTATACTACTACTACTACTACAACCACCACTTATACTACTACTACTACTACTACTACAAACACTACTTATACTACTACTACTACTACAACCACTACTACTACTACAACCACCACTTATACTACTACTACTACTACTACAACCACTACTACTACTACTACTACAACCACTACTTATACTACTACAACCACCACTTATACTACTACTACTACAACCACCACTTATACTACTACTACAACCACCACTTATACTACTACAACCACCACTTATACTACTACTACTACTACTACTACTACAAACACTACTTATACTACTACTACTACTACAACCACTACTACTACTACGACTACAACCACCACTTATACTACTACTACAACCACCTCTTATACTACTACTACTACTACTACTACAAACACTACTACTACTACTACTACTACAACCACTACTTATACTACTACTACTACTACTACAACCACTACTACTACTGCTACAACCACTACTACGACTACAACCACCACTTATACTACTACTACTACTACAACCACCACTTATACTACTACAACCACCACTTATACTACTACTACAACCACCACTTATACTACTACTACTACTACTACTACAAACACTACTACTACTACTACTACTACAACCACTACTTATACTACTACTACTACTACAACCACTACTACTACTGCTACAACCACTACTACGACTACAACCACCACTTATACTACTACAACCACCACTTATACTACTACTACAACCACTACTACTACTACTACTACAACCACTACTTATACTACTGCAACCACCACTTATACTACTACTACTGGAACCACCACTTATACTACTACTACAACCACCACTTATACTACTACAACCACCACTTATACTACTACTACTACTACTACAAACACTACTACTACTACTACTACAACCACTACTTATACTACTACTACTACTACTACAACCACTACTACTACTACTACAACCACTACTACGACTACAACTACCACTTATACTACTACAACCACCACTTATACTACTACTACTACAACCACCACTTATACTACTACTACTACTACTACAACCACTACTACTACTACTACTACTACTACAACCACTACTTATACTACTACTACTACTACTACAACCACTACTACGACTACAACCACCACTTATACTACTACTACTACTACTACTACTACTACAACCACTACTTATACTACTACTACTACTACTACAACCACTACTACTACTACTACAACCACCACTTATACTACTACTACTACTACTAGTACTACTACAACCACCACTTATA
Organism: Cromileptes altivelis; assembly: GCA_013133815.1. Taxonomy (NCBI): domain Eukaryota; kingdom Metazoa; phylum Chordata; class Actinopteri; order Perciformes; family Serranidae; genus Cromileptes; species Cromileptes altivelis. Next base: position 49,928,492 of record CM023134.1, read on the forward strand.
CTACTACTACTACAACCACTACGACTACTACAACCACCACTTATACTACTACAACCACCACTTATACTACTACTACTACTGCAACCACCACTTATACTACTACAACCACCACTTATACTACTACAACCACCATTTCTACTACTACTACTACTACTACTACTACAACCACTACTACTACTACTACTACAACTACTACAACCACCACTTCTACTACTACTACTACTACTACAACCACCACTTATACTACTACTACTACTACAACCACTACTACTACTACAACCACCACTTATACTACTACAACCACTACTACTACAACCACCACTTATACTACTACAACTACAACCACTACTACTACTACAACCACCACTTATACTACTACTACTACTACTACTACTACTACTACAACCACTACTACAACCACTACTACTAAAACCACCACTTATACTACTACTACAACCACCACTTATACTACTACTACTACTACTACTACTACAACCACTACTACTACTACTACTACCACCACCACTTATACTACTACTACTACTACAACCGCTACTACTACTACAACCACCACTTATACTACTACTACTACTACTCCAACCGCTACTACTACTACAACCACCACTTATACTACTACTACAACCGCTACTACTACTACAACCACCACTTATACTACTACAACCACCACTTATACTACTACTACAACCGCTACTACTACTACAACCACCACTTATACTACTACCACTACTACTACAACCACTACTACTACTACAACCACCACTTATACTACTACTACAACCACCTCTTATACTACTACTACTACTACTACTACTACAAACACTACTTATACTACTACTACTACTACAACCACTACTACTACTACGACTACAACCACCACTTATACTACTACTACAACCACCTCTTATACTACTACTACTACTACTACTGCAAACACTACTACTACTACTACTACAACCACTACTTATACTACTACTACTACTACTACAACCACTACTACTACTGCTACAACCACTACTACGACTACAACCACCACTTATACTACTACTACTACTACAACCACCACTTATACTACTACAACCACCACTTATACTACTACTACAACCACCACTTATACTACTACTACTACTACTACTACAAACACTACTACTACTACTACTACTACAACCACTACTTATACTACTACTACTACTACAACCACTACTACTACTGCTACAACCACTACTACGACTACAACCACCACTTATACTACTACAACCACCACTTATACTACTACTACAACCACTACTACTACTACTACTACTTATACTACTGCAACCACCACTTATACTACTACTACTACAACCACCACTTATACTACTACTACAACCACCACTTATACTACTACAACCACCACTTATACTACTACTACTACTACTACAAACACTACTACTACTACTACTACAACCACTACTTATACTACTGCAACCACCACTTATACTACTACTACTACAACCACCACTTATACTACTACTACAACCACCACTTATACTACTACAACCACCACTTATACTACTACTACTACTACTACAAACACTACTACTACTACTACTACAACCACTACTTATACTACTACTACTACTACTACAACCACTACTACTACTACTACAACCACTACTACGACTACAACTACCACTTATACTACTACAACCACCACTTATACTACTACTACTACAACCACCACTTATACTACTACTACTACTACTACAACCACTACTACTACTACTACTACTACTACAACCACTACTTATACTACTACTACTACTACTACAACCACTACTACGACTACAACCACCACTTATACTACTACTACTACTACTACTACTACTACAACCACTACTTATACTACTACTACTACTACTACAACCACTACTACTACTACTACAACCACCACTTATACTACTACTACTACTACTATTACTACTACAACCACCACTTATACTACTACTACTACAACCACTACTACTACTACAACCACCACTTATACTACTACAACCACCACTTATACTACTACTACTACTGCAACCACCACTTATACTACTACAACCACCACTTATACTACTACAACCACCATTTCTACTACTACTACTACTACTACTACTACTACTACAACCACTACTACTACTACTACTACAACTACTACAACCACCACTTCTACTACTACTACTACTACTACTACAACCACCACTTATACTACTACTACTACTACAACCACTACTACTACTACAACCACCACTTATACTACTACAACCACCACTTATACTACTACAACCACCATTTCTACTACTACTACTACTACTACTACTACTGCAACCACCACTTATACTACTACAACCACCACTTATACTACTACAACCACCATTTCTACTACTACTACTACTACTACTACTACTACAACCACTACTACTACTACTACTACAACTACTACAACCACCACTTCTACTACTACTACTACTACTACAACCACCACTTATACTACTACTACTACTACAACCACTACTACTACAACCACCACTTATACTACTACAACTACAACCACTACTACTACTACAACCACCACTTATACTACTACTACTACTACTACTACTACAACCACTACTACAACCACTACTACTAAAACCACCACTTATACTACTACTACAACCACCACTTATACTACTACTACTACTACTACTACTACAACCACTACTACTACTACTACTACCACCACCACTTATACTACTACTACTACTACAACCGCTACTACTACTACAACCACCACTTATACTACTACAACCACCATTTCTACTACTACTACTACTACTACTACTACTACAACCACTACTACTACTACTACTACAACTACTACAACCACCACTTCTACTACTACTACTACTACTACAACCACCACTTATACTACTACTACTACTACAACCACTACTACTACAACCACCACTTATACTACTACAACTACAACCACTACTACTACTACAACCACCACTTATACTACTACTACTACTACTACTACTACAACCACTACTACAACCACTACTACTAAAACCACCACTTATACTACTACTACAACCACCACTTATACTACTACTACTACTACTACTACTACAACCACTACTACTACTACTACTACCACCACCACTTATACTACTACTACTACTACAACCGCTACTACTACTACAACCACCACTTATACTACTACTACTACTACTCCAACCGCTACTACTACTACAACCACCACTTATACTACTACTACAACCGCTACTACTACTACAACCACCACTTATACTACTACAACCACCACTTATACTACTACAACCACCACTTATACTACTACTACAACCATCACTTATACTACTACAACCACCACTTATACTACTACTACAACCGCTACTACTACTACAACCATCACTTATACTACTACAACCACCACTTATACTACTACTACAACCGCTACTACTACTACAACCACCACTTATACTACTACAACCACCACTTATACTACTACTACAACCATCACTTATACTACTACAACCACCACTTATACTACTACTACTACTACTACAACCGCTACTACTACTACAACCATCACTTATACTACTACTACTACTACTACTACAACCACCACTTATACTACTACTACTACTACTACTACAACCGCTACTACTACTACAACCACCACTTATACTACTACTACAACCGCTACTACTACTACAACATCACTTATACTACTACAACCACCACTTATACTACTACTACAACCGCTACTACTACTACAACCACCACTTATACTACTACTACTACTACTACAACCGCTACTACTACTACAACCATCACTTATACTACTACTACTACTACTACTACAACCACCACTTATACTACTACTACTACTACTACTACAACCGCTACTACTACTACAACCACCACTTATACTACTACTACAACCGCTACTACTACTACAACCATCACTTATACTACTACAACCATCACTTATACTACTACTACAACCGCTACTACTACTACAACCATCACTTATACTACTACTACTACTACTACTACAACCACCACTTATACTACTACTACAACCGCTACTACTACTACAACCATCACTTATACTACTACAACCATCACTTATACTACTACTACTACTACTACAACCGCTACTACTACTACAACCACCACTTATACTACTACTACAACCGCTACTACTACTACAACCATCACTTATACTACTACAACCATCACTTATACTACTACTACAACCGCTACTACTACTACAACCACCACTTATACTACTACTACAACCGCTACTACTACTACAACCACCACTTATACTACTACTACAACCGCTACTACTACTACAACCATCACTTATACTACTACAACCATCACTTATACTACTACTACTACTACTACAACCGCTACTACTACTACAACCACCACTTATACTACTACTACAACCGCTACTACTACTACAACCATCACTTATACTACTACTACTACAACCGCTACTACTACTACAACCACCACTTATACTACTACTACAACCGCTACTACTACTACAACCATCACTTATACTACTACAACCATCACTTATACTACTACTACAACCGCTACTACTACTACAACCACCACTTATACTACTACTACAACCACCACTTATACTACTACTACTACTACTACAACCGCTACTACTACTACAACCACCACTTATACTACTACTAAAACCACTACTCCCACTGCAGACCGGATCCATCTGTCTATAAATAACCCTGATGTGACGCAGCCTACCTGGACAGGTGAGTCCCTGACAAAGAGTTTTGCCTGCGAGGCAGAGCTGAGGGTAAAACAGAGCGTCCCTGGGAGGACCTCAGCTGGCGTTCATTAAAAACACTGACGATCCCCCGAGAGGAGAAGTAGAGTGTTTATAGAAACCTGCCTGACACCACACGGTCCTCCACCGCAGAAGAAGAAGAAGAAGAAGAAGAAGAAGGAGGAGGTGGATGGAGTCGTGATCTGCAGCAGGTAGGACAACACCACCCAAGTTTCATACACCTTCTCCGAACCTCAGCTCTGCGTTGTCTGATCTTAACCATACGTCACAGGAAGTGACAAAACATGCAACAGACTGAAGCTCTTCATCAGTGTTATGATGAAACTGATGACATCATCAGTCTCCGTCTACATTTAATACACCACCCGTTGATTCCTTACAAATGACGGAGTTACTAATGGATCATAAATCAGATTCACTAATGATCAATCGATCAGTCATTTATTCTTGTATTACCTTGTTTATCAATAAAGGTAAACATTCATCATCCATATGTGTAAAAAAAACAACAGCTTGAAGTTCTGACACGTTTGTTTGACAGATGTTTGTTTGTTTGACAGATGTTTGTTTGACAGATGTTTGTTTGTTTGACAGATGTTTGACAGATGTTTGTTTGTTTGACAGATGTTTGTTTGTTTGACAAATGTTTGACAGATGTTTGTTAGTTTGACAAATGTTTGTTTGTTTGACAGATGTTTGTTTGACAGATGTTTGTTTGTTTGACAAATGTTTGTTTGACAGATATTTGTTTGTTTGACAGATGTTTGACAGATATTTGTTTGTTTGACAGATGTTTGTTTGTTTGACAAATGTTTGTTTGTTTGTTTAACAGATGTTTGTTTGACAGATGTTTGTTTGACAGATGTTTGTTTGACAGATGTTTGTTTGTTTGACAGATGTTCGTTTGACAGATGTTTGTTTGACAGATGTTTGACAGATATTTGTTTGTTTGACAGATGTTTGTTTGTTTGACAAATGTTTGTTTGTTTGTTTAACAGATGTTTGTTTGACAGATGTTTGTTTGACAGATGTTTGTTTGAGAGATGTTTGTTTGTTTGACAGATGTTCGTTTGACAGATGTTTGTTTGTTTGACAGATGTTTGTTTGACAGATGTTTGTTTGTATGACAAATGTTTGTTTGCTTAACAGATGTTTGTTTGACAGATGTTTGTTTGTTTGACAGATGTTTGTTTGACATATGTTTGTTTGTTTGACAGATGTTTGTTTGTTTGACAGATGTTTGTTTGTTTGACAGATGTTTGTTTGTATGAGAAATGTTTGTTTGTTTAACAGATGTTTGTTTAACAAATGTTTGTTTGCTTAACAGATGTTTGTTTGACAGATGTTTGTTTGTTTGTTTGACAAATGTTTGTTTGACAGATGTTTGTTTGTATGACAAATGTTTGTTTGTTTGCTTAACAGATGTTTGTTTGTTTGTTTGACAGATGTTTGACAGATGTTTGTTTGTTTGACAGATGTTTGTTTGTTTGACAGATGTTTGTTTGACAGATGTTTGTTTGTTTGTTTGACAGATGTTTGACAGATGTTTGTTTGTTTGACAGATGTTTGTTTGTTTGACAGATGTTTGTTTGACAGATGTTTGTTTGTTTGACAGATGTTTGTTTGTTTGACAAATGTTTGTTTGACAGATGTTTGACAGATGTTTGTTTGTTTGACAGATGTTTGTTTGTTTGACAAATGTTTGTTTGACAGATATTTGTTTGTTTGACAGATGTTTGTTTGACAAATGTTTGACAGATATTTGTTTGTTTGACAGATGTTTGTTTGTTTGACAAATGTTTGTTTGTTTGTTTAACAGATGTTTGTTTGACAGATGTTTATTTGACAGATGTTTGTTTGTTTGACAGATGTTTGTTTGAGAGATGTTTGTTTGTTTGACAGATGTTCGTTTGACAGATGTTTGTTTGACAGATGTTTGTTTGTATGACAAATGTTTGTTTGCTTAACAGATGTTTGTTTGACAGATGTTTGTTTGTTTGTTTGACAGATGTTTGTTTGACAGATGTTTGTTTGACAGATGTTTGTTTGTATGACAAATGTTTGTTTGTTTGTTTAACAGATGTTTGTTTAACAAATGTTTGTTTGCTTAACAGATGTTTGTTTGACAGATGTTTGTTTGTTTGTTTGACAAATGTTTGTTTGACAGATGTTTGTTTGTATGACAAATGTTTGTTTGACAGATGTTTGTTTGTTTGTTTGACAGATGTTTTACAGATGTTTGTTTGACAGATGTTTGTTTGTATGACAAATGTTTGTTTGACAGATGTTTGTTTGTTTGTTTGACAGATGTTTTACAGATGTTTGTTTGACAAATGTTTGTTTGTTTGCTTAACAGATGTTTAACAGATGTTTGTTTGTTTGTTTGACAGATGTTTGTTTGACATATGTTTGTTTGTTTGACAGATGTTTGTTTGCTTAACAGATGTTTGTTTAACAGATGTTTGTTTGTTTGACAGATGTTTGTTTGACATATGTTTGTTTGTTTGACAGATGTTTGTTTGTATGACAAATGTTCGTTTGTTTGCTTAACAGATGTTTGTTTGTTTGACAGATGTTTGCTTGACAGATGTTTGTTTGTTTGTTTGACAGATGTTTGTTTGTTTGACAGATATTTGTTTGACAGATGTTTTTTTGTTTGACAGATGTTTGTTTGACAGATGTTTGTTTGACAGATGTTTGCTTGACAGATGTTTTTTTTGTTTGACAGATGTTTGTTTGTTTGACAGATATTTGTTTGTTTCACATATGTTTGTTTGTATGACAAATGTTTGTTTGCTTTACAGATGTTAGTTTAACAGATGTTTGTTTGTTTCACAGATGTTTGTTTGTTTGACAGATGTTTGTTTGACATGTTTTTTTTGTTTGACAGATGTTTGCTTGACAGATGTGGGTTTTTTTTGACAGATATTTGTTTGTTTGACAGATGTTTGTTTGACATGTTTTTTTTGTTTGACAGATGTTTGTTTGTTTGACAGATGTTTGTTTGACATGTTTGTTTTTTTGACAGATGTTTGTTTGTATGACAAATGTTTGTTTGACAGATGTTTGTTTGTTTGTTTGACAGATGTTTGACAGATGTTTGTTTGACAAATGTTTGTTTGTTTGCTTAACAGATGTTTAACAGATGTTTGTTTGTTTGACAGATGTTTGTTTGACATATGTTTGTTTGTTTGACAGATGTTTGTTTGTTTGACAGATGTTTGTTTGTTGAACAGATGTTTGTTTGACAGATGTTTGTTTGACATATGTTTGTTTGACAGATGTTTGTTTGTTTGACAGATATTTGTTTGTTTGACAGATGTTTTTTTGTTTGACAGATGTTTGTTTGACAGATGTTTGTTTGACATATGTTTGTTTGTTTGACAGATGTTTGTTTGCTTAACAGATGTTTGTTTAACAGATGTTTGTTTGTTTGACAGATGTTTGTTTGACATATGTTTGTTTGACAGATGTTTGTTTGTATGACAAATGTTCGTTTGTTTGCTTAACAGATGTTTGTTTGTTTGACAGATGTTTGTTTGTTTGACAGATATTTGTTTGCTTGACAGATGTTTTTTTTGTTTGACAGATGTTTGTTTGTTTGTTTGACAGATATTTGTTTGTTTCACATATGTTTGTTTGTATGACAAATGTTTGTTTGCTTTACAGATGTTTGTTTGTTTCACAGATGTTTGTTTGTTTGACAGATGTTTGTTTGACATGTTTTTTTGTTTGACAGATGTTTGCTTGACAGATGTGTTTTTTTTTGACAGATATTTGTTTGTTTGACAGATGTTTGTTTGACATGTTTCTTTTGTTTGACAGATGTTTGTTTGTTTGACAGATGTTTGTTTGACATGTTTGTTTGTTTGACAGATGTTTGTTTGTTTGACAGATGTTTGTTTGACATGTTTGTTTGTTTGACAGATGTTTGCTTGACAGATGTGTTTTTTTTTGACAGATATTTGTTTGTTTGACAGATGTTTGTTTGACATGTTTCTTTTGTTTGACAGATGTTTGTTTGTTTGACAGATGTTTGTTTGACATGTTTGTTTGTTTGACAGATGTTTGCTTGACAGATGTGTTTTTGTTTGACAGATATTTGTTTGTTTGACAGATGTTTGCTTGACAGATGTTTTTTTTGTTTGACAGATATTTGTTTGTTTCACAGATGTTTTTTTGTATGACAAATGTTTGCTTGCTCAACAGATGTTTGTTTAACAGATGTTTGTTTGTTTGTTTGACAGATGTTTGTTTGTTTGACAGATGTTTGTCTGACATATGTTTGTTTGTTTGACAGATGTTTGTTTGTATGACAAATGTTTGCTTGCTCAACAGATGTTTGTTTAACAGATGTTTGTTTGTTTGTTTGACAGATGTTTGTTTGTTTGACAGATGTTTGTCTGACATATGTTTGTTTGCTTAACAGATGTTTGTTTCTTTGACAGATTTTTGCTTGACAGATGTTTGTTTCTTTGACAGATATTTGTTTGTTTGACAGATGTTTGCTTGACAGATGTTTGTTTGTTTGACAGATATTTGTTTGACAGATGTTTGTCTGACATATGTTTGTTTGCTTAACAGATGTTTGTTTCTTTGACAGATTTTTGCTTGACAGATGTTTTTTGTTTGACAGATATTTGTTTGTTTGACAGATGTTTGCTTGACAGATGTTCTTTTTGTTTGACAGATGTTTGTTTGTTTGTTTGACAGATATTTGTTTGTTTGACAGATGTTTGCTTGACAGATGTTTTTTTTTGTTTGACAGATGTTTGTTTGTTTGACAGATATTTGTTTGTTTGACAGATGTTTGTTTGACAGATATTTGTTTGTTTGACAGATGTTTGCTTGACAGATGTTTTTTTTGCTTGACAGATGTTTTTTTTTGTTTGACAGATATTTGTTTGTTTGACAGATGTTTTTTTTGTTTGACAGATATTTGTTTGTTTGACAGATGTTTGTTTGACAGATGTTTGTTTGACAGATATTTGTTTGTTTGACAGATGTTTGCTTGACAGATGTTTTTTTTTTGTTTGACAGATGTTTGCTTGACAGATGTTTTTTTTTGTTTGACAGATATTTGTTTGTTTGACAGATGTTTTTTTTGTTTGACAGATATTTGTTTGTTTGACAGATGTTTTTTTTGCTTGACAGATATTTGTTTGTTTGTTTGACAGATGTTTTTTTTGTTTGACAGCTATTTGTTTGTTTGACAGATATTTGTTTGTTTGACAGATATTTGTTTGTTTGACAGATGTTTGCTTGACAGATGTTGTTTTTGTTTGACAGATGTTTGTTTTGTGGAACCATCTGCTGGATTTTCTCTAGACAGAGTCCAGGACAAGGTGTAATTATTATGTTTATTATTATTTTGTTTACCTGTTTAATGTTTATATTTATTCAACATATAAGACAGATAACTGAACATGTTTGTTCATTTTTGTCTTTATGTTATGATATCTACACTGCAGTAAACATGACATCACAGAATGTGTTGGATGTGTCTGTGACAACATACAATCAATCAATCAATCAATTAATTAAATTTAATTTATAAAGCCCAATATCACAAATCACAATTTGCCTCACAGGGCTTTACAGCATACGACATCCCTCTGTCCTTTAGACCCTCACAGCGGATAAGGAAAAACTCCCCAAAAAAAAACCCTTTATCGGGGAAAAAAAAAACGGTAGAAACCTCAGGAAGAGCAACTGAGGAGGGATCCCTCTTCCAGGACGGACAGACGTGCAATAGATGTCGTACAGAACAGATCAACATGATAAATTAACAGTAATCTATATGACACAATGAGACAGAGAGAGAGAGAGAGAGAGAGAGAGAGAGAGAGAGAGAGAGACAGAGAGAGAGAGAGAAAGAGAAAGAGAGACAGAGAGAGAGACAGAGAGAAAGACAGAGAGAGACAAAGAGAGAGACAGGGAGACAGAGACAAAGAGAGACACAGAGAGACAGAGAGAGAGAGACAAAGAGAAAGAGAGAAAGAGACAAAGAGAAAGAGAGACAGAGAGAGACAAAGAGAGAGACAAAGAGAAAGAGAGACAAAGAGAGAGACAGAGAGAAAGAGAGAGAGAGACAAAGAGAGAGACAGACAGAGAGAGACAAAGAGAGAGACAGGGAGACAGAGACAAAGAGAGACACAGAGAGACAGAGAGAAAGAGACAAAGAGAAAGAGAGAAAGAGAGACAGAGAGAGAAAGAGAGAGACAAAGAGAAAGAGAGACAAAGAGAGAGAGAGACAAAGAGAGAGACAGAGAGAGAGAGACAGAGAAAGAGAGAGACAAAGAGAAAGAGAGACAAAGAGAGAGAGAGAGAGAGAGACAAAGAGAGAGACAAAGAGAAAGAGAGACAGAGAGAGAGAGAGACAGAGAGAGAGAGAGACGGAGAGAGAGAGACAAAGAGAAAGAGAGACAGAGAGAAAGAGAAAGAAAGAGAGAGAGAGAGACAGAGAGAAAGAGAGAGAGAGAGACAAAGAAAGAGACAAAGAGAGAGACAGAGAGAAAGAGACAAAGAGAAAGAGAGAGAGAGAGAGAGACAAAGAAAGAGAGACAAAGAGAGAGACAGAGAGACAGAGAGATGCAGGTAATGACAGTAGCTTATAACAACATTAATGAAAGTAATAATATTATAGTTATAGTTCTGGTTACTGTGGTACAATATGTTGAAAGTATGTATAATGGTGATGTTGATCTTATTGAAAGAAACGCTGCCTCAATGTTTCTTAAACTGGTAGAAGAAGAAGAAATTATTGAGATTGTTAATAAATATGATTGTGATCAAATTGATATGAAAATAGTAAAAAGGGTGGTACAGGGGATTTCTAAACCATTGACACATATTTGTAACTTGTCATTTCAATCCAGACAATTTCCTAATAAAATGAAAACAACAAAAATCATACCGATATATAAAAATGGCAACAAACACCACTTTACAAATTACATGCCGGTCTCTCTCCAACCACAATTCTCAAAAATTCTGGAAAAACTCTTCAAAGACAGATCATGCAATTTCTTATACAATTACAATTTACTCACAGACAGCCAGTACAGATTCAGAACTAACCGCTCAACATCATTAGCTCATTAGCTGAACTCATAGAAGAAATGACCAATTCCATAGACAAAAAGAAATATGCTGTTGGGGTATTTATTGACTTAAAGAAAGCATTTGACACAATAAATCACGATATATTACTGGAAAACTAGAACGATACGGGATATGGGGGGGGTAGTTCTGAATTGGGTCGGAAGCTATTTAAAGAGCAGGCATCAATTTGTGAAGTGGGGCGAGAATGAATCCGAGTGCCCCAGGTGTGCCCCAGGAGTCAGTGTTGGGACCAATATTCTTTAATCTGTACATAAATGACATATGTAAAGTATCTGATGAATTAAAATTTATCTTGTTCGCAGATGACACAAAAACTTTGGGCTCAGGTGGGAATTTACAGCAACTTTTGTCCACAGTCACTGGGGAATTGAATAAAGTTAAAAAATGGTTTGATAGAAACAAGCTATCATTAAATTTGAGTAAAACAAAATACATGACATTTGGAAATTGTAAATCACATAGCCAAATCCAGGTACAGATACAGGGTGTAAACATAAAAAGAGTGTACGAAAATAAATTTCTTGGTGTAATATTAGTCGACAAGATTTGCTGGAAGCCTCACATCAAACATATACAAACTAAACTGTCTAGAAGTATTTCTGTCTTGGCCAAAGCAAAACATATTCTCAACCATAAATCGCTTTTTATTCTATATAACTCATTGATTATACCATACCTAAATTACTGTTCAGAGATTTGGGGAAACACATACAGTACAGGCCAAAAGTTTGGACACACCTTCTCATTCAATGCGTTTTCTTTATTTTCATGACTATTTACATTGTAGATTCTCACTGAAGGCATCAAAACTTTGAACGAACACATGTGGAGTTATGTACTTAACAAAAAAAGGTGAAATAACTGAAAACATGTTTTATATTCTAGTTTCTTCAAAATAGCCACCCTTTGCTCTGATTACTGCTTTGCACACTCTTGGCATTCTCTCCATGAGCTTCAAGAGGTAGTCACCTGAAATGGTTTCCACTTCACAGGTGTGCCTTATCAGGGTTAATTAGTGGAATTTCTTGCTTTATCAATGGGGTTGGGACCATCAGTTGTGTTGTGCAGAAGTCAGGTTAATACACAGCCGACAGCCCTATTGGACAACTGTTAAAATTCATATTATGGCAAGAACCAATCAGCTAACTAAAGAAAAACCAGTGGCCATCATTACTTTAAGAAATGAAGGTCAGTTAGTCCGGAAAATTGCAAAAACTTTAAATGTGTCCCCAAGTGGAGTCGCAAAAACCATCAAGCGCTACTACAAAACTGGCACACATGAGGACCGACCCAGGAAAGGAAGGCCAAGAGTCACCTCTGCTTCTGAGGATAAGTTCATCCGAGTCACCAGCCTCAGAAATCGCAAGTTAACAGCAGCTCAGATCAGAGACCAGATGAATGCCACACAGAGTTCTAGCAGCAGACCCATCTCTAGAACAACTGTTAAGAGGAGACTGCGCCAATCAGGCCTTCATGGTCAAATAGCTGCTAGGAAACCACTGCTAAGGAGAGGCAACAAGCAGAAGAGATTTGTTTGGGCCAAGAAACACAAGGAATGGACATTAGACCAGTGGAAATCTGTGCTTTGGTCTGATGAGTCCAAATTTGAGATCTTTGGTTCCAACCGCCGTGTCTTTGTGAGACGCAGAAAAGGTGAACGGATGGATTCCACATGCCTGGTTCCCACTGTGAAGCATGGAGGAGGAGGTGTGATGGTGTGGGGGTGTTTTGCTGGTGACACTGTTGGGGATTTATTCAAAATTGAAGGCACACTGAACCAGCATGGCTACCACAGCATCCTGCAGCGACATGCCATCCCATCCGGTTTACGTTTAGTTGGACGATCAGTTATTTTTCAACAGGACAATGAGCCCAAACACACCTCCAGGCTGTGTAAGGGCTATTTGACCAAGAAGGAGAGTGATGGAGTGCTGCGGCAGATGACCTGGCCTCCACAGTCACCGGACCTGAACCCAATGGAGATGGTTTGGGGTGAGCTGGACCGCAGAGTGAAGGCAAAGGGGCCAACAAGTGCTAAACACCTCTGGGAACTCCTTCAAGACTGTTGGAAAACCATTTCAGGTGACTACCTCTTGAAGCTCATGGAGAGAATGCCAAGAGTGTGCAAAGCAGTAATCAGAGCAAAGGGTGGCTATTTTGAAGAAACTAGAATATAAAACATGTTTTCAGTTATTTCACCTTTTTTTGTTAAGTACATAACTCCACATGTGTTCATTCATAGTTTTGATGCCTTCAGTGAGAATCTACAATGTAAATAGTCATGAAAATAAAGAAAATGCATTGAATGAGAAGGTGTGTCCAAACTTTTGGCCTGTACTGTATGTCTGTTTTTTAAAATCATTCACAACACTGCACCTCCACCCCTCAAGCGCTTTGTTCAGCTGACCTCTGAACAGATGAACAGGGTATCGAGAAGTACCTCTAGGTGGCAGTGTTGTATTCCCAAACGTACAACAGCTTTTGCACAAACCACCCTGCGTTCCAGTACCCATACTATCATACTATTTAGTATGCCAGAAAAAGAATTAGTGTGTCCCAATACATAGTATGTCAGATGCAGTATGCCAAAAGTACCAGGATGTTCTACTACATCCAACCACATTTCGCAGTATGCATGTCAGCATGCTTCTTTGGCCATTCTGACCCACAATCCTTTGCACAGCGGAAGTTATGTCACACTTACTGAGCTGTGTGTACAACCAACGGCCACACTTCTTTCAAACATGGTTTATTTAATTTGAGATACTAAGACACTACATATTTGGACTGCAGTGATCTGATTGTATACTGTCACATATCATACAGTTTTGCAAGAACACGGTCAGAACATTCAACTTGTGATTATAGTACAATCAATCAGTTAGGGTTCAACTATGACTACAATATAGAAGATTCTACCAGTATAGGCAGTGGTGTAAGTGTGGTATAAATAATGAATGAATATGACTGAATATGAATACACTCTGAGCCAGGTATGAGCAGTATAGACTAGTAAACATATAAATAGTAAAAGTCAAACACATATTAAGTAATGTAGTAAGAATGTGCAGTTATGTTACACTACAAATAAAAGTAATGTGAATGTAAGGCTGCTTCACGTGCAGACAGAATATAGTGCCAGCAGCTGCAGAGCTGTAAATATACTTAACATCAAACATCTGCCAGCAACAGAGAGCTGTGTGTGAAGGGGGTTAATATGCCTGCTGGTGACTAGTTCAATAGACAGGTCACTAATAATAGGCTTGGGACTGTTTATTAGAAACAACAACATACAGTGGTGGAAAAAAGTTTTCGGACACCCCATGCATTTGTGAAATATTGCATTAAGAATCACTCTGAGGTCTTCGAGTGCAATTTCTTTTAGTACAGTCACAGCCAAAATACTAAATAAATCCTAAAAAAGCCATTAAAAACTTAAAATTGATTGGTTCCATAAAAATACATAAGAAATTTTGAGTATTGGGTCATTTTGGTACCAGTGATGAAGGTCGTTCTTTTTATTAAAAGACACAATTTTTGTTGCCAAGCTTCGTGTCTACATAAAGCCAGCACATTTGAAAGTTCTTCAGACACAAAAATGGCTAAAACAAGGAACCTAACGCAGGAAACACGCCTGAAGATAAAGATTCTCAGCCAGGAAGGGTACAGCTGCCGCCAGATAGCCAGGAAGTGCAGATGCAGTCCTTCAGCAGTTGGATACACTCTGCAGAAATACAGACGAACCAACAGCTTGGAAGACAAACCAAGATCTGGGCGTCCAAGGGTTTCTTCAGCAAGAAATGACCGCATCCTGATCCGCATGTGCAGGCAAAACCGCCGAATGACATCACAGGAGCTTCAGCAGCAGTGGTCAAACCAAACTGGTGTCCAGTGTTCCACCCGCACTGTACGTGGCCGACTTTTAGATCATGGCTTAAGGTCCTACAAGGCTATCAAGAAGCCCCTGATCAATGAGAGACAGAGGTTAGCCCGGCGTCGTTGGGCCCAGGCACACAAGAACTGGACAGCCAGGAATTGGAAGAAGATTTTGTGGTCAGATGAGTCCAGTTTCCAGCTTTATCTTCCTCCTACTAATGTGAGGGTACGCAGAAGGCCAGGCGAAGCATTATCTCCAGCATGTACAGTACCTACTGTCAAGCACGGTGGAGGCAGTATCATGGTTTGGGGATGCATGAGTGCTGCTGGTGTTGGTCATCTCACTGTCTGTGATGGCACATTGAACTCTACCAAGTATTGTACCATTCTCCAAACCCACATGCTCCCTTCTGCGCGTGCACTGTTCCGTCAAGGTAAAAACTGGATGTTTCAACAAGATAATGGCCCTTGCCACACATCCAAGGCCA
Source organism: Cromileptes altivelis (assembly GCA_013133815.1). NCBI lineage: Eukaryota > Metazoa > Chordata > Actinopteri > Perciformes > Serranidae > Cromileptes > Cromileptes altivelis. The sequence continues at coordinate 49,944,863 of CM023134.1, forward strand.
GTAGAACTTGGCTGCAGGAGCACAGTATCCAGGTCTTAGAGTGGCCAGCTCAATCCCCGGACATGAGCCCCATTGAAAATCTGTGGTGGATTATCAAAAGGTCTGTTTCAAAGCATAAACCAAAGAATTTAGAAGAATTAAAAGCAGTAATTCAAGAAGAATGGGACAAGATTACCCCTCAACAGTGTGAAAGGCTCGTGGGGAACATGCCAGCCAGGATTAGAGCTCTTCTACGTGCCAATGGCAGGACTACTAAATATTAATTTGATGATGTGGTGGTTTATTTATTTTTTGTTCAGTTTTGAACACATTCTCTGTTATTTGTTGACTTTGATACCGACAATGTTGAGAGCTGACATATTGAAACTGTCATTTAGTTTTGTTAGTTTTTCTTGTAAACAATAAACAAAAAAATATAATTTGTATTTGTTTGTATCTGTCTAATGCAGCCACACCTTTTGAAACACAAAAAAGATTTTTCCACAAATATTTCATGATAATATTTGAGATTGTGTAAAATTTTAAGGGTGTCTGAAAACTTTTTTCTACCACTGTAAGATTAAAACAAGGTGGCAGTAGAGGGGTAGCATTAAATACGTTTTACTTCTTCCTACTCCTTTTTGAACATGTAAACAGTGCTGACAGATCTGAGGGGTATTCCAGAAAGCGGGTTTAGTGAAAACTCACAGTAAGTTAACCCTGAGATGAGGGAAACTCTGAGTTATCCATTCCTGAAAGAGAGGTAACTGAAACTCTGAGTCAGTCACCATGGTAACAGACTCTGTGAATATAACCTGCTCGCTGACAGGTTTTCTTCAATAAACCCTGAGTTTCTCTCTGTCTCCTCCTTCTTACACGCTGTTTCATTTCCTCATTCATTCAGTCCGTGTCAAAGCTTGTATCGAAGCGCATTCATTAGCAGAGATTTACCGTCTGTCACAGTCTAAATCCTGCTGGATATTAGTTTGTTACTCAGGACTGTCTTAAGTTACTGAATTTATGCACATCAATCATTTCTTTGGACATCAGCTCTTGTCTTTACATTCAAATATTACACAGTGAGAATTCACCCTCAGCTCAGAATCAAACCTCTGTCCTTTTTATATTTATTATTTTTATAACACTGTGCACAAGGATCAGACTGTCAGTCTGTCAGAGCAGCTCCCAAATGTTTATTGCACATAATGTGTAGGTCTAATTATTTAAATTTAAAAATGGGTATGAAGCTTCAGACACGTAGTATCAATGACTAATGATCTCTATCACTGATGTCACTGGTCACACTGATGGAACATAACTCCTATAGCCTAATATTGGGGATTATATGTTCATATTTCTGAGTGAGCAATGGTGCAGCATTTCACTGTCTTTACATTTACTACATTTGTAGCTGAAATAAAGTCACTGAATGCTGTTGAGTCAAGACACAAATAGATGTGCAACATTTTCAAATCTACTGTATTTTAACCTCAACGTCTTTTCCAGTGCAAATCACCAAACATATTATCACTGGGTCACACTGTGAGTTTACAGTCATGTCTTTATGTCTTTGATCTATAGCCTAGCCTATATGTTTTAAATCTTCTGCCTCCTGTGTTTTTCCCCATCAGATTAAATCTGAACAAATATATTATGATATATTATTAATATAATGTAATGTATCTACAGCCTGATACACAGTCAGATTCCACCACTTTATCTTCATTAAGGAAATTTAAGTCTGACAAATGATGAATAAACTTTTTTATTAACTTTATGGTTAACTTATTGACACTTTCCTCGCTCTGACTCAGGCTCTTCTTTTAAAGATAAACGTGCACCGTCTGCTACACATGCATTAATATCTCTACATCCACTGGATTAAATTGGAAGCGCTGTCTTTTATTTACGTGTTGCCATGGTGAATCGTGGAGCCGGAGCTCCATTGATGATGGCTTTTTATTGTCGGTTTAACTCAGAGTGAACATACTCAGAGTTGACTGAACTAACTCAAATCAGCTGTTCTGGAACCGCTAACCGCTCTTTTCAGATTTGAACCTGTCGACTGCATTGGTGTTTGGCCATGTTGACTGCGTCTCTTTGTCAGTCGAGTCGGTGTTTGGTTATGTCTGTACACTCAAAGATTCATTACGAGCTAACGAGTGTTTCATGAACCATCTCTGCATTAAGATCAGTCCTCCTCACATGTCCCTCCTCACCTGTCCTCCCTGGCAGGTGGGTGATGACATCATGAGTCGGTGGCGTCGTTCAGTGGACGAGCTGGCAGCGAGGCGGCGGCAGCAGGTCGAGTGTGAGCGCGCTCAGGAGGCTCTCAGTCGGGTCACTTCCTGTTTCCAACAGCTGGCAGCGTCACTCGGCAGCTCTGCGGACTGCAGCTTCCTGCGAGATGAGATGGACGAGACAAGAGCGCTAGCACACCGAATCTGCAGCGGTACAAAGACCTGTCCACCCAAACACCTGTCCATACATGTCTGTCTGTATCTCACCCATCTGTCTGTCTGTCTGCAGGCCTGTCCCGGCGTCTGGTGCGTCTGCTTTCAGACGGTGACTCCGCCCCCACAGGTGTGGAGGACAGACAGGTATCAGAACGTCTGTGGGTTCTCTTCCTGTCGTCATTAGAGAGCTTCCTGTCTGACCTCCATAAGGCCTGCGGTCTGATTGGACAGTTCCCTCTGACCCAGCGCTATGACAGACGCTCCCTAGTCAGCACAGGTCAGCTGATGTCTTCAACTTCCTGTCTGTGGAAGCTCTGTGATTGGTTGAGCCATGTGTCACAGCCTCCTGTCTTTGAAACTGTCTTTACCTTATTTCCTCACCTTCCTTCCTTACTTTCTTTCTTGTCTTCCCACCCACTGAATTGCTGTCAGAGTCTCTGAAACCTGGAACTACCTTAAGGGTCTTGAGCAGAGTTGGGTAAGGGTTACTTTAAAAGTAATCAAAGTGCTTAACTGCGTTACTTTTTTTTAAAGTAACCAGTTACTTTACTGCATTACTCCCTGAGTAAAGTAACTCTATTACTTTAAAAGTACTTCCAACGTTACTCCTTGAGAAAAGTAACTGAAGCACTTTTAAAGTACTTTTGAGTATTCTACATTTCCTATTGGCCAATGGACCACAGGGCGCTAAGCCTACATTTTTTTGTCTCCAAAATGAAAGTTATGGATCACATGCCCTTCACTGAGATCCAGTTCTCCCATCACAGCCGTCACTTTGACCAGTAGAAACACACAACGATCTGCTGCCGTAGACAACTGTGTGACAACAACACTCCAGTGTTTTTAATATTTCCTCTAGGGATGTTACCACACAGAGTAAAAGGGGGAAATGATGGTGTGAAACAGCAGAGGCACTTTGTCAACCCGCTGAGTTAACGTTACTGTCATTAGCATCAAGCTAGCAAACAATGGTACATCCTCACGGTCAGACATAAAGTAATAACATTAACAAATAGCGGCGGGGCTTTTACTCACCACAACTGCAGAGGCTCCCAGCTTCATTTGAAACAGACTACATTATAGACGGTCCGGCTGAGAGAACCCCTCCATTTTCTAAATAGGCTTTTTTTTCTGAAATATTTGTAGGAACTTGGTTGTGGAGGATACAGTAGCTTCAATGTTTACATATGGTGGCACATGAACAGACACAGTGAATGAAGTAATAATAATAACATAAATATAGGACCAGAATAACCCGATGACATCAAACATGTCGTCAAAGACGACTGGGGATAATTGGTGAGTACCATCTTGTAGTGTGTCATGTCTGTCAGCCAAGTCACGGCACGATTTTATGATTCCACAATCGTGTAATGTGACATAGTGACTTTAAGAATGGGCAGAAAAGTCGTGTAGCATGAACCAGGCATAATGCAAGTCCTGAGTCTGACCTGTCTGTCACCGAGTCCTCCTCCACCTTTTTTTAGACTCCACCGTAGACAACGGCAGCATTTCTTCTCCATGTAGCGAGCCACAAGCTCCGTGGCTTCTTTCAGACTGATAGGTTTAACGTTATTAGAACTAAACAACAGCCGTTGTTGTTTCGGAGCTGAAGGACCAGCGTTCTAAAAGTAACAGAAGTAACTGATGGCTTGTTTGAAAATGTACTCAAGTCTTTGATTACTCAAACAGCAAACTAACATGTTAGGTTACTCCTTACTGCAAAAATCAGAATCAGAATAAGAATCAGAAATACTTTATTGATCCCTGAGGGGAAATTATTTATGTTACAGTCAAAAAAAGTGATCGAAGTACTCTAACACGTTACTTTGTAACGTGTTATACCCAACTGTGGTCTTGAGAACCTTTTGAGGACACCTGTGTGCTCCTCAAGAAGTCCTGGAGCTTCCTTGGCAATCCCCAAATCCTTCACAAAGACTCTTAGAAATTCTCTCCTTTGAACCTCCTCAAGAACCCTTAGAATACGGAATATCTTAGCTTTTTTAAATTGTATCTTTATTTGGAAAGGACAGGTAAACACACCAGCACAGCAATATTAATAGAAATAAAAATAAATCTCCTTCCAGTGTTGTTTGTCGAATATGGAATATCTTCAAGGCCCTTTGTAAGGACCTCAATAATCTTAACAAGAACTCCACAGCCTCTTCACTTTTCCCTGACACCTATAACCTCATCTTCCAAGATTCCTGGAACACTTCGATTCTCAGTACCTGTCCTTAGAGAGTCATGTTCCTCATTGACCCAAAGAACTACTGCAAAAAATCCTAGAAAAATCTTTCGTTAAGTACTTGAATCTCCTCAAGGATTAATAGAATAAACTGAAGACCACTGGAATTTGTTCAGGAGAAACAACATGAGTGTCCTCAAAGTTACCTCTTTTCAATGATCCCTTAAACCTCATTGTGCATAGTGCAGCAAACCATTCAAGGACCACCCCTATAACCTTAATGAAGACCACTGGAACTTCTTTAAGGAGTCGCAGACACCCCTCAAGAACTTAATAATGATAGTTTGTAATATGTTTCACTGACCTCAAACCTCTCACCTTTCTGTCTCCTCTATTTCTCCAGGATGTATTGATGGCGTGGTGGGGGTGGCAGCTCGAGTGGCTTCAGTCCAGGCACCGTGGCTCACCTTGGAGGAGGAGCCAAGCCCTGATCTGACCAGTCATATTGCAGGACTGGAAACCATGCTGAGTGAGATGCAGCTGAGGGTGAGATGAATCTCAGACAGGGAACACTTCCTGTTTAGATCAAAATGAACATGACAAGGTTTCACCTGCAGACTAGACACTGGTTTAAAGGTAGAACCAGGTAGGACCTGGAGGATTGTTCGTACCTGGGGATTTGGGTTAGAGTTGGGGGGGGGGGGGGGGGGGGGGGGGGGGGGGGGGGGGGGGGAGTGTCTTGTATTTGGAGGGAGTGTCTGTAGCTGGGGGAGTGTCCTGCTGTGTTTTGTTAAATCTTGACGGTGCTTTGCAGGTTCCTGTTGCCTTCTGGTCCGTCGAGGCGACCCAGCCAGCATGGGCTGAAGCTTGCGCTGAACTGGACGAACCAGACGACACCCTGGAAGACCTGATGGAGGTTGAGGTAGTCTCCAACAGCAACAGCAATAAGATGGTAGCCTGCTGCCACCCACCGTGCTGGGGACTGGGCTGTGTCGGGTAGAGGGTGGAGGAGGTGGAGTCCTGACTCAGCTGCATTAAACACACCTGACAAGATTACAGGATACTCATGACTGTGTGTGAATAATAAATGTTTAATAGAAGTTTAGATTAGACTAATCCAACTGTTGATCTGATCAGATTAGATGACAACCATTGATCACATTCGATTACTACGACCATTGATCAGATTAGATTACCATTAATAAATAAAAACATTAACGTAACTCTTATGTGTTGTTCTTTTAATGCAGAAACATTATGTCCTCATATCTTCTTTAACATGTGACAAATATTTACAACAAATGGATCAAGGTATAGATTACGGGGGCCTGGCCTGGCTGACTCATCACAGTGACTACGTTTACATGCACACCATATTCCGACTACGGTCAATATTCTCGTTAAGGTAATATTCCGAATAAGGTGTTTATATGTGCTGCTTTACATGTTAACTGACATATTCTCGTGTTTCGGCGTATTCCATTTAAGACCCCGGGCTACTGGCCCACCAGAAACGCTCTGATTTAATCCAACACTCAACCTGCAGGGGGGAAGCGATGCGCCTATCGGCTTCTGGTCCGCTGGAAATGAAGAAGAGTTTACAATGAACAGAAGCTGTAATGTTTGTTCCCACATACCCTTGTGTTGTCCTACTTGTGCTTTTGCACCACAACTACAACACTCTGCTGATCCATTTTGTCCTCAACAATGAAAGACGAGAGTGAGAAGAAAAGGCGTAAGAGTGTATGGACGTTTCCACACCAGCCAAAGCCCCCCGCAGTCTGTGGATGAAGGTATGAAGCCAGTTCTGCTGTTCTCCCTGCTTGCCATAACCATAACAACACCAACAACCCAGGATTTCTTGCAAATTGAGCATGCACAGACGTTACTGAATATTCCGGTACGGGGCATTTTCCAATTAAGGTGTATACATGTCACAATATTCTGGTTAAAACAGGCATATGCCAGGGGTCTTATTCGGAATATTCTCCAATCGGAATATGACCTGTTATGCATGTGTTTACATGACTCGTGTGCATCTGGAATATTAAGGATATTCTAAACAATACAGGAATATGGTGTGCATGTAAACGTAGTCAGTGAGCAGGAGGATCGGCTGAGTTTAAGAACTGCTCCACAGTCTGGAACAGAATCTGTGCTGATCGACAAATCAGTTCACAGGGAGTTCCTTTATTTTCCAAAGTTTCTCTTTCACAGCAGTGACATGAACACCTGGAGACTCGACGTCTTCCATCTGTGTTCATCTTCAGAGGCGCCGTGAGGTCGTTTCACCACGTGAAAAATAAAACTGTTACATAAAATTTCAATCTTCTACAAGTTCTGAACGTCGAGAATATTTCAAAGAGCAGTTTCACTTCCTGTCAGCTCTCAGTGTTTCATTAACAGCTTCATCACATGGAGAGTGAAGGGAAAGTAGGCGGGGCAGGGCAGAGATCATGGCTGACCACCAGCTGGAGGCTGAGCTCTAAAGGCGTGTCAAACCAGGAATGAAACGCAGTAAGTCAACAGAATCGGAGAAGAAGAACAATCAGCTGGGACAAATTACATCATCATCCTTAGATTATCCAGGAAGTGTTTCTATGGTGCTGTGACAACAGCGTCCTGTTTCTGTCCAATGAAGAGTCAGTCAGCGTCTGTGTGTTGAATTAAGAACTTTATTGATACAGTGAAGTGAACAAACATAAAAATACTGTACAAACAGAAGACAGACAGACAGACAGTCCAGAGAATAAAAGGTGGCACCGCTTCACTTCTGGAATGTCGAATGAAGATGAGCTTTAAAGGCTGAAAGAGACAAAACAGCTGTTAGAACTACAACTCCCATCAGTCCCTGTCTCATCTCTAAAAGGCCCTGACACACTAAGGAGATAAGCTTATCAGTGTGTGAATGCTGCTTAGTTACATCAGCGATCTACAGCTGATCTATAAACTTAGTCAGGAGGCGCCAGGATGGATTTCATCAGAGCAGCATCGACCAATCAGGTTTGAGCTGCAGATGAACGTGTCAACATTCATACTTTAATTAAATGTCCATCGTAAGATTGTGACGCGGCATTGTGGTGTGATGTGATGTCAACGAACGCAGCAGCGTTAGGATGCAATGTCAGTGAACGCAGCAGCATAAAGACACGATGTCAGCGAACGCAGCTGCATTAAGACACGATGTCAGCGAACGCAGCAGCATTACGACACGATGTCAGCGAACGCAGCAGCATTACGACACGATGTCAGCGAACGCAGCAGCATTACGACACGATGTCAGCGAACGCAGCAGCATAAAGACACAATGTCAGCAAACGCAGCGGCATAAAGACACGATGTCAGCCAACGCAGCAGCATAAAGACGCGATGTCAGCCAACGCAGCAGCATAAAGACCCGATGTCAGCGAACGCAGCAGCATAAAGACCCGATGTCAGCGAACGCAGCAGCATAAAGACCCGATGTCAGCGAACGCAGCTGCATTAAGACACGATGTCAGCGAACGCAGCAGCATAAAGACGCGATGTTAGTGAACGCAGCAGCATAAAGACGCGATGTCAGCAAACGCAGCAGCATAAAGACGCGATGTCAGCGAACGCAGCAGCATTAAGACGCGATGTCAGCGAACGCAGCAGCATAAAGACGCGATGTCAGCGAACGCAACAGCATAAAGACACAATGTCAGCGAACGCAGCAGCATTAAGACACGATGTCAGCGAATGCAGCAGCATTACGACACGATGTCAGCGAACGCAGCAGCATTAAGATGCAATGTCAGTGAACACAGCAGCACTAAGACACAATGTCCAAACGCAGCAGCATTAGGACGCGATGTCAGCGAACGCAGCGACCTCTCACCTTCCTGGTCGTCCCAGAGTTCAGCAGCTGTCGTATTCAGTGGACTCTCGTTGTTTGGCTCTGAAACAAACAAACAGACAGAAGCTGTAAACCCTGAAGTTACTTTGAAATATATTTAATCTGTGACATCACATGCAGCTGATTCTCTCCATCTGATTTATGATCTGAGGTGACGTGCACTGAGGGCAGAGCCTCCATGGACACAGAGGGTCATCAGTCTGCTCAGTGTGACACTTAAGGGTTAATCTAACGGTCAGCTGATTCGTCCCTCTGACAGTCTTGACATGTGTCTGCGGAGCGACGCCGTCATCACTAAGGATCTCTGGGAGGTAAAGAACCTTCCAGTGACCTTTCCAGGTAGTTTACATAGGAAATATTCATTCTGAATGAGGGTTTACACGGAGATCAGTTTAATCGCCTTTATTCGGGTCTGCGCAAGATTTGGCGAAGGTCTCTGATTGGATAGGGGGCGGGGCGGATGTTACATGTTTACGTTTACCGGAAGAAAAACACTGTAGTCCTCGCTCCGGATAACAAGATGCTTGACGACGCCGTTCTTAGAGCCTTTTTCAGGCTTGTTTTGCTTATATTCTTGAAGCAGCAGTACGACAACAACCTTGTTCTGCTAATGATTCATCTGTTGAGGAGGAGAAGGGAGGTAAAAGGTCGAAGAAGGGAGATAGAAGACCATGCTGTGGAGAATGGAAACCAGTGAGTGCAACGAGTCCGACTGCTCTATCTCAGCCCGTTGCTATGCAGCCCGTTGCTATGCAGCCCGTTGCTATGTGCGCTATATAAACGTCATTGCGCCAAAAGGGCAAGGAAACAAGCATGCGCAGAAAGACTGGAATTAACTTAAAGATGAATGAGTGTATACATGCACACAAAATTCTTTCATTCGGAATGACAAACATAATAAACCACCTACCTTTAATCTGATTAACTTTCAATCAGAATGACCGTTTACATGACCACTTTTAATCGGAATGGCCTTTCATTCCGAGTGAAAGTGGAATTAAACTGTCCATGTAAACGTACTGACTGACAAACACTCCCTGTTTGAAGCTGTCATGTCCAAACTAAGGCTGATTCTCTGACCTTTGACCTCTGACCTGACAAAGGTGTCACAAACTGGCTCAGTGAATGTGACAATTAGGGAGTCCACACCAAAGGTTTACTTAAAACAAGCAGAATTTATTAGACTAAATTTAACTTCAATAATCAATGGAGTGTGTAGGTCAGCAAAGTCAGTCATGAAAGCCATGAATTGGTGTGTGTGTGTCAGGTGTGCTGTGGAGTAAGGTTCAAACCAAAATCAACAATGCCTGGTGGATGTCAGCTGAAAGAAGAGAGAGACCTAGTGAACACACGAGGCAGCTTTTATAGCCTGGAACCCCAGGCTGAACATTGTCCAAGACAGTGGAAGCGGGTCACAAAGGTCACTGTTCAGCTGAATTTACACACTCCTCTGATATCATGTTTTCACACCTGAAAAATGACCAACCGACACCTCATCCACCCTTAATGAACTAGGCCTGTTGCGATATGCGATAAGTCAGTTAATTGCACGGTAAATTAAAGGGAGACGGTAACTTTTCCAGCTGCGATTAATTGCCATATTCATGCCCGTTTGTTTTCCTCGTCTCCCTCCACCAAAGACACTGGACGACAAGAGCGTTCACTGCTGTGCATCGTCTGGCAGCCAGGTGAGTTGGTTCATTCATGAACGGAGGGAAAGCTCTTGTCATCGAGACAGAAAGACAGACAGACCGACCGACCTTCGTGAGAGGGAGACAAGGCGGAGAAGAAACAGTTGAGCGTAAGAGAAAGACAGGGAACTTCTTCCTAAACCAAACACCACGGGCCCTGTGTGGGAGTGTTTTGGATTTAAACTAAATGACAGAGGGGAGCCCAGTAATGTGGATGAGCCAGTGTGCCGGTTTTGTTCTAAAACCATCTCAACACAAAGAGCGAATACGACCAACTTAACTGCACACCTGAGAGTAAGAGACTGACAGTCTATTGTTTTGTATTTATTTATTTATTTTGGTATTTTTACGTGTTATTTAGGATATTTTAATTTTCTTTTTGGCCATCCTAAATGTTTTTGTTAAGTAATTGTTTATTTCTCTTTGAAATGGTGCACTTGCATCATTATGCCTTTATTATCATTATATAAGTTTATAAAATGGTCTAAAAACAGCAAAATTAAAATAAAAATGGTCTTAAAGCACAATATTATCGCTTATCTCAACAATTTCTGACGCAATTAATCACCCTGCAAAATTTGTTATCATGACAGGCCTATAATGAACCCTTCAAGAACACTTAATAAACCCTTAATGAACACCAAAAACATGGTGTGAGGTCACACTGACCTTTGACCCCTAAACTCTGATCAGTTCATGTCTGCGTCAAAATGTCGTCAAAAAATGACGTTTGTGTCGAACTTAAAGAAATTCCCTCAAAGTGTTCTTGCGATATTATGTTCATGAGAATGAGACGGACGGACAGCTTGATGACATGATGTCTCCGTCATCAGCTGGTGGCGGCGTCGGTCAGATATTTGGTTGGAAGGTCAGAGTTAGTCAGTAACACCTGAACACACCAAACACGCTGTTGCTGCTCAGCCTGAAACTACACTGGTGACACTGGTTACCTCCCAGCAGGCTCTGGATGGACAGCAGGATGGAGCGGACGTCATACAGCGCCGACCATTTGTCTTTCAGGATGTCCAGACAGATGAAACCTTGTTCATCCACGTTGGGATGAAAACAGGAAGTGACGAACTTCACTCGAGGTGCCTGATAGGGGTAACCAGCTGGAAACTCAAGAGACAACCTGTACCTGAGACCCTCGTACACCTGAGAGACAGACAGGAGACAGAGACAGGTCAGAGACAGACAGACAGACAGACAGACAGAAACTGTGGGGACACTCGGTGTCTCACCAACAAATGGTTCAGTTCATTATCAGTCAGTTAAAGTGTAGTGTTAGCAGTTAGCATGGACGTCACATGACAATGTTGACACCCTGAGTCCTCACAGACAACAGGAACATAAATAAGAGGACAGGACATGTGTCCACACGTTAGGACTCTGCAGGGTGAGGAAATTTCTGGTTCACCAGGTCAGCTCATCTGAATCCATCCATCCCAAACTTTGGGAGAAACGTCTTGAACAAGCTAACAGTAGGTAGCCTCCAACTGAACGAGCTAACAGTGTGTAGCCTTTAAACCTATGAGCCCTAATGACGTATAGTGCGTCCAAATTCACACCTGTTCTTCTCTATGGATTTTCTCCACGACCGTTCGTCATAGCAAGAACGCAAAACAGCGGAATTGTAGCTTTCCAACAAGACCAAGCACTTGTCGGTAGTCCAAAGTTTTCACAGCCAAAAAAAAAAAAAAAAAAAAAAAAAAAAACAAACATACAGTGTGGAGCCTCTAAATAAACAAGTTAATGGTGTGGAGCCTCTAAATAAACAAGCTAACAATGCGTAGCCTCTAATTAAACAAGCTTACAGTGTGGAGCCTCTAAATAAACAAGCTAACGATGTGTAGCCTCTAAATAAACAAGCTAACGATGTGGAGCCTCTAAATAAACAAGCTTACAGGGTGGAGCCTCTAAATAAACAAGCTTACAGTGTGGAGCCTCTAAATAAACAAGCTAATGGTGTGTGGCCTCTAAATAAACAAGCTAATGGTGTGTAGCCTCTAAATAAACAAACTTACAGTGTGGAGCCTCCAACTAAACAAGTTAACAGTGTGTAGCCTCTAAATAAACAAGCTTACAGGGTGAAGCCTCTAAATAAACAAGCTAATGGTGTGGAGCCTCTAAATAAGCAAGCTTACAGTGTGTAGCCTCTAAATAAACAAGCTTACAGTGTGGAGCCTCTAAATAAACAAGCTAATGGTGTGTGGCCTCTAAATAAACAAGCTAATGGTGTGTAGCCTCTAAATAAACAAACTTACAGTGTGGAGCCTCCAACTAAACAAGTTAACAGTGTGTAGCCTCTAAATAAACAAGCTTACAGGGTGAAGCCTCTAAATAAACAAGCTAATGGTGTGGAGCCTCTAAATAAGCAAGCTTACAGTGTGTAGCCTCTAAATAAACAAGCTAACGATGTGGAGCCTCTAAATAAACAAGCTAACGATGTGGAGCCTCTAAATAAACAAGCTTACAGTGTGGAGCCTCTAAATAAACGAGCTAACGATGTGTAGCCTCTAAATAAACAAGTTAATGGTGTGTAGCCTCTAAATAAAAAAGCCAATGGTGTGTAGCCTCTAAATAAACAAACTTACAGTGTGTAGCCTCCAACTAAACAAGTTAACAGTGTGTAGCCTCTAAATAAACAAGCTTACAGGGTGAAGCCTCTAAATAAACAAGCTAATGGTGTGGAGCCTCTAAATAAGCAAGCTTACAGTGTGTAGCCTCTAAATAAACAAGCTAACGATGTGGAGCCTCTAAATAAACAAGCTAACGATGTGGAGCCTCTAAATAAACAAGCTTACAGTGTGGAGCCTCTAAATAAACGAGCTAACTATGTGTAGCCTCTAAATAAACAAGTTAATGGTGTGTAGCCTCTAAATAAAAAAGCCAATGGTGTGTAGCCTCTAAATAAACAAACTTACAGTGTGTAGCCTCCAACTAAACAAGTTAACAGTGTGGAGCCTCTAAATAAAAAAGCCAACGGTGTGTTGCCTCTAAATAAACAAGCCAACGGTGTGTAGCCTGCAACTGGACACGGTAACCGATGGCAGGTTAAACGTGTGTGTGTGTGTGTGTGTGTGTGTGTGTGTGTGTGTGTAGATGTGTGTGTATACGTACTGTCCCCTGAGCTCCGTCGATGGTCCCAATCCATTTAAAGAGATTATCTGACTCTGGAAATGCTGAGATCCCCTTATCACCTGACATCTGCATCATCAGGAGACAGAGACAGAGAAACAGGTCAGGTGATGTCATCACCAACACAGAGACAGAGAGAGACAGACACACAGACAGGTGATGTCATGTGTAATATGAGATGTGAGCTCACCATCAGAGTCATGAGCTCCTGCTGCAGCCTGCAGACACACACAGAGACAGAGACAGGTTACTGATCCACAGCTGCACCTGAACACACCTTCACATACACCTGTCTATCTGTCCTCTCTCAGGTGAGACAGTATAGTGAGTGTTAATGAGCTGGCGTTGTTGTGTTGTTCATGGACATTTGGACATGTGGACAAAAGAAGGCATGGATCTAACCATCCCCAGGGCCCTATCTCAGAAAGCAGGCTCAACAAATTCTGATCCTGATCTCTGAGCTGACTGAGCCTGATCTCTGTGCTGACTGAGCCTGATCTCTGAGCTGACTGAGCCTGATCTCTGAGCTGACTGAGCCTGATCTCTGAGCTGACTGATCTTGATCTCTGTGCTGACTGAGCCTGATCTCTGTGCTGACTGAGCCTGATCTCTGAGCTGACTGAGCTTGATCTCTGAGCTGACTGAGCTTGATCTCTGAGCTGACTGAGCTTGATCTCTGAGCTGACCGAGCCTGATCTCTGAGCTGACCGATCTTGATCTCTGTGCTGACTGATCTTGATCTCTGAGCTGACTGAGCCTGATCTGAGCTGACTGATCTTGATCTGAGCTGACTGATCTTGATCTCTGAGCTGACTGAGCCTGAGGGAAGCTGGTTCACAGTGAGCACCAACAGACATCATCAGTAGACTGCAGATAACGTTATCCTCAGAGACAGGAAGTGGAGTTAAAAGCAGAGCCACTGATTTCATCCAAAACTGAATCAGAGATTTGAAGACATGAAAAATTAATGTGCTCCATCAGCTGAACAGAGTGAGGTGTGATGGGAACAGCCTGCAGAGTGTGTTCATATGTGAGGTGATGTCATGTCATGTGATGAGGTCATGTGTCTAACATACAGAATCGTGTTTCTATCTTAACAGTGTTCATATATTTGAATATAATTTATTCAGCTGTAATGTGATGGAGCCCAAACACACTGGGCACAAACTCAACATCAAACACAAAACTATCAAACAGACTGGAGGGGGCAACATGCAGCTAAGGACTGCAGCCTGGGTTTGAACCCATGGCCACTGCAACAAGGACTAAATCCCTGCACATGAGGCGTCCGCTCCATCCACTAGGCCACCGATGCCCCACAATTTCGTTTGATGATCCGTTGTGATTTATGTCCAGGGAAAACCACAAAAATGGACCAAAGTCTTTTCAGAGCCAGAAACACACCTGTGACTCAGCAGAATAATGTCACAGAGTATGTTGCCATAGTAAGTTTCACTGATCCTGCTCTCTGAAATAGAGCCCTGATCCCATGAAAGCGTGATAACATTATGTCATCTGTCATGAGTCTCGTCTGTCCACCAGGGGACACACCTGAGGGACAAGTGTCTCTTCCTGTTGACACACAGTCAATAATGTTCATGTGTGTTAACCAGTCGAAAGTTAACCAGTCTGACATTAACTAGTGTTAACCAGTCGAAAGTTAACCAGTCTACAGTTACCCAGTGTTAACAAGTCTAAAGTTAACCTGTCTAACGTTAACCAGTGTTAACCAGTCTAGAGTTAACCAGTGTTAACCTGTCTGAAGTTAATCAGTGTTAACAGTCTAAAGTTAACCAGTCTAAAGTTAACCAGTGTTAACCAGTCTAAAGTTAACTAGTGTTAACCTGTCTAAAGTTAACCTGTGTTAACCAGTGTTAACCAGTCTAAAGTTAACTAGTGTTAACCTGTCTAAAGTTAACTAGTGTTAACCTGTCTAAAGTTAACCTGTGTTAACCAGTGTTAACCAGTCTAAAGTTAACCAGTGTTAACCAGTCTAAAGTTAACTAGTGTTAACCTGTCTAAAGTTAACCTGTGTTAACCAGTGTTAACCAGTCTAAAGTTAACCACTGTTAACCTGTCTAAAGTCAACCAGTGTTAACCTGTCTAAAGTTAACTAGTGTTAACCTGTCTAAAGTTAACCAGTCTAGAGTTAACCAGTGTTAACCTGTCTAAAGTTAACCAGTCTAAAGTTAACTAGTGTTAACCTGTCTAAAGTTAACTAGTGTTAACCAGTGTTAACCTGTCTAAAGTTAACCTGTGTTAACCAGTCTAAAGTTAACCTGTGTTAACCAGTGTTAACCAGTCTAAAGTTAACCAGTGTTAACCAGTCTAATGTTAAACAGTGTCAACCAGTCTAAAGTCAACCAGTGTTAACCTGTCTAAAGTTAACCTGTGTTAACCTGTCTAAAGTTAACTAGTGTTAACCAGTGTTAACCTGTCTAAAGTTAACCTGTGTTAACCAGTCTAAAGTTAACCAGTCTAGAGTTAACCAGTCTTAACTAGTGTCAACCAGTCTAGAGTTAACCAGTGTTAACCTGTCTAAAGTTAACCAGTCTAAAGTTAACCAGTGTTAACCTGTCTAAAGTTAACCAGTCTAAAGTTAACCAGTGTTAACCTGTCTAAAGTTAACCAGTCTAAAGTTAACTAGTGTTAACCTGTCTAAAGTCAACCTGTGTTAACCAGTGTTAACCAGTCTAAAGTTAACCAGTGTTAACCAGTCTAATGTTAAACAGTGTCAACCAGTCTAAAGTCAACCAGTGTTAACCTGTCTAAAGTTAACTAGTGTTAACCTGTCTAAAGTCAACCAGTGTTAACCTGTCTAAAGTTAACTAGTGTTAACCTGTCTAAAGTTAACCAGTGTTAACCTGTCTAAAGTTAACTAGTGTTAACCTGTCTAAAGTCAACCAGTGTTAACCTGTCTAAAGTTAACTAGTGTTAACCTGTCTAAAGTTAACCAGTCTAAAGTTAACTAGTGTTAACCAGTGTTAACCTGTCTAAAGTTAACCAGTCTAGAGTTAACCAGTGTTAACCAGTCTAATGTTAAACAGTGTCAACCAGTCTAGAGTTACCCAGTGTTAACCTGTCTAAAGTTAACCAGTGTTAACCAGTCTAATGTTGACCAGTGTCAACCAGTCTAGAGTTAACCAGTGTTAAGCTGTCTAATGTTAAACAGTGTTAACCAGTCTAATGTTAACTAGTGTTAACCAGTCTAAAGTTAACCAGTGTTAACCTGTCTAAAGTTAACCAGTGTTAACCAGTCTAATGTTAACCAGTGTTAACCTGTCTAAAGTTAACCAGTCTAAAGTTAACCAGTGTTAACCTGTCTAAAGTTAACCAGTGTTAACCTGTCTAATGTTAAACAGTGTCAACCAGTCTAGAGTTAACCAGTGTTAACCTGTCTAAAGTTAACCAGTGTTAACCAGTCTAATGTTGACCAGTGTCAACCAGTCTAGAGTTAACCAGTGTTAAGCTGTCTAATGTTAAACAGTGTTAACCAGTCTAAAGTTAACCAGTGTTAACCTGTCTAAAGTTAACCAGTGTTAACCAGTCTAATGTTAACCAGTGTTAACCTGTCTAAAGTTAACCAGTCTAAAGTTAACCAGTGTTAACCTGTCTAAAGTTAACCAGTGTTAACCAGTCTAAAGTTAACCAGTGTTAACCTGTCTAAAGTTAACCAGTGTTAACCAGTCTAATGTTAACCAGTGTTAACCTGTCTAATGTTAACCAGTGTTAACCTGTCTAAAGTTAACCAGTCTAAAGTTAACCAGTGTTAACCTGTCTAAAGTTAACCAGTGTTAACCAGTCTAGAGTTAACCAGTGTTAACCAGTCTAATGTTAAACAGTGTTAACCAGTCTAATGTTAACTAGTGTTAACCTGTCTAAAGTTAACCAGTGTTGAGTCTCACCGTTTAGAGACGGAGCTTCTGGCCGCGCTGCCGCTGCTCTCGCTTCCCTTCAGAGCGGCTGTGGATGAAGCTGCTGCTGCTGAAGGGTCCATGTTCTGGGAGGAGGCCATGATACTGCTGGAGACAGACAGACACAGACAGACAGACAAGATCAGACAGACACAGACAGACAGAGTCAGACAGACACAGACAGACAGACACAGACAGACAGACAGACAAGATCAGACAGACAGACAGACAGACAGACAGACACAGACAGACAGACAGAGTCAGACAGACACAGACAGACAGACGGTCAGACAAACTTAGAGATAGGCAGACAGACAGCAGATAAACTCGCAGCAGCTCCATGTTAGCTAACAGTAACGTTACTAAATGTAACACTGAAGAATATTCACCGGTAAAAAAGCGACACACATTCCGCTGTTAACGGTCCGGTAACCGTACGGTCGTTAACAGAAGCTTGTTTTGCTCCGGTGGTCTTTTAGCTTCATGCTAACGATAGTTAGCCTGTACACACACACACACACACACACACACACACACACACACACACACACACACACACACACACACACACACACACACACACACACACACACACAGTCATAACGATAGTTAGCATTAGCTGAGCCGGCTAACGGAGATTAGCTCCGCCGTTAGCCTGTTTGTTATTTAGAGCCCAGATAAACATCAACAAGTAAACAAACAACAAACGCGTCAAGGTGAGCGAAACAGGTGAAGCGTTTACCTGCGGGACTCTCCGTGTGTCGGTGTGTTAGCTCTCCGTTAGCTGCCGTTCAAACTGAATTCACTCCCGCCCCCCGGTTTAAACCGGCTCTTCCTAACACTGATAGCCAATCAGCACCCGACCTTCAAATATAAACCACCTCTTGTTAACCAATGAGAGAGGCGCGGACAGAGGAGACGGCGTTGTGATTGGGCAGCAGGAACGACATTTAATGTTGACGTCAGAGTCAATACAAACCATTCCAAATGAAACTTTATGAGTTTTTGTAACGGAAACAATTTTTAAATCTCTGTTCACGTGTTCTTTGAATTGTTTATTAATTTATGTTTGCATGTACGCACACACACGCACACACACACACACACACACACACACTATCATAATCTTGACACAGACTGTTTATTAGAGAGATACAGATTCATACAGACTGTGTCAGTAACAGGCTGTAGATTAATGGCGGAAACAGACTCAGATTCAGTGTTCACACAGTCCTGACTGTGACCAGCAGGTGGCGCTGATGCATCTTTCTGTGAAGGCCTTCAGTCAGTTCAGTGTGAGTGTGGCAGTTTGGAAACAGTGCGTCATGTTGTGTTTCTACGCAACAAATATAAGAGTGAAAGACAGTTGAACAAAGAGCTTTCAGATTTGGGTCCTGCTGTGTTTTCTCTGAAATCCATTTTTGGAGCTGAACAGAACATCGAATATAGAAAAGCAGTTTTAAAGGAAAACTTTGATAATTTGGGAGTTATGCCCTTTAATAAATGTTTCAGCCACGCCAGGATTAGTGATTGCTGCAAAGTTTTCACTGCTTGTGAAGCACTTTCTGCGGCAGTTTTCCTCCCAGTGATGGTAGCACCGAGTCCCATTCTGTGCAGCAAAATGATTCCACCTCCGTAGGCATAGGTTGGCAAGCCCTGCAACTACACCACCAATCCTCCCCTGACCTCCATCTCCCTTCGGCCCCTTGCTGTTCCGCTGCCTCGGAGGATTCATCCTCTCTTCTCGCCCGCTCAGCATCCAACACATGGAGTTCCTCATCTGTATGCTCCGGCTCAAACAGGTATGGCTCTGTGTCTGTGTCCGCTACAAGAAACTCTTTAAAATCGCGTTCAAAGTCATCCATTGCAGCTACTATAGTCCGGAGATATTGCTAGGCTAAATAAACAGCTGAGTTTTGTTTACAGGCTACGTCTGTGCCTGTGCCTGCTCACCAGTGCATCCCTCTGCAGATCACAGTGCAGGACGTAAGCACACTATAGTTCCGTGTATCAAACTTCTTCTAAAATGACTAAAAAGGACTCGTTTTTCAAATTAATATTTAAACATGTTTATTTTAAATGTACATGCAGAAATACCAGCTTCAGGGTTTCTGTAACGTTTATTTGTTCACTTTTATGAGTAGGCTACTGACCCCCTATAGACTTCAATAGTATTCGCTAAGCTAAGCCGCAGTGCTAACCGCTGAGACCCAGCTACTGGACGCACAGACACAAAAAAGATATCCATCATGTTGTCTCAGTATGAAAATGATAGAGAAAGGGCATAACACCCAAATCGTCAGAGTGTTCCTTTAAAGTTCCTACATTCATCTGGACTCTATGTGAGAATAATGGTTAGGTTTGGCCTGTGGAGGACAGCATTACGTATCTTTACATACGGCCTGCCGGAATTCTATTAGAAGAAGAAAAACTGGGAGGAAGTGGTGTTGTTTTGGAGTTTTTTGTTTTGTTTTTGTGATTATTAATTTATTCAGACCCACACTCCATTTCGGTAGGTGGCGGTAATGCTTCCATACATTGTTTGCCAACTGCCATAAAACTAGAAGAAGAAGAAGAAGAAGAAATGATGAGGCACGGGAGATGGGAGCGAGTGGACGAATTGTTTGGAAGGAGAGGTTTGGTGGTTGTGCATAAACTGATCTGTGAATGGGCTAGGATGGTGGGGAATACTGAATGGGAGAGTGGGAGTGAGGATATGGATGCAAGTGACTGGAATGTACTACGGAATAAGAAAAAGGAGAGTAGTGGAAGTAGTAGTAGTAGTTATGATGAGAGAGAGGAAGGGAGGGTGGCGAAGAGGAGGATTGAGGAGAAAGATGAGTTTAAAGTGATTTTGAGGTTCAAGGAAGGGCAGGATATAAGGAAAGTTAGTCCAGTGGAATGAACTCGCTGGTTGAAGGAGAAGATTGGCGAAATTGTGGCAGCGAAAGTGTTGAGTGATGGTAGACTGTTCATGAAGTGTGAAGACGAGGGGCAGAGAAAGAAAGTAATGAAGTTGACTAAAGTGTGCAATAAAGTGGTGGAAATAGCCAAGAAGGCAGGCGATGGTTGCTTTGTGAGAGAGGTTATCTATGGTATCCCTGTGGAAGAAAAGTTGGAGGATTTGAGGGCAAACATAAGAGGTGGTAAAGTTATTGGCATAAAACGTCTGCAAACAAGAAGGGGAGGAGAGAAAGTGGATAGTTTGTCAGTATTGTATCCCATTTTGGAAAATGGTGGGGTCCTGGCTATTGAAGGCCAAGCAAAAGCAGATATGTTAGCTAAGGCTTTGGTTGAGGTCCACAGCTCTGGAAATATGTCTGAAGAGGGGAGAAAAGGAAGACAGGAAACAAGTGAAGGAAATAAAGAGTTGCTGGAAAGGGAGGAAGAGAAGGATGATGCAATTAAGGCTCCCTTTACATTGGAAGAAATGAAAAGGGCTTTAGGTAAATCAGGACTAACTGCTCTGGGAAAAGATCAGATATGCTATACCATGTTGAGCCATATGTCTGACAAATCAGTAGAGGTCATATTACATTTATACAACAAGATTTGGCGGGAAGGGAAATTACCTCAAAGTTGGAAACATGCAGTTATAGTACTAATCAGGAAACCTGGAAAAGATCCAACTAATCCAAGTAACTATAGACCACTCGCACTGACGTCTCATATGTGTAAAATCATGGAGCGTATGATCACTGAAAAGCTAACATATTATTTGGAAATAAGAAATCTTAGACGGCACGGTGGTGTGGTGGTTAGCATTGTTGCCTCACAGCAAGAGGGTTGCCGGTTCGATCCCGGGTGTGGGAGCCCTTCTGTGCGGAGTTTGCATGTTCTCCCTGTGGCACTCCAGCTTCCTCCCACAGTCCAAAGACATGCAGACTGGGGACTAGGTTAATTGATAACTCTAAATTGTCCGTAGGTGTGAATGTGAGTGTGAATGGTTGTCTGTCTCTATGTGTCAGCCCTGTGATAGTCCAGGGTGAACCCTGCCTCTCACCCAGTGTCAGCTGGGATAGGCTCCAGCTCCAGCCCCCCCGCGACCCTCAAGAGGATGAAGCGGTTAGAAGATGAATGAATGAAGAAATATTAGATCACAACATCAAAGTGGGTTTGGGAAAGGAAGGGCAACAATGGATCCAATACTATGTCTAGAAAGAGAGGTGAGGAAGGCACAAGTCAATAAGGAGGTGGTGGCAGCAGTATTTTTTGATGTTGAAAAAGTGTATGATTTATTGTGGAAAGAAGGTTTATTGATTAAAATCAAAGTTTTAGGTATAACAGGTAATGAACTATGTATGAACGTTCTATAGAGGTGAGGGTGGGGAAAACATTTTCAGCAAGGTATGGTGTGGATAATGGAACACCACAAGGAAGTGTCATAAGTCGTTGTTATTTTCAATAATGATTGATGATGTAGGCTATATGAAGATATTGGCCAAAGTACAGGGAGATCTCTGTTCGCTGATGATGGAGCATTATGGAAAGAAGAAGAAATGTTAAATATGTAGTCAAACAGTTGCAGGAATCAATTAAAAGAGTGGAGCAGTAGTCATTGGAATGGGGATTTAACTTTTCCATTGAGAAAACAAATACTGTTTTCTTTGCAAGGAAGAAAATTGAACCAGAAGTCAAACTATATTTGTATGAAAAGGGTGGACTCATTCAAATTACTAGGAGTGTGGTTTGATTCAAGGCTCTCCTGGGAAGTACATATTGATCAAATTGGTGATAAATGTAAAAAGGTTATAAATGTTATGAGGTGTTTAATGGGTACAGAGTGGGGAGCTGACAGGTCTTCTTTGAAAGCTATATATACAGGTTTAATAAGATCAGTGCTGGACTATGGGTGTGTTGCATTCAGGCTCAAGCACTGAGGGTATGTTGTGGGGCTTTCAAAACTACATCTGCAGGTGGGAATGATGGAGATGCCACTGGAATTAAGAAGATCATGATTATGTACTGGGCAAATTTGCAAGGTCACAATAATCATCCGACAATAAATACAACTGAGCCATGCTGGGAACATGGGAAAAGGCAAATGAAAAGCTTTGGATGGATTGTTGAGAGGAGAGCAAGGGAGATGGGAATACTGGATTTGAGTTTTTCGCCAACTGTCAGAGGCAGAGGTAGATCTGAGCCTCCTGGATTGGGAAAAAGAAGAACAAGAGAAAAATACTAATAGTGTAAATTCATACATTAGAAAGAAATACTATGGTCATTTACATATATATATATATGTGTGTGTGTGTGTGTGTGTGTGTGTGTGTATATATATGTATATATATATATACAGATGGTTCAAACGATCCAGAGACAGGCAGAACAGCAGCGAAAGCAGTCATCCCTGAAGTGAATGTGGTACGCGGGAAGAGACTCTCCAATGAATTATCTGTCTTTACAAGTGAAATGATGGCTACAATAACTGCATTGCAGTGAGTAGAAGACAGCAGGCCAGAAAGAGCATTGATACTTTCAGATTCAGCAGCAGCATTAAAAAGTTTATTTTATTTCAACACCACATGCAGAGAAGACTTATTATTTGAAATAATGATGTCATTATTTAGAATCAAGCATATGCACTTGTCTGTCAGTTTTGTGTGGGTTCCTGCACACATCAGGATTGAAAGGCAGATGGAGCAGCCAGAGGAGCTTTGAGGAGTGAGCATAAACTCCATGTGAATATTAGCAATCAGAAGTCAAGGGGGTGATACAGAGACAGATCAGAAAGAGGTGGCAAAATGAGTGGAACAAGGAGAGTAAAGGACGGTACCTTTTCAAACATGAAGCAGTAGTTGGGAGTGCAGCAACAGGACCGAGGAGAGAGTTGTGACCAGATTAAGGAATGGGCATACCGGGTTAAACAGTTCTTTATTTTTAATCAAAAAACATGATACAGGAAAGTGTGAACATTGTGGAGAGGAGGAAACAGTGGACCATATTCTATTATACTGCCAAAGATATGTAACAGAGAGAGCTGTGTTAAAGGAGGAAATAAGGGAATAAGAAGTCAATATCATTAACATATTACGAAAATCTTCAGGTGACGACTGCTGGAAACAGCTAATGAATGTTTTAAAATCAACTAGATTAATGAAGAGAATATAAGGCCGGGTTATTTGATGTTAAGTGAATTTTGTTTGTTTTCTTTGTTTTGTTTGACATACATGAAAGATAATTCCTAGTCGACACTCCAGATCAGTGGGTGGCGGTAATGCACCCGAAAGCTGTTTGCCAACCGGCAATAAAATCAAAAGAAGAAGAAGAAGAAGAAGAAGAAGAAGAAGAAGAAGAAGAAGTAGTTGTTGTTTGGGAGGAAGGTGTTTCCTGTCGGTTCTCGGTGCAGCTGTGCGGTGAAGATGAACGCGCCTCCCGCCTTCGAGTCGTTCCTGTTGTTTGAAGGAGAGAAGAAGATCAGCATCACTAAAGACACCAAAGTCCCCAACGCCTGTTTGTTCACCCTCAACAAGGAGGACCACACGCTGGGCAACAGCATCCGAGCGTAAGAGCCGGGCTAACACGATGCTAACTGTGCTAACACATCAGCAGATCAGGGCGTAAGAGCCGGGCTAACACGATGCTAACTGTGCTAACACATCAGCAGATCAGAGCGTAAGAGCCGGGCTAACACGATGCTAACTGTGCTAACACATCAGCAGATCAGGGCGTAAGAGCCGGGCTAACACGATGCTAACTGTGCTAACACATCAGCAGATCAGAGCGTAAGAGCCGGGCTAACACGATGCTAACTGTGCTAACACATCAGCAGATCAGGGCGTAAGAGCCGGGCTAACACGATGCTAACTGTGCTAACACATCAGCAGATCAGGGCGTAAGAGCCGGGCTAACACGATGCTAACTGTGCTAACACATCAGCAGATCAGAGCGTAAGAGCCGGGCTAACACGATGCTAACTGTGTCCTCCATCAGTCAATAAATAAATTATAAAAATAAATATTTGTATTTATATGAATGTTTTTAGTGAATAAAAACATGAATCTGTGTCAGTACAACAGTTTGGAGAAAAGAAAAACTTCCTGTGTTCAGTGTGTTTTAACAGGTAAACCTTCAGATCCTGACCAGGTGTGTGTGTGTGTGTGTGTGTGTGTGTGTGTGTGTGTGTGTGTGTGTGTGTGTGTGTGTGTGTGTGTCAGTCAGCTGTTGAAGGATCCTCAGGTTCTGTTTGCTGGTTATAAAGTTCCTCATCCTCTGGAACACAAGATCGTCATCAGGGTGCAGACCACACCTGACTACAGCCCACAGGTAACACACACATACACACACACACACAGAGTCAGTGATTGTTTAAGTTGGAGGTAAACAGGAAGTCACTCTGACATGTCATCACTCTGACATGTCATTACTCTGACGTGTCATTACTCTGACGTGTCATCG
The DNA here is from genome assembly GCA_013133815.1 of Cromileptes altivelis. Lineage (NCBI taxonomy): Eukaryota > Metazoa > Chordata > Actinopteri > Perciformes > Serranidae > Cromileptes > Cromileptes altivelis. The sequence goes on from CM023134.1 coordinate 49,969,504, forward strand.
CTGACGTGATTTTGCTCTGACATGTCGTCACTGACGTGTCATCGCTCTGATGTGATGTCGCTCTGACATGTCGTCACTGACGTGTCATTGCTGACATGATGTTGCTCTGACATGTCGTCACTGACGTGTCATTGCTGACATGATGTTGCTCTGACATGTCGTCACTGACGTGTCATTGCCCTGATGTGATGTCGCTAACATGTCATCGCTGACATGTTACTAACATGTCGTCACTGACGTGTCATCGCTCCGACGTGATGTCATTCTGACACGTCGTCACTGACGTGTCATCGCTGACGTGATGTTACTCTGACATGTCGTCACTGACATGTCATTACTCTGACGTGTCATCACTCTGATGTGATTTTGCTCCGACGTGTCATCGCTGACGTGATTTTTCTCTAACATGTCATCACTGACGTGATGTCGCTCTGACATGTCGTCACTGACGTGATGTCGCTCTGACGTGTCATAACTCTGACGTGATGTCGCTCTGACATGTCATAACTCTGACGTGATGTCGCTCTGACGTGTCATAACTGACGTGATGTCGCTCTGACGTGTCATAACTCTGACGTGATGTCGCTCTGACATGTCATAACTCTGACGTGATGTCGCTCTGACGTGTCATAACTGACGTGATGTCGCTCTGACGTGTCATAACTCTGACGTGATGTCGCTCTGACATGTCATAACTCTGACGTGATGTCGCTCTGACGTGTCATAACTGACGTGATGTCGCTCTGACGTGTCATCACTCTGATGTGATTTTGCTCTGATGTGTTGTCACTGACGTGATTTTGCTCTGACATGTCGTCACTGAGGTGATGTCGCTCTGACATGTCGTCACTGACATGTCATCGCTCCGACGTGATGTCATTCTGACATGTCGTCACTGACGTGTCATCGCTGACGTGATGTTACTGACATGTCGTCACTGACGTGTCATTACTGACGTGTCATCACTCTGATGTGATTTTGCTCCGACGTGTCATCACTGACGTGTCATCGCTGACGTGATTTTGCTCTAACATGTCATCACTGACGTGATGTCGCTCTGACATGTCGTCGCTCTGACATGTCGTCACTCTGACGTGATGTCGCTCTGACGTGTCATAACTCTGACGTGATGTCGCTCTGACGTGTCATAACTCTGATGTGATGTCGCTCTGACGTGTCATAACTCTGACGTGATGTCGCTCTGACGTGTCATAACTCTGATGTGATGTCGCTCTGACGTGTCATAACTCTGATGTGATGTCGCTCTGACGTGTCATAACTCTGACGTGATGTCGCTCTGATGTGTCGTCACTGACGTGATTTTGCTCTGACATGTCGTCACTGACGTGATGTCGCTCTGACATGTCGTCACTGACGTGTCATTGCTCTGATGTGATGTCGCTCTGACATGTCGTGACTGACGTGTCATCGCTCTGACATGTCGTCACTGACGTGATGTCGCTCTGAGTTGTCGTCACTCTGACGTGTTGTTGCTCTGATGTGTCCATTTGTGACTTTTTTTTTTTTTAACCAACTCATGTCTCTCTTCCTTCCTGTGTGCCAGCTACATGAAATCTTGTCTGAATAAAGTTTGAAACTGACATTTGAAATTAAGGTGGGAGAAGTTATAACATATGACAGGAACTTGTTTTCAGTGTAAAGCTGAGCAGGTGACATCTGCAGTGTCACCATAGCGATGAGCCAAGTTCACCAGCAGCTCATCAGTCTTTTTTCTTGACAGGAAGCGTTTACGAATGCCATCACTGACCTCATTAGCGAGCTCTCTCTGCTGGAGGAACGCTTCAGAGTCGCCATCAAGGACAAACAGGAAGGGATTGAGTGAAGCTCCACCCTCTGATGACCCCACTTTCTGTTTGAGTTTTGCTTTATTTTTGTAAATAAAACGTGATGTCACAACCTGCAGAGTTCAGAGTTTTTTAGTTTTTTATTTAAAAAAAACAAACAGCAGTAACCATAACAATCACATGATAAATCTCTCTTCCCCTTATTGGTTCATTGTTTCTACAGCGTCTGCTCAGGTTTCACAATGATCTATTGGTGTGGTGGGGGGTGGGGTCAGAGGTCAGCATCTCTCTGAGCCTCCATGGCTCTCTGCATCTTCTCCACCATCCACAGAGGAACTGAGAATGGCTTCAACTCGTCCATCCTGACGTCCGGGCAGTCCCTGCGCACACACACACACACACACACACACGTGCACACACACCTGTTACCATGGTAACCACAGACAGACAAACCTCAATTACAATGGAGACAGAGGAGTTACATCAGACTCACTTGTACTCATCACTACGAGACAGATCCTGGATGTCCTCCTCAATCAGCAAGTAGGCCTGGACACAAACACAAGTGTGGTGTGAAGGCAGCTCAGTGTCTCTGCTGTGTTCAGGTGCGGTGTGAAGGCAGCTCAGTGTCTCTGCTGTGTTCAGGTGCGGTGTGAAGGTGGCTAAGTGTCTGCTGTGTTCAGGCGCAATGTGAAGGCAGCTCAGTGTCTCTGCTGTGTTCAGGCGCAATGTGAAGGCAGCTCAGTGTCTCTGCTGTGTTCAGGTGTGGTGTGAAGGTGGCTAAGTGTCTGCTGTGTTTAGGCGCAATGTGAAGGCAGCTCAGTGTCTCTGCTGTGTTCAGGTGTGGTGTGAAGGTGGCTAAGTGTCTGCTGTGTTCAGGCGCAATGTGAAGGCAGTTCAGTGTCTCTGCTGTGTTCAGGTCCAATGTGAAGGCAGTTCAGTGTGAAGGTAGCTCAGTGTCTCTGCTGTGTTCAGGTGCAGTGTGAAGGTAGCTCAGTGTCTCTGTTGTGTTCAGGCGCGGTGTGAAGGTAGCTCAGTGTCTCTGCTGTGTTCAGGTGCGGTGTGAAGGTAGCTCAGTGTCTCTGCTGTGTTCAGGCGCGGTGTGAAGGTAGCTCAGTGTCTCTGCTGTGTTCAGGCGTAGTGTGAAGATAGCTCAATATCTCTGCTGTGTTCAGGTGCAGTGTGAAGGTAGCTCAGTGTCTCTGCTGTGTTCAGGTGCAGTGTGAAGGCAGCTCAATGTCTCTGCTGTGTTCAGGTGCAGTGTGAAGGCAGCTCAATGTCTCTGTTGTGTTCAGGTGCAGTAGGAATCTCAGTGTTGTGTTTATGTTAAATAATTGGTCCTCTCACCATCTTCCCTCCGGTGGCTCTCATGTGGTGTCTCTCTGCCAGCCACTGCTTATCCTTCGCATCTGCGGCATACTGACACACACACACACACACTCAGGTGAGGGTGTTCTTCAGTGCTCAGAGGGAAACAGATGTTTTGTGTCGGAACTTGAACACAAGTCATTGATCTTTATTGACGTGTAGATGATGAACATGGTCTCTCTCTCTCTCACACACACACACACACACACACACACAGTTTACCTTGAATAGATCAGCATGTTTGATGTAGATGCGTCCTCTGGTCCCGCCCATCCCCAGTGCCCTGCAGTGATATCACAACACATGATGACTCATTTCCTGTTGATACTTTTCACGAACAGTAGTAACGTACAAAAGCGACACAGTGACCTCACTTTACATCATATGACCATGTTGGTGAGGTCAACATGGTCACATGACACAAGCGGTAACCTCTAGGGCTGAAACATGACCTCCATGTTCAAATTAACACGTTTACAGCCCGCCACAAAAAGACAGTGACTCTAACACCCCGCGGGTACGACACCACCCCTGTGAACGCCACCTGACGGAGACTGTAAGTCAAAGTCAAGTCAAACTATATTTATAAAGTACATTTAAAAAAACCTCAGTTGACCGAAGTGCTGTACAGTTATTGAAATATAAAATAATCATACACAAATATCATAATAAATAAAACAAAGGAAATAGTAAGGGCTCAATTTAAAATTAAAATTAGATTAAAAAAGGAAATAAAAGAGTAAAGAGTAAAAAAAGAGTAAAAGCCAAGGATTCTTGCCTAGCTGGGACTGAACGCCAAGGAAAAAAGATGGGTTTTCAGTAATGTTTTAAAGTGCTCAACAGACTGTGCAGCTCTAACCTGGAATGGTAGGCTGTTCCACAGCTTTGGGGCCGCTACTGAGAAGGCTCTGCCCCCACGAGTAGAGAGTCTGGACCGAGGTACTGCCAGGAGCAGCTGGTAAGACGACCTAAGTGCTCTAGAAGTACTGTGAGGCTGTACAAGCTCTGATAAATAAGACGGTGCCAGACCATTTAAACACTTGAAAACAATTAATAAAACCTTGAACTGGATCCTAAAATTAACAGGCAGCCAGTGCAAAGATGCAAGGACAGGACTAATGTGATCACGCCGTTTCTTTCCAGTCAGCAGACAGGCAGCTGCATTTTGGACTACCTGTAAACGGCACAGTGCTGATTGGTCAAGACCAACAAACAAAGAGTTACAGTAGTCTAGGTGTGATGTAACAAAGGTGTGAATAACTTTCTCAAAATAATCTCGGGGGAGATATGTCTTTACTTTTGCTACTAGTCTTAGCTATAAGAAGCTTGTTTTTACAATAGAGCTTATCTGCTCATCAAACCTAAAGTCACTGTCCAAAATAACACCAAGGTTCCTTGCAAAAGGGTGGCAGTGAGACTTAAGGGTGCCAATGGCGCTGTCATACCCATCTAACAGATTTTGTTGGCCGAATAAAATAATCTCAGTTTTATTTTTGTTCATGGAGAGAAAGTTCACTTCCATCCAAGATCGGATATCATTGAGGCAGTCTAATAAGACCTGAACAAAGGCTTGCTCATTTGTTTTTAAAGGCAGATAGATTTGTACGTCATCTGTAAAACAGTGAAATGAGACATTGTGCTTTCTAAATATGGATCCCAATGGCAACATATATATCGAAAAGAGGAGGGGGCCCAAAATAGAACCCCGAGGCACCCCACAGCTCAGGGGGGAAGTGGCCGAAGCTGGACAGAGAAGCTCCTGTCTGAGAGGTAGGACTGAAACCACTTAAGAACAGTACCCTTAATGCCCACACAGGTGTTTAAGTGAGACAGGAGAATGTTGTGATCCACCGTATCAAAGGCAGCCGTCAGATCCAGAAGGACCAGGACTGCAGAGTTACCAGAGTCAACTGTCAAAAGAAGGTCATTTAAAATTCTTAAAAGCGCTGTTTCTGTGCTATGACGTGACTTAAAACCAGACTGGAACTTCTCGGAAATGTCATTTAGATCAATAAAAGACTGCAGCTGTTCATTAACCACCTTCTCCAAGACCTTAGAAAGAAAAGGAAGCTTGGAGATAGACCTAAAGTTGGATAAACTGTGGGGTCAAGATTACGACACCACGCCTGGTACGACACCTGACGGAGACTGTAACACCCTGCAGGTACGACACCGCCCCTGTGAACGCCTCAGTTTCATTTTATTAGAGTTCTCTTTTTATTAAATTGATTTTGGCTTTACTGTTATATTTAAATTATCTTATTTTTATTACATTTTAATTTGTTTTTTAGTAGTTCATTTTTTTATTAATGATGTTACATATTTTATGATCTACATATTATTTTATCATCACGACAGTTGTGAGTGTGTAAAGCACTGGCAGAACTGTCTTTTAGGTGTCTGTTCTTGATCAACATTTGTTGATCATAGATGGAGCTCATCTTCACCTTAATCCTGCTACAGACCAGGATTGCCCGGCAGCATAAATTACCATGGTTACTAGGCTGGGATTCAGGTTAACCACCTTGATGGAACGGAGTTGTGGCTCAGGTTGATGGAACGGAAACCGGAGTTTAGCTTGATGTATCAGGTTTCCATGGTTACCGATGTGAGGCTAATCTTAACCACTTTGATGGAACAGAACTCTGGCTCACATTAGCCAGACTTGGCCATTTAAGCTTGGATTGCCTTTAGCGTGCTTGATGGAATACCCCCCAGGTTTACAAGATGTTTACAAGATGTTTACACAAGGTTTATATGATGTTTACATGTTGCTGACTCACTTGTTGGCTCTGGAGCCGAGAACAAACGTGCTACCTTCGTTCAGTCTGGATGGATCCCACTGAAACACACACACACACATTATTCAGTAGGTCATTACTGGACTGATGAATGAATGAATGAATGAATAAATGACTATCTCTGGTGGTTTCTTGATGATGAGTCAGATGATGAAAATCAGCTGCTGTAACATTTGGGTGAGTCCATCTGTGTTACCTGTGTGTGTGTGTGTGTGTGTGTGTGTGTGTGTGTGTGTGTGTGTGTGTGTGTGTGTGTGTGTGTGAGACTCACCTTTGGTCCTTCTCTCTTGATGGGATCAGACTTGAGCTTCACTCTGAGGACAGGAAGGTCACAGGTGGGTCAGGTATTCTAATCTACCTGGATATTGATGATGATGATGATAATGATGATGTCAGATACTCACTGAGTGGAGAAGGTGTGAGGTCGATCAGAGGAAACAACTGCCAAACCTGGACGAGTTCGTCTCTGTGGACACATGATGATCACAGTTAAAGATCCCATCCATGCTGTCACCTGTCTGTCACCTGACACACCTGTGTGTCACCTGAACAGAGTCCTGCACGGGTCCGCCCGACCCAGCGACGTACAAACCAGCACCCGAACCACAAACCCGCGGATCAGGCCAATTAGTACCGCAACCCGGTCCGACCGTTGGAACACGACCCGCAGCCGGACCAATAACCCGGATTTAAAGTAATCATTTTGGGTCATATTGGCTGAATATTGAACAGCATATCACCACAGTTAAGGTGCCAGTGAGTAAACAACGACCTGAATGAAGCAGCTCTCACAATAAAAACCTGACTTCAGCTCCATCATCAACCCTCTGTGTTCTTCTCCTATACGAGTGTAAAAGCACTCGTTTGTTACGTTTAATGCTTTTAAACTTTTAATCTATGTAAAGGAACTTTACATGTGTAATAATACACTTACTTTCTGTCCAGAGCGACGTTCAGCAGTTACGAGCCGTCACATGTTGTTAGAATCCATCGAGAAGAGAAGTAATCCATCAGGGAAACACTTCAACACCCGCAAATCCGCTGTTTTTGCGGGTACCCGACCCAGTGCAGGACTCTGCACCTGACACATCTGTCTGTCAACTGTCACACCTGTCTGTCACCTGACACATCTGTCTGTCACCTGACACATCTGTCTGTCACCTGACACACCTGTCTGTCAACTGTCACACCTGTCTGTCACCTGTCACATCTGTCTGTCACCTGTCACACCTGTCTGTCAACTGTCACACCTGTCTGTCACCTGACACATCTGTCTGTCAACTGTCACACCTGTCTGTCAACTGTCACACCTGTCTGTCACCTGACACACCTGTCTGTCAACTGTCACACCTGTCTGTCACCTGACACATCTGTCTGTCACCTGACACATCTGACACACCTGTCTGTCACCTGTCACACCTGTCGGTCACCTGACACACCTGTCGGTCACCTAACACATCTGACACACCTGTCTGTCACCTGACACACCTGTCTGTCACCTGTCACACCTGTCTGTCACCTGACACATCTGACACACCTGTCTGTCAGCTGACACATCTGACACACCTGTCTGTCACCTGTCATACCTGTCGGTCACCTGACACATCTGTCTGTCACTTGAAACATCTGACACACCTGTCTGTCACCTGTCTGTCACCTGACACACCTGTCTGTCACCTGACACATCTGACATACCTATCTGTCACCTGACACATCTGACACACCTGTCTGTCACCTGTCACACCTGTCTGTCACCTGACACACCTGTTGGTCACCTGGAACACCTGTCTGTCACCTGACATACCTGTCGGTCACCTGGAACACCTGTCTGTCACCTGACACACCTGACCCACCTGTCTGTCACCTTACACACCTGTTGGTCACCTGGAACACCTGTCTGTCACCTGACACACCTGTCTGTCACCTGACATCCCTGTCGGTCACCTGGAACACCTGTCTGTCACCTGGAACACCTGTCTGTCACCTGACACACCTGTCTGTCACCTGACATACCTGTTGGTCACCTGGAACACCTGTCTGTCACGTGACACACCTGTCTGTCACCTGACATCCCTGTCGGTCACCTGACATCCCTGTCGGTCACCTGACACACCTGTCTGTCACGTGACACACCTGTCTGTCACCTGACATCCCTGTCGGTCACCTGACACACCTGTCTGTCACCTGACATACCTGTTGGTCACCTGGAACACCTGTCTGTCACGTGACACACCTGTCGGTCAAAAGTTAGAAGCACACAGAGGTTACTGGTCTGACTGATACTGTGGTCCTTAACGTCTGGTAAAGTGACGTCACCTGAACCTGGTCATCTGACTGCCAAACAAACACCTGAGAGGTAAGGGTACCTTCTTTGGGAGGGGGCTTCCTCTCTGAATGTAGTCTTCATCAGCAGTTCTGGACCTCTGACAGGACACAGAGAACCACATCAGAACTGGAACAGGTCACAACAGGCTCTAGATGATCTCATTGGTCAAGTACCTACCTTGATGGCGACCTCTGACCCCGCCCTCTTCACCTCCCCCTCTGGAAACAGTTGCTTGGCCTGGTGATAACATCAGAGGAAACCATAGTAACCGCACAGAGACACAAATGGCTGAGGTCAAAGATCATGAGGTCACAACCCTGTAGAACAACTGGTGTGATGTCACAGTGACATCATCATTGACATCATTTGCTGTCTGTGTCTGAACATTTAGTGTGTAAAACAGGAAGTGAAGCACAACATCACAGAGATACAGGTGAGTACAGGTGGGCATATGACCAGCTGGGTCACAGGTCAGACAACAGGGAGTGAGCTCACATTTTCTAGAACGTTCCTGCAGGCCTCTCTGATCAGCTGGTCAGTCTGAACGTCGTCTCCAACATTTTCCTTCACGTTCTCTGCTGCCTTTTCAAAGAACTGCGAAAAAAAAACAACAGCTTGAGAACTTCACTGACACATCTGCCTCCTCCAGCTGGTAATCATAGCAACCAGCCAACACTGTTTGTATTGGATAGGGTTTAGAAAGACGTACAAACATTTATTTCCACTAATGCCAAGAACAGCCGTGCTTTAACAGATATCACAAATCATTTTCTTATCTTGAGATAAACGTTACGTAGAGACAAAGAACTTTGTTACATAGAGATAACAAACTTTGTTACATAGGTAACAAACGTTACATAGAGGTAAACTTTGTTGCATAGAGATAAACTTTACGTAGAGATAAACTTTGTTGCACAGAGATAAACTTTACATAGAGATAAACTTTGTTGCACAGTGATAAACTATACATAAAGATAAACTTTGTTGCACAGAGATAAACTTTACGTAGAGATAAACTTTGTTGCACAGAGATAAACTTTACGTAGAGATAAACTTTGTTGCACAGAGATAAACTTTACATAGAGATAAACTTTGTTGCACAGAGATAAACTATACATAAAGATAAACTTTGTTGCATAGAGATAAACTTTACGTAGAGATAAACTTTGTTGCACAGAGATAAACTATACATTAAGAAACTTTGTTGCATAGAGATAAACTTTACGTAGAGATAAACTTTGTTGCATAACTTTACATGGAGATAAACTTTGTTGCATAGAGATAACAAATGTTACGTATACGTATAGATAAAAAAAATTGTTACATAGAGATAACAAACTTTGTAAGATGACAAGCGTTACATAGAGATAACAAACGTTACGTAGAGATAACAAACTTGGTTACAGAGATAAAAAATGTTGCATAGAGATAAACGTAATGTAGAGATAATGAACTCTGTTGCGTAGAGATAACAAACGTTATGTAGGGATAACATCCATTACGTAGAGATGACAAAGGTAGAGATTGCAAACATGTAGAGATAACAAACGTTGCGTTAAGATGACAAACTGTTAGGTAGAGATAACAAAAATTACATAATGTTTGCTACGTTGATATAACAAACTTTGTTACATAGAGATAACAAACATCAGGTAGAGATATCAAAATTTGTCAGGGAGCGATAACAAATGTTACGTAGAGATTACAAACATATAGAGATAACAAATGTTGCGTAGAGATAACCAGACACGGCTGCGTGACAATCGCACTTCCTGTAACTCTGAGGTTGGGCTCTTGACATGCCTGCGGTGCGTATGCTGGAGGTGGACTCAGAACTAATGTTGGTGGGTACAAAAGAGACTGTAGAAATCAGGATTTGTTGCACACGATGTATTGCTGCTCCCGTGCTTTATTTCCATGCCAAAAAAATAAGCAACGTTTCGCCTCACGTAGGAGGCTTCATCAGGCTTAATGAGTAAAGGGCAGTCCCTCTTTTTATAGCATGTCCTCCATTAAGGGTGAGGCTATCTGGAGACCTACAAAATACATATAGGAATAATATTATTTCTCAATCAATCACAGGTGCATTTTACCATGTTTTTCACAGATTCAATTAATACACTTTTATTATTAACTGAATCTATGAAAAACATGGTAAAATGCACCTGTGATTGATTGAGAAATATTATTCCTATATATATTTTGTAGGTCTCCAGATAGCCTCACCCTTATTGGAGGACATGCTATAAAAAGAGGGACTGCCCTTTACTCTGTAAGCCTGATGAAGCCTCCTACGTGAGGCGAAACGTTGCTTATTTGTTTGGTGTGGAAATAAAGCACGGGAGCAGCAATACATTGTGTGTGACAAATCCTGATTTCTTAAGTTTTCCCTCTGATGTCAGCACCGATTGGAATAAGTTGATTCGGAGGATGTGCATTCTTTATATTTGTTTCACTACAATAGAGACTGTAACCACCGCTGTTACCGTGGTTACCCAGTGTTTAGAATGGAGATGACGGGTGAAGGACCGGCAGGAACAGACAGACCTGAAGGAGTTACAGCCTCATCGGTTTTTAATGTGTCCGTCTCAAACACACCTGGGCTCATGATGATTATGATGATGATGATGATGAACTACTGAGAACTTTAAACAAGCTGCTCTGAAGTATGTGGAGCTCTGCTATCAGCAGGTATCCACACCTGCTCACAAACCATCCATCCCTCACCTTATGGTACTTCCTGAACACAGCCATGATGTCATCGTTGAAGCTGGGCTGAAGCACCGCCCTCAATAGGTCCATGGACACCTGAGGATCAGTGTAACTACACACACACACACACACACACACACACACACACACACATAGTGTAAGACCCAGTGAAACCAGTTTGTTCGTCAGACCTGCTGCTGTCTGATCACTCACTGTTTATTTTGGTGGGTCAATTTCACTGAGGGCGATCAATAAATAAATCAGTCATGTGTAAATCTCTCAGAGTGCAGTAACTGATGGAGACAGTTTGAATCAGGACTTCAGACTGTTGTGATCATTTTTGGAGTCAGTGTGAGGTTGTTGGGTTTTTTATTAACAACTGGCTCGTGTTTGACCTGCAGATCTGTAGACGTTTTTTTTTTTCTTTTCCATGTTGTCAAACGAGTGTTGTGAGTCCACCGCTGTGTCCGTGTGTGTGTGTGTGTGTGTGTGTGTGTGTGTGTGTGTGTGTGTGTGTGTGTGAGTGAGAGGAGGGAAGTCTGGTAGTGAGTGATGAGGTCACTGTGATGTCATTGACACTCATCTCTGCGTCTGATGCAGGTCACATGGACAAAACTGCAGAGACATGATGTTTCAGGATGATTTAAAGCTACACTCAGGGGCTGCGACTGGAATCCTGTTCATCTTTATATGTTTGTGTGTTCATATATTTATGTGTTCATATATTTATGTTTGTGTGTTCATGTATTTATGTTTATGTGTTCATATATTTGTGTATGTGTTCATATATTTATGTTTGTGTTCATAAATTTATATATGTACAGTACAGGCCAAAAGTTTGGACACACCTTCTCATTCAATGCGTTTTCTTTATTTTCATGACTATTTACATTGTAGATTCTCACTGAAGGCATCAAAACTACGAATGAACACATGTGGAGTTATGTACTTAACAAAAAAAGGTGAAATAACTGAAAACATGTTTTATATTCTAGTTTCTTCAAAATAGCCACCCTTTGCTCTGATTACTGCTTTGCACACTCTTGGCATTCTCTCCATGAGCTTCAAGAGGTAGTCACCTGAAACGGTTTCCACTTCACAGGTGTGCCTTATCAGGGTTAATTAGTGGAATTTCTTGCTTTATCAATGGGGTTGGGACCATCAGTTGTGTTGTGCAGAAGTCAGGTTGATACACAGCCGACAGCCCTATTGGACAACTGTTACAATTCATATTATGGCAAGAACCAATCAGCTAACTAAAGAAAAACCAGTGGCCATCATTACTTTAAGAAATGAAGGTCAGTCAGTCTGGAAAATTGTAAAAACTTTAAATGTGTCCCCAAGTGGAGTCGCAAAAACCATCAAGCGCTACAACGAAACTGGCACACATGAGGACCGACCCAGGAAAGGAAGACCAAGAGTCACCTCTGCTTCTGAGGATAAGTTCATCCGAGTCACCAGCCTCAGGAATCGCAAGTTAACAGCAGCTCAGATCAGAGACCAGATGAATGCCACACAGAGTTCTAGCAGCAGACCCATCTCTAGAACAACTGTTAAGAGGAGACTGCGCCAATCAGGCCTTCATGGTCAAATAGCTGCTAGGAAACCACTGCTAAGGAGAGGCAACAAGCAGAAGAGATTTGTTTGGGCCAAGAAACACAAGGAATGGACATTAGACCAGTGGAAATCTGTGCTTTGGTCTGATGAGTCCAAATTTGAGATCTTTGGTTCCAACCGCCGTGTCTTTGTGAGACGCAGAAAAGGTGAACGGATGGATTCCACATGCCTGGTTCCCACTGTGAAGCATGGAGGAGGAGGTGTGATGGTGTGGGGGTGTTTTGCTGGTGACACTGTTGGGGATTTATTCAAAATTGAAGGCACACTGAACCAGCATGGCTACCACAGCATCCTGCAGCGACATGCCATCCCATCCGGTTTGCGTTTAGTTGGACGATCATTTATTTTTCAACAGGACAATGACCCCAAACACACCTCCAGGCTGTGTAAGGGCTATTTGACCAAGAAGGAGAGTGATGGAGTGCTGCGGCAGATGACCTGGCCTCCACAGTCACCGGACCTGAACCCAATGGAGATGGTTTGGGGTGAGCTGGACCGCAGAGTGAAGGCAAAGGGGCCAACAAGTGCTAAACACCTCTGGGAACTCCTTCAAGACTGTTGGAAAACCATTTCAGGTGACTACCTCTTGAAGCTCATGGAGAGAATGCCAAGAGTGTGCAAAGCAGTAATCAGAGCAAAGGGTGGCTATTTTGAAGAAACTAGAATATAAAACATGTTTTCAGTTATTTCACCTTTTTTTGTTAAGTACATAACTCCACATGTGTTCATTCGTAGTTTTGATGCCTTCAGTGAGAATCTACAATGTAAATAGTCATGAAAATAAAGAAAACGCATTGAATGAGAAGGTGTGTCCAAACTTTTGGCCTGTACTGTATATATTTATGTTTATGTGTTCATATATTTACATGTTTATATGTTTGTGTGTTCATATATTTATATGTTTGTATTGTGAGAACATGTCGGAGCTCCCTGAGACGCTGACAGGAGGAGAACATGTCGGAGCACCTGGAGGAAACCCACGCTGACATGGGGAGAACATGTCAGAGCACCTGGAGGAACCCCACGCTGACACGGGGAGAACATATCGGAGCACCTGGAGGAAACCCACGCTGACACGGGGAGAACATATCGGAGCACCTGGAGGACACCCACGCTGACACGGGGAGAACATGTCAGAGCACCTGGAGGAACCCCACGCTGACACGGGGAGAACATATCGGAGCACCTGGAGGAAACCCACGCTGACACGGGGAGAACATGTCGGAGCACCTGGAGGAAACCCACGCTGACACGGGGAGAACATGTCGGAGCACCTGGAGGAAACCCACGCTGACACGGGGAGAACATGTCGGAGCACCTGGAGGAAACCCACGCTGACACGGGGAGAACATGTGGGAGAACCTGGAGGAAACCCACGCTGACACGGGGAGAACATGTGGGAGAACCTGGAGGAAACCCACGCTGACACGGGGAGAACATATCGGAGCACCTGGAGGAAACCCACGCTGACACGGGGAGAACATGTGGGAGAACCTGGAGGAAACCCACGCTGACACGGGGAGAACATGTCAGAGCACCTGGAGAAAACCCACGCTGACACGGGGAGAACATGTCAGAGCACCTGGAGGACACCCACGCTGACACGGGGAGAACATGTCAGAGCACCTGGAGGAAATCCACACTGACACGGGGAGAACATATCGGAGCACCTGGAGGAACCCCACGCTGACACGGGGAGAACATGTCAGAGCACCTGGAGGAAACCCACACTGACACGGGGAGAACATGTCAGAGTACCTGGAGGACACCCACACTGACACAGGGAAAACATGTCGGAGCACCTGGAGGAAACCCACGCTGACACAGGGAAAATATGTCGGAGCACCTGGAGGAAACCCACGCTGACACGGGGAGAACATGTCAGAGCACCTGGAGGAAACCCACACTGACACGGGGAGAACATGTCAGAGTACCTGGAGGACACCCACACTGACACAGGGAAAACATGTCGGAGCACCTGGAGGAAACCCACGCTGACACAGGGAAAATATGTCGGAGCACCTGGAGGAAACCCACGCTGACATGGGGAGAACATGTCAGAGCACCTGGAGGAACCCCACGCTGACACGGGGAGAACATATCGGAGCACCTGGAGGAAACCCACGCTGACACGGGGAGAACATATCGGAGCACCTGGAGGAAACCCACGCTGACACGGGGAGAACATGTCGGAGCACCTGGAGGAAACCCACGCTGACACGGGGAGAACATGTCGGAGCACCTGGAGGAAACCCACGCTGACACGGGGAGAACATGTCGGAGCACCTGGAGGAAACCCACGCTGACACGGGGAGAACATATCGGAGCACCTGGAGGAAACCCACGCTGGCACGGGGAGAACATGTGGGAGAACCTGGAGGAAACCCACGCTGGCACGGGGAGAACATGTCAGAGCACCTGGAGGAAACCCACGCTGACACGGGGAGAACATGTCGGAGCACCTGGAGGAAACCCACACTGACACGGGGAGAACATGTCAGAGCACCTGGAGGAAACCCACACTGACACGGGGAGAACATATCGGAGCACCTGGAGGAAACCCACGCTGACACGGGGAGAACATGTCAGAGCACCTGGAGGAAACCCACACTGACACGGGGAGAACATGTCAGAGCACCTGGAGGACACCCACGCTGACACGGGGAGAACATGTCAGAGCACCTGGAGGAAACCCACGCTGACACGGGGAGAACATGTCAGAGCACCTGGAGGACACCCACGCTGACACGGGGAGAACATGTCAGAGCACCTGGAGGAACCCCACGCTGACACGGGAAGAACATATCGGAGCACCTGGAGGAACCCCACGCTGACACGGGGAGAACATATCGGAGCACCTGGAGGAACCCCACGCTGACACGGGGAGAACATGTGGGAGCACCTGGAGGACACCCACGCTGACACGGGGAGAACATGTCAGAGCACCTGGAGGAAACCCACGCTGACACGGGGAGAACATGTCGGAGCACCTGGAGGAAACCCACGCTGACACGGGGAGAACATATCGGAGCACCTGGAGGAAACCCACGCTGACACGGGGAGAACATATCGGAGCACCTGGAGGAAACCCACGCTGACACGGGGAAAACATGTGGGAGAACCTGGAGGAAACCCACGCTGACACGGGGAGAACATGTGGGAGAACCTGGAGGAAACCCACGCTGACACGGGGAGAACATGTCGGAGCACCTGGAGGAAACCCACGCTGACACGGGGAGAACATGTCAGAGCACCTGGAGGAAACCCACGCTGACACGGGGAGAACATGTCAGAGCACCTGGAGGAAACCCACGCTGACACGGGGGGAACATGTCAGAGCACCTGGAGGAAACCCACGCTGACACGGGGGGAACATGTCAGAGCACCTGGAGGAAACCCACGCTGACACGGGGGGAACATGTCAGAGCACCTGGAGGAAACCCACGCTGACACGGGGAGAACATATCGGAGCACCTGGGGGAAACCCACACTGACACAGGGAGAACATGTCAGAGCACCTGAAGGAAACCCACGCTGACACGGGGAGAACATATCGGAGCACCTGGGGGAAACCCACACTGACACAGGGAGAACATGTCAGAGCACCTGAAGGAAACCCACGCTGACACGGGGAGAACATATCGGAGCACCTGGAGGAAACCCACGCTGACACGGGGAGAACATGTGGGAGAACCTGGAGGAAACCCACGCTGACACGGGGAGAACATGTCAGAGCACCCGGAGGAAACCCACGCTGACACGGGGAGAACATGTCAGAGCACCTGGAGGAAACCCACGCTGACACGGGGGGAACATGTCAGAGCACCTGGAGGAAACCCACGCTGACACAGGGAGAACATATCGGAGTACCTGGAGGAAACCCACGCTGACACAGGGAGAACATATCGGAGCACCTGGAGGAAACCCACGCTGACACAGGGAGAACATATCGGAGCACCTGGGGGAAAGCCACACTGACACGGGGGGAACATGTCAGAGCACCTGGAGGAAACCCACGCTGACACGGGGAGAATATGTCGGAGCACCTGGAGGAAACCCACGCTGACACGGGGGGGAACATATCGGACCACCTGGAGGAAACCCACGCTGACACAGGGAGAACATATCGGAGCACCTGGGGGAAACCCACACTGACACAGGGAGAACATGTCAGAGCACCTGAAGGAAACCCACGCTGACACGGGGAGAACATATCGGAGCACCTGGAGGAAACCCACGCTGACACGGGGAGAACATGTCAGAGCACCCGGAGGAAACCCACGCTGACACGGGGAGAACATGTCAGAGCACCTGGAGGAAACCCACGCTGACACGGGGGGAACATGTCAGAGCACCTGGAGGAAACCCACGCTGACACAGGGAGAACATATCGGAGTACCTGGAGGAAACCCACGCTGACACAGGGAGAACATATCGGAGCACCTGGAGGAAACCCACGCTGACACAGGGAGAACATATCGGAGCACCTGGGGGAAAGCCACACTGACACGGGGGGAACATGTCAGAGCACCTGGAGGAAACCCACGCTGACACGGGGAGAACATGTCAGAGCACCTGGAGGAAACCCACGCTGACACGGGGGGGAACATATCGGACCACCTGGAGGAAACCCACGCTGACACAGGGAGAACATATCGGAGCACCTGGGGGAAACCCACACTGACACAGGGAGAACATGTCAGAGCACCTGAAGGAAACCCACGCTGACACGGGGAGAACATATCGGAGCACCTGGAGGAAACCCACGCTGACACGGGGAGAACATGTGGGAGAACCTGGAGGAAACCCACGCTGGGAGACCGCGGGGAGAACATGCAAACTCCACACAGAAGGGCTTCCTCCTGGGATCGAACCAGGAACCATCTTGCTGTAAGGCAACAGTGCTAACCACCACAACACTGTGCTCATCATCATTAATTTTATTGTTATTATATTTATATGTTCGTATATTTATGTTTGTGTATGTTAACATATATAATAGTACTGACCTGACAGTCATGTGTGAGCGTCGTCCTCGTCTGTGAATCTGTCTGTGTTTGATCATCAGGTTCCAGGGCTTCTACACACACACACGCGCACACACACACACACACACACACACACACACACACACACACACACAGTACTTATCAATAACTGATCAATGAATCAACATGAGGAACATTTAATATCTGAAACTGTCAAAATGTCTTCATGCTAACAGTTAGCCGTATAATGCCAACAGTTAGCCGTATGCTGCTAACAGTCAGTCATATGATGCTAATAGTCATATAATTCTAACAGTTAGTCATATGATGCTAACAGTCAGTCATATGATGCTAACAGTTAGTCATATGATGCTAACAGTCAGTCATATAATTCTAAGTTAGTCATATGATGCTAACAGTCAGTCATATAATTCTAACAGTTAGTCATATGATGCTAAAAGTCAGTCATATGATGCTAACAGTCAGTCATATGATGCTAGAAGTTACCCGTATGATGCTAACAGTTAGTCATATGATGCTAAGAGTCAGTCATATAACACTTAGCCCTATGATGTTAACAGTTAGCTGCATAATGCTAAGCAGGATCAGTGAAAACTGAGTTTGTTCAGCTTGAGATGAAACTCTGAGTTTTCCGTTGCACAAAGCCAGTTCAGTGTAACTCTTAGTCAGTTACGGTGATGCGGTGATGTTAACACCCACCCCTGGGTCGTTCAGACCACAATGTCATTCTTTTACTCACACGATACAGGCAGAAATTGAAAACAAAAAAATCCAGAACAAAATCATTAAAACATGGGACAATGACTCTATTGACGCTCTCAGGGGCTGCATGGAATCGACTGATTGGGATGTGTTTTTCAAAAACAACAACTCTGATCTGAACTTGTTAAATGACTCCATCTCCTCCTATCTGACTTTTTGTGCTGATTATGTCATTCCATCTAAGCAGGTTAGACTGTACCCCAGCAACAAACCCTGGGTTACAAAAGACCTGAAAACATGCCTAAATAAAAATAAACTGGCATTTTTGAATGGTGACAGGCAACGAGTAAATGAGTTAGAGAAAGAGTTCAGACAGAAATCAGGGGAGCAAAAATCCACGACAAGAAAAAAGTGGAGGGGAAATTTACAACATGGAATGTCAGGGAGGCCTGGCAAGGGCTCAGTGCCATGATGGGCAGAGAGCAGAAACCTGCCCATATCAAATGCCCTGAAATCCCACCTCATCTACAGCAGGTTTGATAACACTCGGCGCCCGTTGAGAGATGAGACCCCCAGCACTCCAAGCCCCGCACATATCAGTCACAGCTGAGAAAAATAAAGTGGTCCACTTTCTGTCCAGAGTGAACCCAAGGAAATCATCAGGCCCAGACAACCTAAACGGTCGAATTCTGAGGGAATGTCTCACTCAACTCGGGGATGTCATGGCCCAGCTCTTCCAGCTGCTTTTGGACTCTGGTTCTGTTCCTCATACACGGAAAGAATCCACCATCATTCCAATACCTAAGAGCACAAAAGCTACGGTCCCTAAAGATTATAGACCAGTGGCACTGACATCTGTTCTATGCAAGTGCATGGAACGGGTGATATGTGACCTTCTGACCTCCTCAGTTTCAGACAAACTGGACCCACTCCAGTTTGCATATAAAGCAAAGCGAGGGGTGTGTTATGACCCAGGCCTAGGGGCACCTGGGCCACACATGATAAAGTGCCCCCGCTCTTCCCACTCCCAAGAAGGTTAGCCAACTTCCATGTAAAAAGTTGAAAGTAGCAGTTTTATTTTTATAACTTCAGAGAGGAGCAATGCCAAAAATAACAAACAAAACAACTAAGTCCAGATCCCTACCTTACCTGCCAGAAAATAAATGTGGAAACAAAAGACAATCAAACTGACCTACCTCCCAACTGAAATAAACAGGAGAAAAAGGGATCAACAAAAATGGCTTCTCCCTCCTACTTTAAGATTGCTACTGAATTGAGCAAGATTATTTACAATATTACAATGCTTACAATAAGCTGTTCTAATCACAGTCACAGGTAGCTTTAACACACAAACTAAAGTTCAAGGCAACAGCTTCTGCAGGCTGATGTTCTAAATCAAAAATGCTACTGCAGCACACACAAGATCATACACAGAATACCGGCTGCTGTCATGTTGGGAATGGGGAGAGTGAGAGGCCGAAAGCCGGCGTCAGGTAGAGTTTAAAACTGAGCAGTCAGCCAATCAGCGGCAGCAACCCGGTCACGTGGTTGATTGGGGAATCACACTTCCTGCAGCTCATCGCACACACACAAACAGGCTGATTGCTACTGCAGAATAGGGGAGGAGAGAGAGAGCTGTCAGTACAGACAACATAAACAACCAAGTAAATGACCACAGTCATAACAGGTGGAAGACGCCTGTCTGACACTTAAGGACACTGTTACTAAAAACATGGACCACTCTCACTCATGTTCCAGGATTTTGTTTTTGGACTTCTCCTCAGCTTTTAACACAGTCAACATAAACGCCTTATCAGATCGCCTCACTGAACTACAGGTCAAACTAACACTGGTTAAATGAATCAGAGACTTTTTACAGGACAGATCACAACATGTAATGGTCAGTGGAAAAAGATCCACGAACACTGTCATAAACACAGGGGTCCCACAAGGCTGTGTCTTATCTCCCATCCTGTTTTCCATCTACACAAACAAAATAACCTGCAACATGGACAATATGACACTTTTCAAATACACGGATGACATGGCCTTGGTAGCTCACCTGACGGACTCTAACAGCCTAACAGCTTATCACCAGCAGGTAGCTTCAATTGTCACTGTTACTGAGGAGAGCGTCTTAGAGCTCAACATCTCTACGACTACGGAGCTGTGCTGCTGCAGGAGAGTGACACATGGTGACTCCACCCACACACTACTGCAGCCACTGATGATCAAAGGGCAGGAGGTGGAGGCCTTTAGGTACTTGGGCATTGAGGTAGACAGAACAAGGTCCTTCTCTGTTCATTCTGAACAAAGCTACAAAAAGGCACAACAACAGCTCTTTTTGCTGAGGACACTGAGGAGTTTTAATTTTCTCTACAGATCACTCATTGAATCAGTTCTCACTTAAAACATCTCATCCTGGTACACGTATTTCTGTAAAGCACAAATCCAAAGTGTCACGGGTCATCAAACATGCAAGTAAAGCAACAGGCATCACACAGTTCTCTCTCTCAGACCTCCACATTCAGGCAGTCAGACTGAAAGCCACCACCATCATACACAACCCTTCACATCCGCTCCACAACTCATTTCAACTACTTCCTTCAGGCCGTAGATACAGGGTCCCTCGAGCAAGAACAAACTTAGTCAAAAAATCATTCATGATGGGCAGCTAGTAACGCTAGCAAAACGTCAGCAATATGGAACTTTTATACACTGGAAGGTGAAGGCAGCACAACAGCCACTTGTAAAATGTGCAAGTCTAGCGTTTCGTGAGGGGGAAAAGACAGAGCTCATTTCAACACAACCAATTTGATATGCCATCTGGAAAGGAAACATCCATCACAGCATGCCGAGTTCAAGGCAGCAAGTAAAAAGCCACAGAATCAACCAACATTGGCGGAGGCTTTGAAAAGGAGAGAGAAATTTCCCTAGGACCACAAAGAAGCCAAAACGATCACAGCCAAGATAAACAGACCTTATGGGACAACTTGGATGCATTCTTTTTTTTTTCTTTCTTAATGCTTTGCAAAGTATCGGATCGGACTCGGTTTCAAAATAAAGGATCGGATGCAAAAAAAAATGTGATCAGGACATCCCTAGCACCTGTAACATATGCTCAGTTTGCTTCTGTCATTTATTCATTTGAACGTTGTTGTATTGCCCGCCTTTAGTAATACCATTAATTAAAGATTATTTTTATGGGCTTTTGCCTTTATTGACAGGACAAAGAGTGAAATGGGGAGACAGAGAGAGAGTGGGGACTGACATGCAGCAAAGAGCTGCAAGCCGGATTCGAACCCGCCGCTGCAGCGAGGCGATGCCTCTGTGCATGGGGTGCCGGCACTATCCACTACGCTACCGACGCCCCAGTAATATCATTAATTCATTTCACTACTTGGGATTCAGATGGGTGAGTGGGAGCAAGCATTTTCAATGTGACCATTTCATTTCAGTTTGTGGCTGGTAGCCTATATTCCTTTTTTAATTCACTTCGCTCCTTAGTAATTAAACAATAATTCTCAACGTGTTGTCCACGTTTATATTTCCTGCATGAACCAACACAGTGAGAACAAATGGAGCGCATTATCTAAGATGCGTTTTTCAGCACAGCAGACCCATATCAAGACAGCTGTGTTCAGAGGGCTCGGAGGTTTCCGAGAACCTGGCGTGAAAAGTCCGGAAAAACCCCTACTTCCAGAAAAAGTGCGTTCATCACCTCACATTGGACCTTGGGCATAAACAAATACAGCTGTACAAGGCTATCTCTGCTGTAGCCCAATGGAGCTGGGCTGATGTTGTTAGCCTTTTTGGCTAAATGAGGAAGTCAAAGACGTTTTGCTAACGTATGGCGTTGGCAATGTTACTAATTCCATGCATAATTAAACACGGAATATTCAAATTACATGGAGCAGTGGAGAGTTTGCTTAAAGATGTCTTTGAGATGCATTTTTTTACCTAAGAAAAATAATTTGACTCGCTGGTAGCAAAGGGGGTCGCCATTGCTGTAAAGTCATGCCACATCAACTTGGGGTCCTCGGGTTGCTACACTTCAGCAGGACGTTCTGAGTGAAAAATTCCGCTCCGACCACGTGTTCAAAGCACTTTTCCCCACGAGTTAATGGTCGGGACCTCGGAACATCCAACCTTATGATCGCCGCTCAACATCCACCGTGCATCATTACGTGGCCCAGTGTAAGTGCAGTCGGCCTCTCTGAAGTTCTCCTTCACATGTTCCCTTGACCTCGTGACGTTTTTCTTCCAGCTCAAGGGGAAATAGTTAGGAAAAGACGATAGTAGGGACTTTTCGACCGCAGCCATGTGTCTGACCAATGACATCACAGCGTGTCTAACAATGACGTCACAGCGTGTCTAACCAATGACGTCACAGTGTTTCATCTAAACTGAGTCTAAGTGTAAAACAACAAACAACTGTTGTTTTTGTTTATGTGTCAACAGCAGTGACGTCAGTTACAACACAACACACTGTTCAGGACGCGCTCTGATAGAATGAAGTCAAACTAGAAGCTAGCGAAGCTAACTCGTTAGCCACTGTTAGCTGCTGTTCTTACCGGGCTCTGTTCCGGCTGCTCCGGTCCGTCCTGTTCCAGCCAGTCCCGGCCTCCCTCACTGCGGTGGGCTCCCATGGTAGAACCGCTGCTCACCCAGTCCGGTCCGATCCGGGACCAATCGAGTTAACTCCGTTCGGATGAGCTCGGCTAGGCTAACAGCAGCTAAAGCTAACAGCGGCAGCGGATGTTAGCGGTTTGATCTCCGGTTTGTTCCCGTGGATCACCGCGCTGACACACACCGGGAGGCTCAGGGAGCTTTACTGAGCAACTGATAATCGATAACAAACACGGACTGGTATCAGAGACTATTGATAAACCTCTTTGTTTCCAGGAAGTTACACCCCGTTTCTTCTTCCGCTAATGTAAAGCTTCCGGTCATTAATTTCAAAATAAAGGCACCCTCCATGCAGATCCAAAGATCCGGGTCCTTTTTCAGAAAGATCAGTGAAACTCTGAGTTTGTTCAGCCTGAGATGAAACTCTGAGTCAGTTACTATGGCAACATACTCTGTGAAGCTAACCTGCTGAGTCACAGGTTTGCTTCATGTCAGCCTGAGGCTGAGCGTGTAGCAGGAAGTAGAAACATGGCGTGTCCTTTAGTGAATGAAGTGGTGGAGGTTGAGGCCCAGTGTATTCAGAGGCTGTTGTGTAAGGAGAAGGTGATTAGAGCCTGTTTGGATGTCTCCCTGAAGGAGTGTCTATATGAAAGATACTGTTTGACCTCACACTCTATCATTTATCTAACAATCTGTTCCACCCACATGTATCACATATTACACATCCTGGATTTACATTATCATCACAGCACATTTTATGCATTGTCCTTTGATTCTTTTCTTTATAACATCAGAGACACTGAACACATCAGAGAGACAGCGGTTTATCGGCCCGTAAGAAAAGTGACTCTGGCTCTGAAAAGACTTTGGACCCTTGTTGTAGTTTTCCCTGGACATAAATCACAATCCATTGTTAAAGTAATGACCACGGAGCATCGGTGGATCAGTGGATGGAGCAGACGCTCAGCTCCTGATGCAGCAGCCGCAAGTTCAAACCCAGCCTGCTGTCCTGTGCTACATGTCGTTCCCTCTCTCCCCGTAACGTTATGCTGTCCTGACATTAAAGGCAACAAAAGCCAAAAAATAATGTTTAAAAAAAGAACTGCAGGTTTGTCAGTGTTGATGAGAAATGAATCTACGTGGATACATGATGCAGTGATTCATGAATACTTTTCATATATTCAAACACTCCGCGGTGTAACTGGCTCATTGATGGGACTCAACATCCCATAATAGCTCCATGTGAGAATAAAGGAGATTGCATGAAGTCATTTCACAGCAGTTAAATGAACCTCAGCCTAATATTGACAGAATGAAGTCAGTAGAAATAAAACTTTTACCAGTCTGTTTAATATCTGTGTGTTTGATGTTGAGTTTGTGCCCAGTGTGTTTGGGCTCCATCACATTACAGCTGAATACATTATATTCAAATATATGAACACTGTTAAGATAGAAACATGTTTCTGTATGTTAGACACATGACCTCATCACATGACATCACATCATTGCACATATGAACACGCTCTGCAGGCTGTTCCCATCACACCTCACTCTGTTCAGCTGATGGAGCACATTGATTCTTCATGTCTTCAAATCTCTGATAACAGTTTTGGATGAAATCAGTGGCTCTGCTTTTAACTCCACTTCCTGTCTCTGAGAATCACGTTATCTGCAGTCTACTGATGATGTCTGTTGGTGCTCACTGTGAACCAGCTTCCCTCAGGCTGAACATACTTAGTTTCTCAGCTCAAGCTCAGTCAGCTCAGAGATCAGGATCAGAGTTTGTTGAGCCTTCCCTCTGAGATAGGGCCCTGGTTTCATTGTTATTATCAGTATTGATTAGTGTGAGATAGGAAACTGTTGAATGAGTCTGTGGGAGTGTTTGAACGTTACGGTCAACAAGTCAGTGGTTCCTGCTGCGTCTCTGAAACTTTGACCAAACTCGATCAGAAACATTATTCATTGTACAAGTTTTGTTCTGTTTATAAAATAAAGAGGTAGAATTACATATTATTATGTATTATCATTATTATGATTTGAGTATTTTGTTATATGCTGATGATAATGTTTTAGTTGCTGAAAATGAGATTAATTTACAAAAAATGCTTAATATTATGAGTTTATGGTGTGGTAAATGGCAACTTGCCATCAACAGTGATAAAACTCAGATTATGTATTTTAGAAGACCTTGTGAGCAGCAGAGCAACCACATATTTCAGTTTGGATTAAGGCCCTGAAAGTATGTTACTTCATATAAAAATCTTGATCTCGTTTTTAATGAAAATATGACCTTCTCCGATGGACGAAAATCATTGGCATTGAATCAGCAGGCAGCAGGGAGAGCTTTAGGGTCTGTAATGTGTTAAATGAAAGTGTACCTTGACCTTGGGTTTTTTTACATGTTCGAAACTTTGTGATTCAGTGGTTGGCTCAGTTTTATTTTATGCAGCAGGTGTGTGGGGTTTTAAAGATAGCCCTGACAGTAATGCTATTCAGACTCAAGCCATGAGGTGCTTTCTAGGGCTTCACACATATACTGCTAAAGGGGCTATTGAAGGGGTCACAGGATGGGTGTCATGTCTTGTGTAACAGAGATGTGAAATAGTTTGGTTGTTGAACCGCCTTGTTCAATTGCCAGAGGAAAGACTGACTGTTCTGTCCTCGATGCGTGCTATGCATGTATGACAGGCAGCTAAACGCTTCACTTCAATCAGGACTCTGCATGTAGTTTAACAGGTTTATTGACAAAGCAAAGTGTGAAACTAAAGAGAAAAATAGACAAACAATAATCAAATCATTAATATCATATGTCCATAAATGTATAAGGCATAAACAAATAACACCACGTAGCATGGATGCACTATATTAGCTGAAAATAGCATAGCTAATGACAACAATATGCTAGAAAAAAACGTAAATGATGTGAGCTACTAAAGAGCATACAATTTAAATTTACCACTTAAACGTAGCACATGAGAGTAAATAAACATATCAA
This sequence comes from Cromileptes altivelis, assembly GCA_013133815.1. Lineage (NCBI taxonomy): Eukaryota > Metazoa > Chordata > Actinopteri > Perciformes > Serranidae > Cromileptes > Cromileptes altivelis. The sequence goes on from CM023134.1 coordinate 49,995,468, forward strand.
TAATACATACCGACGATGCAACCTCAAACAAGACGTATGCCGAAGCGGCCGATAAACACCGTGAGCTGCCAAAACATCTTGACTACGTGACCTAGTTCTCACTTCCTTAATAAAGTTTTCAATTCAAAATAAACAAAACATAGACTGCTGAACTAAAATCGACCAGTAGGTGGCGGTATTGTGCTTTTAACTTTCTCTTCTCTGTAAAATACAATGAAATGAATGAAAGTAGATACATGAAATGATTTTTTTTAAACTTAACACATTGATTATAATGAACTAAAACACAACACTCCCCGTCTGGCGTTAATTGCCGCCACTACTTATTAAACACAAGATAATTTTTTTTCTCAGTCTGTATGGCTCGGGGGGGAGAAGAACCGCTATATCTGCGATGGGTCTGGTGAAGATCTTAGTTCCATGTGACCTAGCCACCTTTATCTCCACAGTCCGTACTTTGCCATCCGTGCTGGGAAACACCTTTGTCACAAGTCCAAGTGGCCACTCATTTCTTGGTGACTGAATGTCCTTTAAAACAAAAACAGTCCCTGGATTCACATTTGGTTGGCTGGACTGCCATTTGCGTCGGGGTTGGAGTGCTGAAAGAAACTGACGTCTCCACTTGTCCCAGCAAACATTAGCAAGATGCTGGACTTGACGCCACTGGTTCTTATGAAGGTCAGAGGCCACAAAGCTGCCAGCAGGGGCTGAGAGGACCAACTTTCTGTGTAAGAAGAACCGCTGGAGAGAGTATGAAAGGGTCAGTAGGATCTGTCGACACTGGAACGAAGGGCCCGGAGTTTGTAATAACAGACACCTCTGCCATGAAGGTGACGAGAACCTCGTGGGTGAGTGTTGTGGTTTTGAGGTCTAGGAACATAGAGTCCAGAATTCGCCTAGCCAGACCCACCATCCTTTCCCATGAACCACCAAAATGGGAGGTATGAGGGGGATTGAAAGTCCATGAGCATCCCTTTCCTAACAGGTAGGTTCTGACTGCTGTATTGTTTATGCTTGACGGTATCTGAAGTTCTTTACATGTATCAACAAAATTGGTGCCACGATCCGAGTGAATGCTCTTCACTGGACCCCTGATAGCCAAAAAACGTCTGAGTGAGTTAATGAAACTTGACATGTCAAGTGATTCAATCACTTCAATATGAACTGCCCTCATACTCAAACATGTAAAGATAACAGCCCATCTTTTGTTTTGGACAACACCTCCTCTTGTGCATTTTGTGAAAATGTTCCAAGGGCCAAACACATCCAGGCCCACATTTGTGAATGGGGGGTCAGCTGAGAGACGCTGAGCTGGGAGATTGGCCATTTTTTTTTACCACAGAGGGGGGCTCTCAACCTTCTATATTTTACACAGTGGTGAATAACATTACTCACTCTCTTTTTGCCGCCAACAATCCACCAACCTGCTGAGCGAACAGCACCCTCAGTGTAGAGTCGACCTTGATGGAGGGTCTGTTCATGACAATGTTTCACAATAAGACTTGCAATGTGATGTTGGCCAGGAACAATGAGTGGGTTCTTTTCTGCTTGACTGAGGTCTGCCTCCCTGATGCGGCCACCAACCCTAAGCAGACCTTGGTCGTCTATGAAGGGGTCCAGATTTTTAATAGGACTGCCCTTAGGAATCTCCCGCTGCTCAATGGTGCACTTGATCTCCTCAGTGTATGTTTCCTCTTGAACAGATCTGATGACAATGTTTTTAGCTTGTTGGGACTCTTCCACTGTGACTCCTGTTCCACAATGGTGCCAGCCTTTACAAAAACTGTCTTTACTGGTGCCTGACCTGAAAGCATGAACAGTGTGCAGGAGACGAGCAATGGCACGAATCAGGGAGCTCCAGCGGGAAAACTCTGTCATTCTTTGAGAACCGAGTTGATTCACCTCAGTTGTGGTTTTTAGGGCGGAGACCTGAGGTCTGATGTCGCTGTCTGAACTGGGTTTGACGAGGTCATAGGTGCATTGGCTTTGATTGTCTTGGCACAAGAATTTGGGGCCCGTGAACCAGTTGGTGAGCATGAGCTGATGTGCGGGAACAGATCGTGTTGCAAGATCCGCAAGATTCTGGTCAGTGGGGACGTATTGCCACTGGTTAGCTCATGAGGACCTCCTAATCTGAGCCACACGATTGCTGACATAGACATAGAAGCGTCTGGTCTCGTTGTAAATATAACCCAAGACAACTTTACTGTCTGTATAGAAGTGAGTGTCATTCAGATGAATATCCAGCTCTCCTGAGACCAGATCAGCAAGCTCTACCGCTAGCACAGCAGCACAGAGTTCTAGTCTGGGGATGGTTTGTTCGGGACGTGGTGTTAGTTTTACTTTCCCCATAACGAAGCCAACTTCACAGTTCCCGCCTGCATCAGTCACCTTCAAATAAGCCACCGCTGCAATGGCTTTGGTTGACGCATCAGAGAAGATGCATAGTTCTCTGCGCGCAGCCTCTGAAGGTGAGATTTTAGTGTATGTTCTGGCAATTGAGACGTTAGACAGTGCACGCAGTGACTCTCTCCAAAGAACCCATGACTCCTCCATCCGTTGGGGCAGGGAAGCATCCCAGTCACCATTATCTGAGGTGAGCTCTCTGAGGATGGATTTGCCGTGGATTGTAACAGGGGCATAGAGACTGTTTATGGTGGATAAGACGCCACATCAAGTGAAGGGTTTTGTCTCATCAGACACATTAAAGGTGAAACAGTCTCTCTTGAGGTCCCAAAGGAGCCCTAGGCTACACTGCATGGGCAGTGTATCTGCTTCAAGATCTAAGTCTTTGAGCTCTTTTGCATGATCTTGGCATGGGAACGCTTCCAGGATCTCTTTCCTGTTGGCTGCGATCTTGCGCAGCCTCAAGTTCGATTTGGCAAGGACATCATGGGTCTTTCGCAACAGACTCACAGCCGTTTCAACAGTGGCAAGGGATTTAAGGCTGTCATCTACATAAAAATCACGTGTCACAAACAGCTGGACGTCGGGGTCGAGGTCCATCTCAAAGCACTGGACAGACTGATGTAGGCCAAATATGGCCACTGCGGGGGAGGGACTGTTACCGAAAACATGAACCTTCATTCGGTACTCTATGATGTCGTTGCTGAGGTTGTTGTCATGAAACCCGAAAACTGATAAAGTTTCTCTCCTCTTCCCGCACATAGAAACAATAAAACATCTGCTTGATGTCTGCCGTAAAGGCTACTGCTTCTTCCCTGAAGCGCATGAGGACTCCCAGGAGTGAGTTGTTGAGATCTGGACCCTTTAATAATACATCATTAAGTGACAGTCCCTTGTACTGAGCACTACTGTCAAATACAACTCTAATCTGTTTTGACTTTTTGGGGTGATAAACCCCCAACAGAGGTAAGTACCACCTCTCTTCATCTTCCTTTAAAGGAGGGGCAATCTCCGCATGGCCATTTTGGAAAATCTTTTCCATGAAAGCTACAAAATGACCTCTCATCTCTGGTTTTCTGTTGAAGTTGTGGATCAGGGACATGAGCCGATTCATAGCTTGTTGCCTGTTGTTTGGCAGCCTTTGGCATGGTGATTATAATGGTAATGGAGCTGTCCAACTGTTGTTCGCATCCTTTTTCATCCCTTCTTCCTTTATTTTCATGAAAACATTGTCTTGGATAGAGGGGGAGACTTGACTGTCATTTTTAGTTTGTTCAAACACACAACACCCAAGGTGGTCTGATTCACAACTGGATCTGTCACTGGGTTGTGGTACATTGTGGCAGGAGATTTGGACCCCACAGGGTTTCTCTTTCACACTGAACAGATTGGGGTAAGGCTGGAAACACGTTGGTCGACCTCTCTCTGTCGTGCTTGTGTAGAAGGCGTTCACGGTTACTGTTTTGTGAATTCCACTGAAACACACATTTCCCACTATAACCCCCCCCAAGTCTAATTTTTGTGCAAAGGGTGCATCGTTGGGGCCACTTATCTGTTTATGGACTTTGTGCACCCTGACGATGTCCTGTCCAAGCAGCATCAGTATGTGGGCATTGGGGTCAAGCTCTGGGATAAGGTGTGTGACACTCTTTAAATGAGGGTGATGGAGTGCTGCGCTGGGCGTTGGTATCTCCTCCCTGTTGTTTGGAATGTCATTACACTCAATCAGACTGGGCAGGGGGACATGGACTGTGCCATCTAAGGACTCTACAATGTAACCAGTGGCTCTCCAACCCATTGTCTCTTTAAGGCCAGCGCATGTTCTTAGTGAGTAGGGAGAACTAGGGCCACTCTCCTTAAAAATCTCAAAAAACTCTGAGCGGACAAGAGATCAGTTACTCTGTTCGTCATGAATCGCATACAGCCTGATAGCTTGATCTGGGTGGCCTGCTGGGTATACCTTTACAAGGCAGATTTTAGAACATGACTTGTGAGTAAGGTTTCCACCACAGACTTGAGTGCATTTAGAAGTGATTTCACTGGGCAGACTAGCACCCTGCTCCCCGCCATACTCTACATCAGGGTCAGTTTCTTTGCTCCTGGGGGCTGGGCCTGTGTGGAGAGCTGTGTTGTGATTGTCATTGCCACATTCTGAGCATTGCACTTTGGTCTTACATTGTTTAGCAAAATGTGTTGAAGAGGCGCAGCATCTAAAGCAAATGTTGTTCTCTTTCAGAAATGTTTTGCGTTCTTCAATGGGCTTCTCCCGAAAAGTTCTGCATTTTAGCAGGGCGTGGGGTTTTTTGTGTACTGGGCACAGTTTGTTACAGTCATCTGTCTTTTTTGCACTCCCATATGACTCATAGCTGGAGTTTGAAAGTACCTCTGTTTTGTGTACTGACACTTCTCTCTGTTTGTTAAATTTCCAGGAGGGTTTCTCAGGTCTGGGGGCTGTGTCAAGATGAGTGACAAAGTTAAAGCTTGGGTCATTTTTAATATTAGCTTCATGACTAACGAAGTCTACGAAAACATTAAATGGGGGAAAAAAGACCTGATTGTCACGTTTGTAGTTTGCTCTGACTGAAACCCACTTTTATTGCAGGTAAAAGGGGAGTTTTTGCAGAATTGGGTTTAAATCCTTCTGTACACCTACAAGTCTATCCATAACCTCACCCCTCCATACCTCTCTGACCTCCTGCACGTTGTCAACCCATCCTGTGCCCTCAGATCTTCCTCCTCCCTCCATCTCACTGTACCCGCTACCCGCCTTAGCTCTATGGGGAGCAGAGCTTTCAGCCGCTCTGCTCCCCAACTCTGGAACTCACTGCCACCTGACCTCCGTAACTCTGCCACACTGCCCATCTTCAAATCTAAACTCAAAACTCATCTGTTCAGACTTGCTTACTCTCTCTAAACTGGTTCACACGGTCCCCCCTCCCTTTTTATTGTTTGTTGTCTTTTATCTTGTATTTTATATCTTTGTTTTTATATTTTCTGTACAGTGACCTTGGGTGTCCTGAAAGGCGCTTTCAAATAAAATGTATTATTATTATTATTAAACCCCTTGCTGAGTCTAGGCAAGAGAGGCCAGGGAGGTCTCCTTCCTCCTTAGCACTCTGGATCTCCATGAGTATGTCACTGAATTTTCTCAGTTTTCACGTAGTCTCTGTTAGTGATCTTTGGAAAATTGTCCACTCGTTTAAACAGAGCGTCTTCAACTACCTCTGCTGAGCCATAGCATTGGTCGAGTCTCTCCCAGATCATTTTTAACCCAGCACCTGAATGGTTGATGTGTATGGCTCTGATTTGTTCAATGTGCTCAGCAGATTCTTTACCAAGCCACTTTAACAACAAATCCATCTCCTCACTTGCTGTCAAATCAAGACCCCTTACTGCATTCTCAAAGGAGCGTTTCCAGGCTCTGTAGCTCTGTGGCTTGTCATTGAACTGAAGGAGGCCTGTTGCTACAATTTCACGACGGGCAAAGTATCTGATAAAGTCACTAATGTTTCCATCACTGTGGCTTGAAGGCCTGGGGTTGCAGGTGGGATCAAAATAGCTGTCTCTTGGTTTTTGTTGTGGCCAATCATGATTTCCATTACATTTGTCTGGAGGTGGACCGGGGGCAAGCGAGATAGAGAAGTGACTGACGTGTGGTGCTTATACACAGGCTGATTAGTTTTTGTTTCTGATGATGGTCCACAGTTTCTAGAGTTGATGTGTGAGGAATGAGTATTACAGGGGGGGTCAACTATATTAGCTGGAGGCTTATCAAATGATGGAGGATCTTTGTGCATTTCAGTAGTTTCATTATCTAATAGCTTGGCCTGAGCCATAACATACTTTTCAGTCCGTAGTGAACTTTCAAGAGAAAGGAGATCTAAAGCATGTCCATCGCTTTGTCCATCTATTTGGGTTTGAATAGCAGCCTCTAAGACTTCTGCTTCTGTCGCAGCCGTAGCCGCCTCTTTCTCACATTTGAGGAGTTCAGTGAATGCTTCAATTTTAGCCTTTTCCAGTTTTAGACTTACTTCTTTCTGAGCAAAGGTGAGATGAGTCTTTGCTGCCTCTGCTTTGGCTCTTGCCTTGGCTGCTGCTGAATCAGTAGAAGAGCATGAGGCCCGAGATCTTGTCACATACGGTGTTGCAGACATGATGGCGTTGATAGCTTCTGGTGAGACACTGCCGCGCTAGCCGTGCTTTGTTGCTGCATCGTGGCGTGGTACTGGCATCGTGTCCGTAGCCTAGTCAGCGTTGTCTTGTCCACTGGAATGCCGTCGTTTCACTGTTCTGTCCTCGATGCGTGCTATGCATGTATGACAGGCAGCTAAACGCTTCACTTCAATCAGGACTCTGCATGTAGTTTAACAGGTTTATTGACAAAGCAAAGTGTGAAACTAAAGAGAAAAATAGACAAACAATAATCAAATCATGAATATCATATGTCCATAAATGTATAAAGCATAAATAAACAACACCACGTAGCATGGATGCACTATATTAGCTGAAAATAGCATAGCTAATGACAACAATATGCTAGAAAGAAACGTAAATGATGTGAGCTACTAAAGAGCATACAATTTAAATTTACCACTTAAACGTAGCACATGAGAGTAAATAAACATATCAATAATACATACCGACGATGCAACCTCAAACAAGACGTATGCCGAAGCGGCCGATAAACACCGTGAGCTGCCAAAACATCTTGACTACGTGACCTAGTTCTCACTTCCTTAATAAAGTTTTCAATTCAAAATAAACAAAACATAGACTGCTGAACTAAAATCGACCAGTAGGTGGCGGTATTGTGCTTTTAACTTTATCTTCTCTGTAAAATACAATGAAATGAATGAAAGTAGATACATGAAATGATTTTTTTTAAACTTAACACATTGATTATAATGAACTAAAACACAACACTGACCAAAAAGATTTTTAACTGGGATAGAACTCATAATCATTCTTGGGCAAAAGAGGTTTCTGTATTAACTAACCCCAACCCTTGTGTTCCTTTAGCCCTGAGCAGTAATCAGTCAATCAATCAATCAATCAATCAATCAATCAATTTTATTTATAAAGCCCAATATCACAAATCACAATTTGCCTCACAGGGCTTTACAGCATACGACATCCCTCTGTCCTTATGACCCTCACAGCGGATAAGGAAAAACTCCCCAAAAAAAAACCCTTTATCGGGAAAAAAAAAAACGGTAGAAACCTCAGGAAGAGCAACTGAGGAGGGATCCCTCTTCCAGGACGGACAGACGTGCAATAGATGTTGTACAGAACAGATCAGCATAATAAATTAACAGTAATCTGTATGACACAATGAGAGAGAGAGAGAGAGAGAGATGCAGGTAATGACAGTAGCTTACAACAAAAAAGTAATAGTGAAAGTAAATGAAAGTAATAATATTATAGTTATAGTTCTGGTTACTGTGGTACAATATGTTGAAAGTATGTATTAATATGTGACAGTATACATGTGTGACAATAGTCATATGTGTATAATAACAGTAGAAGTATGACTAATGACTAATGATGGCAGCAGCAGCAGCAGGAGGCATCTGGCAGGACCACGGCAGCAGCACAACCACACACGTCACGCTGTCCAGGCACCGCTGTGATATGAGTTAATCTGAGAGACAGTGGAGCACAAAGGCTCCGGAGAAGAAGCCGAGTTAGTGACATCCAGAATGGCCGAGTTAGCAAGATGCAGTAATAGAATACAAGAGAGAGAGAGAGAGAGAGAGAGAGAAGGAGAGAGGGTGCCCGGTGTATTATAGGGGGGACCTCCGGCAGACTAGGCCTAAGTCAGCCTAACTAGGGGCTGGTACAGGGCAAGCCTGAGCCAGCCCTAACTATAAGCTTTATCAAAGAGGAAAGTCTTAAGTCTAGTCTTAAATGTGGAGACGGTGTCTGCCTCCCGGACCGTAACAGGAAGATGATTCCACAGGAGAGGAGCCTGATAGCTGAAGGCTCTGGCTCCTGATCTACTTTAGGAGACTTTAGGGACCACGAGTAACCCTGCGTTCTCAGAGCGCAGTGTTCTGGTGGGATAATATGGCACTATGAGCTCTCTAAGATATGACGGAGCTTGACCATTTAGAGCTTTATAAGTTAACAGTAGGATTTTAAATTCAATTCTGGATTTTACAGGGAGCCAGTGCAGAGAAGCTAAAACAGGAGAAATATGATCTTGTTTCTTAGTTCCTGTTAGTACACGTGCTGCTGCATTCTGAATTAGCTGGAGAGTTTTTAAGGACTTACTAGAGCTACCTGATAATAGAGAGTTACAGTAATCCAGCCTAGAGGTAACAAAAGCGTGGACCAATTTTTCTGCATCTTTTCGGGTCAGGATAGGCCTAATTTTCGCAATATTACGCAGATGAAAAAATGCAGTCCGTGAGGTTTGTTTTAAATGAGAATTAAAAGACAAATCTTGATCAAATATTACTCTGAGGTTTCTTACGGTAGTACTAGAGGCCAGAGCAATGCCATCAAGAGAAACTATGTCATCAGATAAAGAGTCTCTGAGTTGTTTGGGGCCAAGAACAATAACTTCAGTTTTGTCTGAATTTAACATCAGGAAATTGGTGCTCATCCAATTTTTTATGTCTTTAAGGCAGTTATGGAGTTTAGTAATGATTTTATGAGCTTTTTTAATGACAAGATTCTAACTATTGGAGGCAAAATTCATGACCTCCTGTCCTCAGATAGTAGCTACCTATCTAACCTCAAACACAGCTGTAAGACCTAATATTTATTAGGGTCCGGGCAGCTAAGCTGCCAGGACACTATTGTAATCTTAGGTATTCTTCTTCTTTCTTCTTCTTCTTTCTTCTTCTGAGGAAATCCTACTTTCCATGGATGAAAACTCACCAAACTTTGCACAAAGGTCCAGTCTCATGCCAAATATCCTCAGCTGTAAACTCAAGCCAATAGTCCTGATGGTGGCGCAACAGCAAGCGTCTAAATTTCAAAACTTCATAACAACTTTCATCAAACTGTAGCCCCAATACTGAAGAAACTTTTGTACATTCAGACCTATTAAAAATTATGAAGTTCATCACTCTAAAAACTGTAAAACTTCTTAAACCTATCTCCTCCCACAGTTTTTGCTCAACTGACACCAAACTTGCTACAGAGCATCTTCAGACTGTCCTACACAAACTATGTTTCTCAGATGTTTGATTTATCAAAAATTGAGCCTACAGTGCATCAAAATGTTTGACTGTAAACGGTACTGTAAACATATACATGCAAATTCTTGCTAAATACATCTTCAATGTTCATGAAAAAATGACAAAATTCTAGAGTCATGGTAGATGATGTGTGGCAAATTTCAGAACTTTATCTCAAAAACTGAATTTTTTACATCATTTTGAATTTTGCTCTAATGTGAACAATTGGAGTCAATGTAAAAATGGCAATTTTAAACATCAGTTTTTCACTTATGGAGCAAATAAATCATTGTTACAAACAAATTACCAACATCTCCATGCTGTCTAGATGCAATTTGTGTATTTTCAGATTTTTGTTTCGATAACTGAATTTTTACAGTGGTTTGAAATCTGCCTTTCCATGCATGGGCGGCTGCTAAACCTGCACGTCTGGCTTAGTCAATTTGTGAAGCTACACATGAATTTTCACTGACTAATTAGCTCAGTGAGATGGAAATTAGTTTTTAGTCTCAGAGGTTGTGAGTTTAAGCCTCAGCTGATGCAAAAGGGAGATTGTGTTGCTAAATTCCTAAATGTCTTCCAATTCTTCTGCTTGTTGCTCAGAATTGCCTAAAAATGCCCGGACCTGACCCATCGCAGCACAGCAGCTATAATTTAGATTTCTTCTCCCCGATTTCTCTTCAAGAACTGACCGCAGTGATTTCTTCATCTAAATCATCAACATGTCTCTTAGACCCCATCCCAACTAGGTTACTTCAGGAGGTCTTTCCTTTAGTTAACACTCATATATTAGATATGATCAATATATCCTTATTAACAGGCTATGTACCACAGTCTTTTAAGGTAGCTGTAATTAAACCGCTACTAAAAAAGCCCACCCTGGATCCAGAGGTGTTAGCCAACTATAGACCAATATCTAATCTTCCCTTTATGTCAAAGATCCTTGAGAAAGTAGTCGCAGACCAGCTGTGTGATTTTCTCCATGATAATCATCTCTAAATACTGAAGTTTGTTTTGGAGTTCCGCAAGGTTCTGCGCTCTGACCAATTTTGTTTACTCTATATATGCTTCCTTTAGGTAACATCATTAGAAATCACTCTATAAATTTCCATTGTTATGCGGATGATACACAGTTGTATTTATCTATGAAGCCAGAAGAAAGTAATCAATTAACTAAACTCCATAACTGCCTCAAAGACATAAAAACTTGGATGAGCACCAATTTCCTGATGTTAAATTCAGACAAAACTGAAGTTATTGTTCTTGGCCCCAAACAACTCAGAGACTCTTTATCTGATGACATAGTTTCTCTAGATGGCATTGCTCTGGCCTCTAGCACTACCGTAAGAAACCTCGGAGTAATATTTGATCAAGATTTGTCTTTTAATTCTCATTTAAAACAAACCTCACGGACTACTGGCTCAGGCTTGCCCTGTACCAGCCCCTAGTTAGGCTAACTTAGGCCTAGTCTGTCGGAGGACCCCCCTATAATACACCGGGCACCTTCTCTCCTTTTCTCTCTCTCTCTCTCTCTCTCTCTCTCTCTCTTGAACTTACAGGGTCAGCAAACACACTCATCTTGCAGCATGGCCTCAAACAAAATGAATTCAAATAGGCCACTCCCACACTTAAATAACTTTCCTCTTCCTGGATTTCCTCCTGACAGGAAGTGGATCTCTCCACCTGATCTCAAGGAGTTATGTGCCCTGCTTAGTAGTTCCCCCTGCTGGCCCCCAACTGACATTATTTCTTCAGTAATAGATAAACTGGCTGGCTCTGGCTGCTTCATCTGACATTTCCTTCACTGTCTTCCTCAAACTCTGTCCCCACACTCCAAGTTCCCCCGGGAACGAGACAGCTGATCTTGCTATGAATCCCCTACACCCCACTTCCACTGGACAAATCCTAGTCTTCCATCCTCGCTGCTCAGCTTCTGCTCCTAAGTCTGCATATCTAAGCTTTTTTCTTTCATAGGCTTCTTCCACTGAGTCTTCCCAAGGAACTGTCAGCTAAATGAAATAAACTATCCGTTGACTCACTGACCACAACACTAAGGCCCAATTCCAATGCGGCCCCTAAAGACTCAAGCCCTGAACCCTCACTGACTTAACTGACGTCAGCTGTAAGTGATTGAGTGTGAGAGTCTGAAAGGGCTCTGGATGCTACAAATAGGAATGGGACAGCACTTATCCCCCTCTCTACAATATGTTGTTAACATTAGCGGCTCTGGGCGTGATCATTTATCAGTTATTGTCATCATATATTCCACACACAAAGAATATATCTATCTATCTATCTATCTATCTATCTAGATATATATTCTTTGTGTGTGGAATATAACCACTGGTATTCCTCTGACTTCATGTGTGTTTATGTACCAGCTTAAATCCTTATTAATGTAATGTTTCATTGTTTATCTATCTGTTTTTTCGCTGTCCTTCATTAACGTTAATGTTTGCATATCTGCCGACCGTGTTACTTCCGGTGTTCCGAGGGCAACCCCTGTATTTGACGTCACAACGCTATGAACTGTGGGTAATTTCCTTACCGTAAGTCCGCATTGATGCTGACCTACGGTAAGGGGGCATAAAGGGCTCACTCACTGACTCAGTGACTTGACGATTTGATAATGGGACAGCCCTCACACAATCACGCACTTCACACGAACGCGCCTCTAAGTCAGTGAGTCTGTAAGGGATCAGATTGGAATTGGGCCCAAGTCAGGCCTCTGCCTGGTACAAACTATTTCCTGGGGAACAACAAGCTTTCCGCCTAAATCTACTTGCATTTCCCAATCACAAGCACCTTCTAGGCGGCCACACCCTTGCCTCCTCACTAATTTATCTCGTCTGCGTTTCTCTCCCTCATGGACAAACTGAATTACTAAGCTCCTATCCTTAACACCTTCTGAATTCACCTGTCTTTGTTTCCCTTTGATGCCTGCAGCTAAACATTTCAACACCTGGTTATGTCGCCATGTATATCGGCCTTGTGACAAGCTAACTTTACAGCCTGACAAAATATGCTTTAAGGTTGTGAACACAATGGGCATGATGGGTCCTCATTTACTCACAGTTTTAGGTTCTGGGGGGTTGGTAACACATCGTATGTAGCCCCTACCTGGAATCTAATATGATTCTCCTCCATACTCCACAGGTCCCTCCAACTGAGCTTCCTCTTCTCTACACTTTCCCAATTCAACCACTGTCCCTGTTTAGCCTGGGCCGCTACCTTTGCACCCCTTAGCATCTCTTCCTGTCTACGTATCTGTTCTACAACCAGCTTTCTTTTATCTTTGAGACCTGCTTTATTCCATACTGATTTGCCTGAGCCAAGCCCCAGGCCTCCCTGGCCAAACTGAACATTACCTACAATCTCTGCATGCCTAAGAGCTGCCTCTGCCTCCTGAACTGCTGATCTTGGGTTCCACTTCCTCCCCTTGGTTGGATTTGGAGCCACACTCCTAACTACCACGTCCTTACTCCCAGATAACAACAGCTCTGTCCTGACCTTGGTACATTTAAATTCCTCTGTTAAACTAGATACTGGCAGCTGAAGCATCCCTTTTCCATACAATGCAACACTACTTAGGCACCTAGGAGCACCCAACCACTTCCTAATATAGGAGCTAACTGACCTTTCAATTCTCTCCACTACAGATGTTGGAATTTCATAAATTGACAGTGGCCACATTAACCTAGGATATAGCCCAAATTGCAAACACCACAACTTCAACTTTCCTGGAAGGTCGGATTTATCTATTCTATCCAATCCTTCTGCCACATCTTTCCTAAACTTCACCACCTGTTCCTCATCATTCAACTCCACATTGTACCACCTGCCTAAGCCCTTTACTGACTTTTCCCTAATTGTTGGGATTTCCTCATCATCTATGACAAACTTCCTGTCACGTAACTTCCCTCTATGTATCGAGATGCTTCTAGATTTACTAGGCTTGATCTTCATGCTGGCCCACTTGAGGTTCTTATTTACCTTCTCTAGTAGCCTCTTTGTACATGGCATTGTTGTGGTCACCAGTGTCATGTCATCCATGTAAGCCCTAACTGGTGGAAGATGCAACCCGTTCTGCTGTCTCTCCCCACCTACCACCCACTTAGAAGCCCTGATGATAACTTCCATTGCCATAGTAAATGCTAATGGAAAAATTGTACACCCTGCCATGATGCCTATTTCTAGCCTCTGCCAACCTGTTGTGAAACCTGCCGTACTTAGATACAAACTAATATCCTGAAAATATGCTTTCACTAAGTTAACAACTATCTGTGGCACTCTGAAGTAGTCAGACGCACTCCAAATGAGGCTATGCGGTACTGAACCAAACGCATTTGCAAGATCTAAAAATACTACATGCAGGTCCCTTTTGTTAATCTTCGATACCTGAATCTGGTGCCAGATCATGTTAGTATGCTCTAAACCAGTTTTTTTCAACCTTTTTTGAGCCACGGCACATTTTTTTCATTGAAAAAATCACGAGGCACACCACCAGCAGAAAAAGTTAAAAAATGAAACTCTGTAGCCTATATTGACAATATAAAGTTGTTCTCATCAAAGTGTCTTGAATAGGAATCAAATAAACACAAAGAAAATTTATTTTATAATCGTTCATATTTCTACTCACTCAGTGTGAAACCTGGGCCTGTTTGGATGAACACAGAGCTGATATCCTGGCAGGAATCGAAGAAAGACACGCACAAAGCTCTTCCTCAACAGCTCTCAGTCTCTATCTGTTTTTAGTTTTTATAGCAGTCAGGCTTGAAAAGCTCACCTCACACAGATATGTCGTGGAAAATGGGAGCAATGTCAAAATAGCTTTGTTTGCCAGAATGGGGAACTCCTTGGCAGTAACCAACCAAAAACTGTCCAAAGGTAGATCAGCAAAGCTTAGCTTTAAACCACAGTTTTATCTCAGTTCAGTTAGTTCCTCCTGCTCCCGTAAAGTCATGTCCTTTTCACCAACTGATGCTGAGCTATATGGGTCCCTAATCCAGTCAAGGCATTCAGTAGAGGCTGAAGAGAAATAAAATGACATCTTCTCCTCAAGAGTTTTTAAATGTTTAACTATTATCTCACACAATGTAGCAGTGTTAACATCTTGCCATTGCGTGGTGAGTGTGAACATTTCAAGATTGCCACTTTCCACATGTTGTTGCCAGAGTTGCACCTTTGAATGGAATCCATTTATTTTATCTGTACTTGTAAGCAGGTTTTCATTTCGGCCTTGCATTCGTGTGTTCAGTTCATTCAGATGATAAAAAATATCTGCCAGGTATGCCAGCCTTGCACACCACTCATCACTTGCAAGCAGCCTTGCGTAATCGGACCTCTCATTTGTCACAAACACTTTAAGTTCTTCCTGCAGCTCATACACACGGGCCAAGACCTTGCCGCGAGACAACCATCGGACCTCTGTATGAAACAGCAAGGCTTTATGCTCCACTCCCATTTCCTCACACAAAGATGCAAATATGCGACTTTTCACGGGTCGTGACTTTACTTTAAGTTTACCATGCTCACAACATCATCCAACACAGGAACTAGGTCTGCTGGTAAAGTCTTGGCTACGAGGGCCTCACGGTGTAAAAAACAGTGCGTAACAATCACATCTGGGTTTCTTTCCTTCACTCTGCTTACAAAGCCTTTGGTGTGCCCGACCATGGCTGCAGCTCCATCAGTGCAGACACTCGTGCAGTTTTCCCACTTAAGTCCTCCTTGTTCAAGATATTCTGATGTGACATGAAAAATGTCCCCTCCTGTTGTTTTTTCTGGCAATGCCTTGCAAAAAATGAAGTTTTCTCTGATGGCATCTCCATCCACAAAACGCATATTGTCCAAGAGTTGAGCATGTCCACTAATATCAGTAGACTCATCAAGTTGCAATGCAAATTTCTTACGGATACGCATCTTTTCCAAAACCACACTTTCGATGTCTGCAGACATGTCATCAATACATCTGGAAATTGTGACATCTGAGAGAGGGACTTTGGCTATTTCTTTAGCAGCTTCAGGTCCGAGCATCTCATTCACAATGGCTTTGCAGGCGGGAAGTATTGATGTCTCTGCCACAGTGTGCGACTTTTTTTGACTTAGCTACAAGTTCAGCAACGTGGTAGCTAACTTTAAGGGCTCTCTCATTTACCTTTGTGGTTTTTCTCATTAAAGTTGCCTGTTTCTCCGTGTGTTCACGCAGGCGAACAAAATAGTCCGCATTCTTGTTTTGAAGCGAAGGGTGTTTCGTTTGGAGATGGCATTTAAGCTTACTTGTGACCATAGCACTGTTGGATAGCTTTTCACCAGCCACCAAGCACAACAAAGACGGTTTCATTGCATCCCCGTTGAAAGTAAATCCAAATGAAATATATCTTTCGCTATATTGCCTCGCGCCAGAGACTTTGCTTGAGCTAACCGTCTTTGCTTTCTTTTGACCTCCACTCATACTTGGGCCTTCATCTGGGTCCGAATTTTGTCCAGGGTCCAGTTGGGAGTTAGCATCTTTCCTTTTCCAAAACTTCTCCATCACTGTCACCGTATAGTCTCGCTAGCCACAATGCCACTGTCACCGCCACCTGACGCATCCATGCATCACTAATTCTCTTGTCTAAAAGTACAAAGCAATTAGCTACCTGCTGCCATCTACTGATATGGAAGAGTATTACATGGTTACACTGCCGATCACTAGACAGCACAGACACTCGACAACGGCACATTATTTGCGGATAATAATTAATTTGTTTTCAAAAAATATTTTTTAGACCAATTAGGTGAAATTGGATAATTTCCCATGGCACACCAGCCAATATCTCACGGCACAGTAGTGTGCCGCGGCACAGTGGTTGAAAAACACTGCTCTAAACACCCTGAAAAACCTGGTATTCCTGCCTTCTGCACCATGGTATCTATTAAGCTATTCCTTTCTAAGTAGCTAGCTAATCTCTGTGCAACTACACTAAAGAAAATCTTCCCCTCTACATTCAATAGAGAAATCATCCGGAACTGGCTAAGGTCCACAGACTCCTTCTCCTTAGGACTGAGGACACTCCCTGTCCTATGCCATACTCTTGGTATAATTTGCTTCTCCCAAACTATTCTTAGCTGTTTCCACAAAAATTTAAGGGTATCAGGCGCACTTTTATAAACACGGTAGGGGACTCCATTAGGCCCTGGGGGCGAAGAAGCCTTTGCACGCCTGACCACCTCCTGAACTTCCTTCCACCTAGGTGGCCTGACATCCATCTCATGCTCTATCCCTTCTAATGGAGGGATATCAGGTGGGAAACCTACTATCCTATTGTTCTCTAAATCTGAATATGTATTTCTCAAATATTCTTCAACCTCTAACCTTTCTGCTTTGAGCTGCCCTCCCTTTTCCTGGCCGAACAATCCTTTAACAAACTTAAAAGGGTCCCTGAAAAAACCTGTCCTAGCATGTTCCTTCTTCCTCCACTTTTTCCTGATACTCTGCCCTTCTAAGAACTGCTAGCCTGCTTCTCAACTCCTCTTGCAACACCTTAATTCCCTCCCTTTCTTCTTCTGTGGCCTTTTTCCACACCTTTCTTAACTGTCTCCTTTCCTTGACTAACTTCTCTATTTCTCTTTGCTGCCCAGATTTACCTGACTGTACCCTCTCACTCCTCTTTCTCTCACGCAACCCAAACCTCTCTACACCATATGAGTAAATTATATCTCCCATCTTTTCTAACCTTTCTATTGCATTTCCTCTAAGCCTACTCAAGATTACTGACACATCTCTATTAACTATCTCCCATTCTTTACTGTCATTTGCTCTAGGCCATCTAACTCTAACCTTTTGCTCCATGGTTCTCTCTCTGACTGGCACACTGGCCTCATTGTCACCTGCATCCTCTCTTACTACCTCCTCCTCCTCAGTGGCAGCATTACTGATATCATGCGAACTGTGGTTTTCTACCTGCCGCTGGACTTCATCCGACTGACTTCTTACAAAGTACTGATCAATACTGTCAGATATTAATACATACTTTCAACATATTGTACTACAGTAGCCAGAATCTCTCTCTCTCTCTCTCTCTCTCTCTCTCTCTCTCTCTCTCTCTCTCTCTCTCTCTCTCTCTCTCTCTCTCTCTCTCTCTCTCTCTCTCTCTCTCTCTCTCTCTCTCTCTCTCTCTCTCTCTCTCTCTCTCTCTCTCTCTCTCTCTCTCTCTCTCTCTCTCTCTCTCTCTCTCTCTCTCTCTCTCTCATAGATTACTGTTAATTTATCATGCTGATCTGTTCTGTACGACATCCATTACACATCTGTCCGTCCTGGAAGAGGGATCCCTCCTCAGCTGCTCTTCCTGAGGTTTCTACCATTTTTTTTTCCCCCATTAAAGGGTTTTTGGGGGAGTTTTTCCTGATCAGCTGTGAGGGTCATAAGGACAGAGGGATGTCACGACTGAACTCAGACAGGAGGACCCAAATGCGAGACCAGGAGACAGATAGAAAGTTCACAAAAAATATTTAATAATGAGCAGAAAAAACACTGATGGACTGATGGCAGTAGTAGGAATCCAGAAATCCACAGAAGCAGGCAAGGGCAGGCGTGAGGCCGATAACCAGAACAGCAGGATCAAAAACCAGGTTTCCAAACAGACAGGCAGAGGCACCAACTACAGACAGGCAGAATTTGGTCAACGAGGCAGGCTGGGTCATTCACAGTATGGCAGGAAATCAGGCTGAGGCACATGTGAGGAAAAGGCGAAAAAACAGGGTTACCGTAACAAGCAGGGTCAAACACGGAGAGGCAGTCCAGAGGCAAAGGTACCGGCAGGGGAAAGGCAAGGCTCAGGAAACAGACAGGCAGGATGATTCACAGGTAGGCAGGCAGGAGGAATGCTGGTAAGTATCTCACTAACGGACGAATACGAACTGGCAAACACAGGAGGGAGCACATGGTCTATATACACACAGGGAGAGGGAGATAACGAGACGCAGGTGAAACACATTAGGGAGGGGGAAGGTAATCACATGAGCGGGAAAGGAGGGAACAGGAAGTAAAAACACCAGACATGACACAAGAGGGAGGATGACAAAATAAAACAGGAAATGACAGGACAAACACCAAAACACTACTGCCTGGGGGCAGTTGTGACAGTACCCCCCCCTCTAAGGCCGGCACCGGACGGCCCCGGGGCCCCAGGATGAAGCCGATGGAAGGCATGGCTGAGGGCTGGATCCATGATGTAGGAACCCAAGAACGTTCTTCAGGCCCGTACCCCTCCCAGTCCACCAGGTACTGAAACCCACGGCCGCGGCGACGGGACGCCAAGAGCCTACGGACCGTGTAGACAGGGCCCCCCTCAACGAGTCGGGGGGGAGGCGGGGGTCGGGAAGCGGGAACCAGAGCACTCTCCCTGGCCGGCTTGACCTGGCTGACGTGGAACGAAGGATGAACCCTCATAGACCTGGGGAGTTTCAGACGCACAGTCACAGGGTTAATAACTTTAGAGATGGGGAATGGCCCAACGAACCTGGGTGCCAGCTTCCGGCTTTCCACACGAAGGGGGAGGTTACGGGTAGAGAGCCAAACACGTTGTCCATTCCGATATTCTGGGGCTGGGGTCCGGTGGCGATCAGCCATCTTCTTATATCGCTCAGAGTTGCGCAGGAGAGTTTGCCGGGCCCGGTTCCATGTCCGCTTGCACCGACGCACTAGAGCCAGAGCTGAGGGCACGTTGACCTCCTTCTCCAGGACCGGGAAGGTGGGGGGCTGGTAACCATAGACAATGTGAAAGGGAGACAGACAGGGGAGAAGAACAGGAAGAAGAACAGGGCAGAGAATTATGAGCATACTCAACCCAGGTGAGTTGGCGGCACCATGAGGAGGGGTTCTGGGTAGTCAGGCAACGGAGACTGGTCTCCAACTCCTGGTTAATCCGCTCCGTCTGCCCATTGGTCTGTGGGTGATATCCGGAGGAGAGGCTGACTGAAGATCCGATAAGTGAGCAGAAAGCACGCCAAAACTGTGCCACGAACTGAGGACCCCTATCGGACACAATATCCCTGGGGAAACCATGCAGACGAAACACATGAAAGAGCAAGGCCTCGGCAGTTTCCTTGGCCGAAGGGAGCTTGGGCATGGCAATGAAGTGAACCATCTTAGAAAATCTATCCACCACTGTTAAGACAGTGGTGTTACCTTCCGATGCGGGCAGGCCTGTGACGAAGTCCACTGAGATGTCAGACCAGGGTCTCCGGGGCACAGGCAAGGGACGCAGTTGACCAGCCGGTGGCTTATGGGAGGACTTACAGGTGGCACAGACAGGGCACGCAGCAATGTAGTCGGCAATGTCTTTCTCCATGGCGGGCCACCAGAATCGCTGCTGGGCTAGGAACAGAGTCCGTCGAACACCAGGGTGGCACACAAGCTTAGACGTGTGGGCCCATTGGATGACCTGGGAGCGGAGAGGAACAGGGACAAAAAGCCTGTTCGGTGGAACACCGTCCGGGGGTTGACAGTTCTGGAGTGCTTTGGTTACCTGTTCCTCTATCCTCCATCTGAAAGCCCCAACGACACACGAGCTGGGGAGGATGGGTTCTGGGTCGGACTCAGGTTTCTCCGAGGGGAACACACGGGACAGAGCATCAGGCTTGCCATTCTTGGAGCCGGGTCTATAGGACAGGGTAAAGTGAAAGTGTGTGAAAAACAAGGCCCACCTGGCTTGCCGGGAGTTGAGCCTTTTGGCGGTTCGCAGGTACTCCAGGTTCTTATGGTCAGTCCAAACTAAGAACGGTTGCTCCGCCCCCTCTAGCCAATGGCGCCATTCCCCCAGAGCGACCTTGATGGCTAACAGCTCCCGGTTACCAATGTCGTAGTTGCGCTCCGCACTGGACAACTTTCTGGAGAGGAAAGCACAAGGGTGGAGCTTGTTATCTGTAGAGGAGCGCTGAGACAACACGGCCCCCAACCCAACATCAGAGGCATCCACCTCTACCACGAACTGGAGGGACGGATCAGGGATTGTGAGGATGGGTGCAGAGGTAAAGGCCTTCTTGAGTCGCAGGAAAACCTCTTCAGCCCCATCATTCCACCTGAATGGAAGCTTTGGAGAGGTGAGGTTATGTAAGGGGGCAGCAACAGAACTGAAATTGCGGATAAACTTGCGGTAGAAATTGGCGAATCCAAGGAAACGTTGCACCTCCTTATGGGAGGTGGGAGTAGGCCAATTACTAACTGCACTGACCTTTTCAGGATCCATCTGGACGCTTCCCTCCGCAATGACGAAGCCCAGAAATGAGACAGAGGCCTGATGAAACTCACATTTCTAAGCTTTCACGTAGAGCTGGTTCTGGAGAAGGCGATGAAGCACCTGACGGACGTGCTGGACATGGGAGGACTCATCGGGGGAGAAGATGAGAATGTCATCCAAATAAACAAATACAAAATCATTCAACATGTCCCGCAAAACATCGTTAACAAAGGCCTGGAACACGGCCGGGGCATTAGTCAGGCCAAAAGGCATCACCAGGTACTCATAGTGACCACTAGGAGTATTAAAGGCTGTCTTCCATTCATCCCCCTCCCTAATCCTCACAAGGTGATAGGCATTACGCAGGTCGAGTTTAGTGAAAACCTTAGCTCCATGAATCAGTTCAAAAGCCGAGGACATAAGAGGAAGGGGGTACCTGTTACGGATGGTGATGTCATTGAGCCCCCGGTAGTCAATGCAGGGACGGAGTGACTTGTCCTTCTTGTCCACGAAGAAGAAACCCGCACCGGCGGGTGAAGAGGAGCGACGAATGAGTCCAGCGGCCAATGATTCATCCACATACTTTTTCATGGCTGCTGTTTCAGGGCCGGACAGGGAATACAACCTCCCTTTCGGAGGACTTGTGCCTGGGCGGAGGTCAATGGCGCAATCGTATGGTCTGTGAGGAGGAAGAGCAGAAGCCCGAACTTTATTGAAAACTGATGATAACAGGAGGGTACCTTATCAAGAGCTGGAAAAACTGTCTCTTAGTCCGAGTGATTGGAGGTGCTGGTGGATGCAACAGTGACCTTGGAGACTGGGCACGGAGGAGGAGCGACCCCAACACCACAGGTAAGAGAGCACCTCGGACCCCAGGCACGGATCTCACCCATTCTCCAGTCCACGTGCGGGTTGTGCTGGATGAGCCAGGGGTGACCTAAGATGAGTGGATGCATAGGAGACTGATACACATGAAAACTGATTCTTTCAGTGTGTTGATCAGGGAACCTGAGAGTGAATGACTGGGTCCGATGGGTGACACGGCAGATGAGCCTTCCATCCAGAGCGCAAGCTTCCAGAGGGCATTGTAGCCACAACAGACGGAGGTTGAGCCTCTTAGTGAGCGTGGAGTCAATGAGGTTAGCGTCAGAGCCCGAGTCAACCAAGACAGACTGCTGGAGAGACACTGAGGGAGAACACAGAGACACTAGAGGTTGCAGACGAGAGGGGTTAGAGACAGTTAATGTGCGGCTCACAAATGCCCTCCCTCTCATTGGTGAGCCCTGGCTTTTAACGGACATGTGGCAATGATATGTCCCAATTGGCCACAGTAGAGACAGCGACCCTCTGACATGCGCCGTTGACGCTCCTCCGGAGAGAGTTGGGTGCGGGCAACCTGCATAGGTTCCTCTCCTGTAGATCCAGCGGACTCGGGGGAATGAAGAGCAGGGAGAAACCTGTTATTAGCTCTGATAGGGGGCACTGTTGCTCTGGGTGGAGAGGGTTCTACTTGCCACTGAGCCATCTGGTCTGATATCTTGATGGCTGTTGTTATCGCCTCATCCAGGGACAACTGTTCCTGCCTCAGCGCAATCTCTCGGCCAATGGTGCGGTTGAGCCCACTCTGAAACGCGGTTAGCAGTGCCTGGTCATTCCATCCGGATTCCACTGCTAAGGAGCGGAACTCACTGGCAAACTCCCTTACTGAGCACCTCCCCTGCCGTAGCCTCAATAGTTGTTGACCAGCCTGCTGTCCTCGAATGGGGTGATCATAAACTCGCTTTAATTCAGCTTCAAGCAGGGCAAAAGTCCGAACAGCAGGAGAACCCTGCTCATACAAGGCATTAAAGTAACTGAGAGGGGAACCCTCCAAAAGGCTGGCCACATAAGCTATCTTAGCAGTCTCATGTTGGTAACGAACAGGTTGAGCATTGAATACAAGTTGGATCTGAGTTAAAAAATTACGACATGTGTCAGGGTTACCAGAGTATTTTGCAGGTGGAGGAATATGGGGCTCCGCAGCAGAGTTGACTGGAGACACAGGAGCAGCAGCCTCAGGTGGTGGAGTGGGCGGAGATGAATGAGCGCTGCTCAGTGCCGTCAGTTGGTTGGAGATCTGGGCCACACTTGCAACTAGAGTCTTTAACATCTGTTCGTGGTTTCCCAAAAGCTGACCCTGATTAACTACTGCCTCCTTAATTCTGTCCAGGTCTGCTGGGTCCATTGTTGGCCAGTTCGTACTGTCACGACTGAACTCAGACAGGAGGACCCAAATGCGAGACCAGGAGACAGATAGAAAGTTCACAAAAAATATTTAACAATGAGCAGAAAAAACACTGATGGACTGATGGCAGTAGTAGGAATCCAGAAATCCACAGAAGCAGGCAAGGGCAGGCGTGAGGCCGATAACCAGAACAGCAGGATCAAAAACCAGGTTTCCAAACAGACAGGCAGAGGCACCAACTACAGACAGGCAGAATTTGGTCAACGAGGCAGGCTGGGTCATTCACAGTATGGCAGGAAATCAGGCTGAGGCACATGTGAGGAAAAGGCGAAAAAACAGGGTTACCGTAACAAGCAGGGTCAAACACGGAGAGGCAGTCCAGAGGCAAAGGTACCGGCAGGGGAAAGGCAAGGCTCAGGAAACAGACAGGCAGGATGATTCACAGGTAGGCAGGCAGGAGGAACGCTGGTAAGTATCTCACTAACGGACGAATACGAACTGGCAAACACAGGAGGGAGCACATGGTCTATATACACACAGGGAGAGGGAGATAACGAGACGCAGGTGAAACACATTAGGGAGGGGGAAGGTAATCACATGAGTGGGAAAGGAGGGAACAGGAAGTAAAAACACCAGACATGACACAAGAGGGAGGATGACAAAATAAAACAGGAAATGACAGGACAAACACCAAAACACTACTGCCTGGGGGCAGTTGTGACAAGGGATGTCGTATGCTGTAAAGCCCTGTGAGGCAAATTGTGATTTGTGATATTGGGCTTTATAAATAAAATTGATTGATTGATATTATTTTTGTTTTCTTATTTAAATGATGTATTTAGGAACAATTTGTAGATTCACAATGAATAATGGAAGGATGAGATCTGGTCTAAGCCAAAGCTCAGAAACTACGTTCATATCACAGTGGGGTTCCATACAGAACATTATGTAACTTTTGATTTGAAGAGGGGACAGAGGTCCCTTTGTGCCCAGGGAAGATTAGATATTGGTCTACAGTGGAGCACAAAGGCTCCGGAGAAGAAGCCGAGTTAGTGACATCCAGAATGGCCGAGTTAGCAAGATGCAGTAATAGAATACGAGAGAGAGAGCGAGAGAGAGAGAGAGAGAGAAGGAGAGAGGGTGCCCGGTGTATTACAGGGGGGTCCTCCGGCAGACTAGGCCTAAGTCAGCCTAACTAGGGGCTGGTACAGGGCAAGCCTGAGCCAGCCCTAACTATAAGCTTTATCAAAGAGGAAAGTCTTAAGTCTAGTCTTAAATGTGGAGACGGTGTCTGCCTCCCGGACCGTAACAGGAAGATGATTCCACAGGAGAGGAGCCTGATAGCTGAAGGCTCTGGCTCCTGATCTACTTTTGGAGACTTTAGGGACCACGAGTAACCCTGCGTTCTCAGAGCGCAGTGTTCTGGTGGGATAATATGGCACTATGAGCTCTCTAACATATGACGGAGCTTGACCATTTAGAGCTTTATAAGTTAACAGTAGGATTTTAAATTCAATTCTGGATTTTACAGGGAGCCAGTGCAGAGAAGCTAAAACAAGAGAAATATGATCTTGTTTCTTAGTTCCTGTTAGTACACGTGCTGCTGCATTCTGAATTAGCTGGAGAGTTTTTAAGGACTTACTAGAGCTATTGTGGCGTGTGATGCAGAGAGGGAACCCAGATGCGGAAACGGAGAAGACTTGAGCAATGATTTATTTAACACAAGGCAGGTGAATCCACACAAAATCAATACTGTCAGAGTCCGTCAGAAAAAACACAAATGATGTCCGAGAATGCTGGGCTGTGAGGGCACGGGAGGCACTGGAAGAAACGGAAGAGAGGCACGGTTACAATACAAGTCAAAAAATGCACAAGAGAAAGTTCACAATGTTACCGAACGTGAGCCGAATTGTTACCACAGAGGTTCTCAGTATACTCTGGCATCGAGGAGTGTCACCGCAGGCTTAAAGTAGGCGTCCTGATTGACAAAGTAGAAGCAGGTGAGTCCAATCACTCCTCGACGCAGCAGGTGAGCAGGGTGCCTCCAAAGGAACAAAAGTAAAGTTACCCATAAACCACACACAACCGGAACATGTTATCAAAATAAAAGCACCGAGATACAAACCACCACAGCTACCTGATAATAGAGAGTTACAGTAATCCAGCCTAGAGGTAACAAAAGCATGGACCAATTTTTCTGCATCTTTTCGGGTCAGGATAGGCCTAATTTTCACAATATTACGCAGATGAAAAAATGCAGTCCGTAAGGTTTGTTTTAAATGAGAATTAAAAGACAAATCTTGATCAAATGTTACTCCGAGGTTTCTTACGGTAGTGCTAGAGGCCAGAGCAATGCCATCTAGAGAAACTATGTCATCAGATAAAGAGTCTCTGAGTTGTTTGGGGCCAAGAACAATAACTTCAGTTTTGTCTGAATTGAACATCAGGAAATTGGTGCTCATCCAGGTTTTTATGTCTTTAAGGCAGTTATGGAGTTTAGTTAATTGATTACTTTCTTCTGGCTTCATAGATAAATACAACTGTGTATCATCCGCATAACAATGGAAATTTATAGAGTGATTTCTAATGATGTTACCTAAAGGAAGCATATATAGAGTAAATAGGATTGGTCCGAGCACAGAACCTTGCGGAACTCCAAAACAAACTTTGGTACGTAAGGATGATTGATTATGAACGTCAACAAACTGAAAACGATCAGATAAATAAGATTTAAACCAGCTCAGTGCTGAACCTTTTAGGCCAATTAAGTGATCCAGTCTCTGCAGTAGAATTTGATGGTCAATTGTGTCAAACGCTGCACTAAGATCTAATAAAACAAGTACAGAGACAAGTCCTTTGTCTGAAGCAATCAGAAGGTCATTTGTAATTTTAACTAGTGCTGTCTCAGTGCTATGATGCACTCTAAATCCTGACTGAAATTCCTCAAATAAATTATTATCATGGAGAAAATCACACAGCTGGTCTGTGACTACTTTCTCAAGGATCTTTGACATAAAGGGAAGATTAGATATTGGTCTATAGTTGGCTAACACCTCTGGATCCAGGGTGGGCTTTTTTAGTAGAGGTTTAATTACAGCTACCTTAAAAGACTGTGGTACATAGCCTGTTAATAAGGATATATTGATCATATCTAATATATGAGTGTTAACTAAAGGAAAGACCTCCTTAAGTAGCCTAGTTGGGATGGGGTCTAAGAGACACGTTGATGATTTAGATGAAGAAATCACTGCTGTCAATTCTTGAAGAGAAATTAGGGAGAAGCAATCTAAATATATATTAGGTTTTACAGCTGTGTTTGAGGTTAGATATGTACTATCTGATGGCAGGAGGTCATGAATTTTGCCTCTAATAGTTAGAATTCTGTCATTAAAAAAGCTCATAAAATCATTACTGCTAAGGGCTAAAGGAATACAAGGCTTGATAGAGCTTTGACTCTCAGTCAGCCTGGCTACAGTGCTGAAAAGAAACCTGGGGTTGTTCTTATTGTCTTCTATTAATGCTGAGTAATAGTTTGCTCTGGCATTGCGGAGGCCCCTCTTATAGGTTTTGAGACTGTCTGTCCAGATTAAACGAGATTCTTCCTGTTTGGTCAATCGCCAGTTTCTTTCAAATTTTCGTGATATTTGTTTTAACTTACAGGTTTGAGAGTTATACCAAGGAGCGAACTTTCTTTGCTTTTTTAACTTCTTTTTAAGAGGAGCTACAGAGTCAAGTGTTGTTCGCAGCGAGCCTACGACGCTATCGACAAAATGTTCAAAGTCCGTACAGGAAACCTCTGTTACTGAGGGACTTGGTATTGAATTTAACGACGAAGTAATCTTTTCCTTAAATTTTGCGACAGCACTATCTGATAAACATCTAGTATAGTAACTGTTGCTGAGTGGCGTGTAATCGAGTAAAAAGAAATCAAAAGTAATCAGATAATGATCCGATAGCGAGGGATTCTGTGGAAAGACTTTTAGGTTATCAATTTCAATTCCATACGTCAGAACTAGATCGAGGGTATGGTTAAAACAGTGAGTGGGTTCATGTACACCCTGACTGAAGCCAATGGAGTCTATTAATGAGATAAACACGGTAGCCAGGGAGTCATTATCAACGTCAACATGAATGTTAAAATCGCCTACAATAATAACTTTATCTGATTTAAGAACTAAACTGGATAAAAACTCTGAGAATTCAGATACAAATTCAGAATACGGGCCAGGAGCACGGTACACTATAACAAATAAAAGTGGCTGTGAGGTTTTCCAGGTCGGATGTAGAAGACTAAGAACGAGGCTTTCAAATGAATTATAATCTAGTTTAGGTTTAGGGCTGATTAACAGACTAGAGTTAAAAATGGCTGCAACTCCCCCTCCTCGGCCGCTGCCTCGAGGAATGTGGGTATTATTATGACTGGGAGGAGTGGACTCATTTAGACTGACATATTCATCTTGACACAGCCAGGTTTCAGTGAGACTGAGTAAATCAATATGATTATCTGATATTAATTCGTTTACTAACACTGCTTTAGACGACAGAGACCTGATATTTAACAGTCTGCATTTAATTCTCCTGTTTTGTCTTTCTGTCACAGAAGAGGTTTTAATTTTTATGAGGTTGTTATGCACAACTCCTCTTTGTTTAATTTTAGATTTAAATAATTTAGGTGGTCGGGGGACAGACACCGTTTGTATAAACCTATGAAAACTATGGCTGGGTAACTGAACTAGAAGCTCAGAGAGGCGTTTAGGACTGCGACTCTCTGTCCTGGTCTCAACTCTGGGTTGTCAGGGATTTAAATTACTAATAAAGTTTGCCAGGTTCCTAGAAATGAGAGCAGCTCCATCCAAAGTGGGATGAATGCCGTCTCTCCTAATAAGACCAGGTTTTCCCCAAAAAGTTTGCCAATTATTAACGAAACCCACATCGTTTGCTGGACACCACCTGGACAGCCAGCGATTAAATGATGACATGCGGCTAAACATGTCATCAGTGGTCAGATTTGGGAGGGGTCCAGAGAAAACTACGGAGTCCGACATTGTTTTTGCGTATTCACACACCGAGGCAATATTAATTTTAGTGACCTCCGATTGGCGTAACCGGGTGTCATTGACGCCGACGTGAATAACAATCTTACTGAATCTACGTTTAGCTTTAGCCAGCAGTTTTAAATTTGACTCGATGTCGCCCGCTCTGGCCCCAGGGATACATTTGACTATGGTCACTGGTGTTGCTAACTTCACGTTCCTCAGAATAGAGCTGCCAATAACCAGAGTTTTATCCTCAGCGGGTGTGTCGCTGAGTGGGGAAAAGTGGTTGGAAACGTGAACAGGCTGGTGGTGAGCCGTGGGCTTCGGCTTGGAGCTGTGCTTCTGGCGAACCATAACTGAATCTCCCGGCTGAACGGGAGTTGCCGGAGGACAGTTAGCAGAGGCTAAGGCTATGCTATGTGGCTCCGCACCGGCTACAGGGGGCTGGCTGACTACCGCAGCTACTGAATGGTTTTCCAAGGTGCGGAGCCGCGCTTCTAATTCACTAAGCCTCGCCTCCAACACAGCAAATAAGTTAGACTTATTACAATTACCACTGTCGCTAAAGGAGGCAGAGGCATAACTGAACATGTGACACACCGGGCAAGAAAGAGCAGAGGGAGAAGCCATGGCTAACTGTAAAGCTAATGTAGCTACCAAGGCTGGTAACATGCAAACAACAGCTAAGAGATTAGCAGGGAAGTCGTAGAAAGAAGGAGAGCTATAAGTGCTTAAACAGAACCAGTGTGGGTTCAGACTTGAAGTAGATGTTAAAACAACTGAAGTGATAAAGTAGAAAGCAGGCTAGTAGAATCCACCAGAGCAGTACAGAGACGCTGTCACAGAAACACCGGAAATGACACAACTCACTTACCGCAATATGATCTTGATGTTGTTGAAGATGAATATCATTTTGTGTTTCATTGCCTTTTATACTGTGATTTAAGAAACCATCTGTTTGACAAAATCCTGATTTATTTTGGTTGTCCAAAGGTGAGATGTTGCGTTGGCTTTTTGATGAGGAGACCTTTGCCTTGGCAAGATTTATAGAACGTTTGGAACTTAAGGCAGAGAACGTTGTACCCAACATTATAAGATGTTTATGTTATGGAATTTGGCTGTCCTGAAATGCTTGCTTTCCCTTTTGTGAACTTCTTGTTATTGATCTCTCACGTGGCCACCCAGGCTGTTATTCTGTTTAGTGTCTTGTAAGCTAGTATGGGCTGGACACCACTTGTTGCACTACACTTATAAGTCTATAATACACATTCTAATTCTAATTCTGCTCTTCTTCAAATACTGATGTTTGTATATATTATGCTGTCATGTAAAGATCAGATGATGACATGTTCATAGACTGAATCTTTGTGTGTCGGAGACATTTCCTGTGTGTCTGCAGGCGTGTGAATGCTCAAGTGAGACAGAGACCAGGTAGACACTTTGACTGGTTGGATATATTTTTACTGGGAGAGTGATGCTGCAGTTTGTCTGCAGGCAGGATGAAGAACAGACTGTATTTACATTCTCCAGCTGTGAGGATCCCACCACAAACATGGCCGATTCTGCGTCGCTGCTCAGCAGCGTCACTCCGCGACATCACTCGCTCTGCGTCACTTGCTCTGCAGCATCACTCTGACTTGAGTGTTAAATGTTTTCAGTGATGAGACGCTGGAAGCTGAGAAGTCTGGAGGAGCTACGTCAGCTCTGTACTTAAGAATCATTCCAACTGTTTTTGGAATTCTGAGACAAAAATCTGTAGTTATTAAAATCACTGAGGCTCTCCTCGTTACCATGACAACAGGCAATCTTTTTTTTCTCTTGATTCAAAAATGCCCGGACATAAATCAGAAAGATCAGAAACAAAGTTCCAGACGAACGTGGTGGAGCAGTTTTAATTAAGCTCTTTGTGTGTGCTGGACTGATCCAGATTTTATTCTCTGAGAATCACAGCTTGACTTTTCTTAATTTGATGAGCCGTAACGAGCAGAAAACTGTTTGTCCAATTATCAGAAACACGTTCTGTCCAAACTGTGAGACATCTTTAATGCCGGGTCCCTCAGTTTGTTTTCTCTGGTCCCTGGAACGCAGTTTTACAGGAACACCAAAGTGATTCTGGCTTCACACCGACATTAAAGGGACAGTCCAACATTAGCCTAGCTTAGCATAAGGACTGGAGGAACCCCTCCAGATTAACTGTGAACACAACATCCCAAAATGTTGGAATGCTCCTTTAAAGAAAATTAAAAAACTGAGGAAACAGTGCGGGTGACACAGCGACAAAGACACGGCGAGGAAGACTTGGCAACTAAGATGCAGTGACGAAGATGCAGCGACAAAGACTCGGCCTGATGAACACAAACATGTTTCATGCACAACAGAAAGAATAAAAAATAGAGTTAATGAAAAGAGCAGATTGTAAAAAGGAGGTGGAGTTTCCTGCTGGGTGGAGGCGCTCACACTTCGACCTTTCAACATAGCGGATATAGATTTTCTTAATAACACTTTGGTTTAGTCAGAAACAAACAATGTGAAGAATCAAACACATCTCTTCTTAAAAAAGGTTAAATTAAATCAAACATTTCTTTTTTGAATCCGTTAAACAGCAGATGAAGAAAAAATAACAACAGACTTCATTTCAGTTTAACTGTACATTATCTACACACAGAGAGACGCCCCATTGGACCACTCATCAGCCAATCACAGGACAGACAGACAGGCGGACAGGCGGCTGGACACTGAGTCCACTTCATGTTCACCAAAGAAACTCAAACTGAGTTTGACTCAATGAAGTCACTTTATGGAAAAATAAAAAACATAAAAAGACGTAAAAGTTTCAGAGAAGTCGGGTTTTTTTCTTCTTTTTTTAAGTTTAGAAAAAGTTTTAACATGAAAAATGACGTTGGTAAGAAGCTCTGCCCACTGCCCAACACACCTGTCACCTCTGATCACTTCCTGTTGACACCACAGGAAGTCCGATGGGACCTCGCAGGAGACACCTGTCCTCCCCGACAAGTCCTGAGTCTCAGACCCGAGTCCCAGTCCTGAATCCCAGTCCTGTAAACCACTCCCGAGTCCCAGTCTGAATTCCAGCCCTGAATCCCGATGTGAGTCCCAGTCTGAGTCATAGTCTGAATCCCAGTCCCCAGTCCAAGTCTCAGTCAGTCCCTGTCCTGAGTCTCGGTTCCGAGTCTCAGTCCTGAGCCCCAGTCCTGAGCCCCAGTCCTGAGCCCCAGTCCCGAGTCCCAGTCCTGAGCCCCAGTCCTGAGTCTCGGTTCCGAGCCCCAGTCCGAGCCCCAGTCCGAGCCCCAGTCCTGAGCCCCAGTCCTGAGCCCCAGTCCCGAGTCCCAGTCCTGAGCCCCAGTCCTGAGTCTCGGTTCCGAGTCCCAGTCCTGAGCCCCAGTCCCGAGTCTCAGTCCCGAGTCCCAGTCCTGAGCCCCAGTCCTGAGTCTCGGTTCCGAGTCCCAGTCCTGAGCCCCAGTCCTGAGCCCCAGTCCGAGTCTCAGTCCTGAGCCCCAGTCCGAGTCCCAGTCCTGACCCCAGTCCTGAGCCCCAGTCCGAGCCCCAGTCCTGAGCCCCAGTCCCGAGTTTCAGTCCCGAGTCCCAGTCCTGAGCCCCAGTCCTGAGTCTCGGTTCCGAGTCCCAGTCCTGAGCCCCAGTCCGAGTCCCAGTCCTGAGCCCCAGTCCGAGTCCCAGTCCTGAGCCCCAGTCCCGAGTCTCAGTCCCGAGTCCCAGTCCTGAGCCCCAGTCCTGAGCCTCGGTTCCGAGTCTCAGTCCTGAGCCCCAGTCCCGAGTCTCAGTCCCGAGTCCCAGTCCCAGTCCTGAGTCCCAGTCTGGCTCTGCCCCCTCCACCAGTAAATATGACGTGACTGCGAGCGCCTGCAGAAGACTCAGTTTCCCACGATACACCACAGACTGAGCAGGTTCCTCCTCTGAAGGACGCACACTGATTGGCCAGGCCATCCCAAGGAGGCGGGGCCTGACCAACTCAATAGAGAAAGATGGGTCAAATAGAAACAATAGCTGCCTTGTCAACCAATCACCGAGCCCCGTCGGTGTGGGGACCAATCAGAAGTCCTCCAGTGACATCACAGATGACATCACAGGTAAAGGAAAAGTTTTTATTGCTGGAGCTCCAATGTTGCTGCTCGCTGATCAACTCCTCTTCTTATTGGCTGTGGTG
The DNA here is from genome assembly GCA_013133815.1 of Cromileptes altivelis. Classification (NCBI taxonomy): domain Eukaryota; kingdom Metazoa; phylum Chordata; class Actinopteri; order Perciformes; family Serranidae; genus Cromileptes; species Cromileptes altivelis. Next base: position 50,027,723 of record CM023134.1, read on the forward strand.
CCTGCTGCTATGCAACAGGAGCAGTCACACCTGGACATGAATCAGCTGCAGGTGAAAAGGAAGCTCCAAACGCTGTGATGTCAGAGCTTCCACCAATTAAGAGGAGTCGATGTGAGGAGGGACGGTGAAAGCCAACAGTAAGGATTAACTGTGGTCTCACCCCCTGCGGCTGAACGGCATTGTGGGTATGTTGACAGAAGCTGAGGGTGTGCTACAGGTGCTGGTGAGGGACATTCTCAACAGACGAGACGACGATCAAACAAACTAACACTAAAAAACAGAGAAACTTTAAACAGCTGAGAGTCACACAACCAGCCCCGCCCCTCTACACGGCGGCCATCTTGTCTCGTGGACTGCTACTGCTGCTGCTGCTGCTACTGTTGTTATTGTTATCATCATGGCCTGCTGGTGACATCACAGCACTCTGCGTCCTATCAGCGGGCTTGGGGGTGGAGTCTCTGTCTCCAGGTGTGGTGTGGGCGGGTCCGGGGGAGGACATGGAGGAGGGGCGGGAGGGAGAAGGGCGGTACGCTGCCATCAGTTCCGCCACACGCTCCGGAGTCGGCGCCCACTTCACAAAACCAGCATCGTTCTGAAGGAAGAGTACCGCAGTACCGTGGACGGCCCGGTAATACATCTCATCTCTGAAAAACACACAGATACACAGGTTGCTGTAGCACTGAGGAGTACTGCTGTAGTACTGTAGGAATACCGCTGTAGTACTGAGGAGTACTACTGTAATACTGAGGAGTACCGCTGTAGCACTGAGGAGTACTGCTGTGGCACTGAGGAGTACTACTGTAGTACTGTAGGAATACCGCTGTAGTACTGAGGAGTACTACTGTAATACTGAGGAGTACCGCTGTAGCACTGAGGAGTACTGCTGTGGCACTGAGGAGTACTACTGTAGTACTGTAGGAATACCGCTGTAGTACTGAGGAGTACTACTGTAATACTGAGGAGTACTACTGTAATACTGAGTACTACTGTAATACTGAGGAGTACTGCTGTGGCACTGAGGAGTACTACTGTAATACTGAGGAGTACTACTGTAATACTGAGGAGTACTGCTGTAGCACTGAGGAGTACTACTGTAATACTGAGTACTACTGTAATACTGAGGAGTACTGCTGTGGCACTGAGGAGTACTACTGTAATACTGAGGAGTACTGCTGTGGCACTGAGGAGTACTACTGTAATACTGAGGAGTACTACTGTAATACTGAGGAGTACTACAGTAGGCACTGTACAAGTAGTATCAGTGTTGTGTTGGTGTAGTATTAGTACCTCTTGCAGATGTGCTGGCTCCCAGAGCGATACTCGTGTTCGTAGGCGGGGACACTCAGCTGGTGACGGAGGAATCTACTTCCCTCCATGCGGGTCAGAGCCGGGGTCACAGGGTCACGCCACTCAGGGACGAAGACGATGAAGGACAGAGGCTCAGAGGACTTGTCCAACAGCTCCTGGCAGATGGAGACAGACCACAAAATGTAGACCTCCATTTACTAGACCAGCACACACATGTACAACCCAGTTTACACCCCTGCAGCCCCATTTGACCAGTACAGCCAGAGTTAGACCAGTGCAGCACTGGTTAGACCCGTACAATCCATGAGTTACACTCCGACAGTCCATGGGTTAGACCCACACAGATTAGACCCATAGAACCCAGGTTTAGATCGGTACTGCCCAGGTTAGACTCGGACAGTCCATGGGTTAGACCCATACAGCCCAGATTAGACCCATAGAACCCAGGTTTAGATAGATACTGCCCAGATTAGACCCGTACAGCCCATGGGTTAGACCCATACAGCCCAGATTAGACCCGTACAGCCCATGGGTTAGACCCATACAGCCCAGATTAGACCCGTACAGCCCATGGGTTAGACCCATACAGCCCAGATTAGACCCGTACAGCCCATGGGTTAGACCCATACAGCCCAGATTAGACCCGTACAGCCCATGGGTTAGACCCATACAGCCCAGATTAGACCCGTACAGCCCATGGGTTAGACCCATACAGCCCAGATTAGACCCGTACAGCCCATGGGTTAGACGATAGATGACCATCGTGGGCGACACATGGCAATATCTTTGGTCGTGGCTCTAAAATGGTGGCCTTCAATCAATCAATCAATTTTATTTATAAAGCCCAATATCACGAATCACAATTTGCCTCACAGGGCTTTACAGCATACAACATCCCTCTGTCCTTATGACCCTCACAGCTGATCAGGAAAAACTCCCCCAAAAACCCTTTAACGGGATAAAAAAAATGGTAGAAACGCCTTACACCGCACTGTGAGACAGGTTCAAGGACGGCTGTTGTCAATGTCTTGCGACCAAAGATAACCTGAGATAAAATTGTGTGTGTGCACATATGTCTGTGTGCACGTGTCTGTGTGCACATGTGTCTGTGTGGACTTGTGTCTGTGTGCACGTCTGTGTGTGTGTGCACGTGTCTGTGTGCACATGTGTCTGTGTGTGTGTGTGTGGGCTTGTGTCTGTGCGCACGTCTGTGTGTGTGTGCATCGGGGCCGAACTCTGTGTGCACATTACAGAGAGCAGAGGAGAATTGTAAATGCGCTATTATGTAAAGACAGAAATGACATGATGTCTGTAAACAATATAAATCATCCTGTGCGCCGCATAATCGTTTGCATAAACATGATTTCAATTTTGATCAAAATAATTGTGATTATGATTTTTTCCACAATCAAGCAGCCCCAGTACACAGCCCACAGGACACAGCTCACAGGACAGACCTCAAAGTGCGTCACCATGGCGTCCATCAACTCTTCACAAAATGGAGGGTTGGCTTCAAACGAGCCGCTGACGGGACAGAAAGACAGGAAGGGCCTGAAAACACACGCACACACACGCACGCACACACATACACACCCACCCACCCACACACACACACACACACACAGGGTTATTAATAATACATACAGGTAAATATTACCGACATGATTTTTAATGTGACAGCAACATACAGACTGTTTAACCTCAGACAAAGACAGAGAGACAGACGAACAAAGAGACAGACACAGTGAGACAGAAAAACACAGACAGTATGGAGGTGTCTCACCCTCTGGATCCAAAGAAGCCGTCGATGTCGGGGAAGGCGGAGCAGAACTGTTTGAAGTAGCAGTTGAGCGGCGAGGCGAAACACTCGAAGGAAACTCCAAACTGTCGGATCAAGGCCTCGAACACTGACACTGGCAGCGCCCCCTGCAGACCTGTCCCCTCATTGGCTCCGCTGCCAAACATCACCTGGACACATGCACACACCTGGTTAACTCAGCAGTTACCTGAGTGGTTCTGAAACACAGACTGTCAGGTGTGATCAGGTGAGCCCTGATTGGATGACAGAAAGTCAGCTGACCTGGTATCTCTTGAGGAGGCACCAGACTCTGGACAGGAACTTCTCAAAGCGAGGGTCGTCTATACAGCTGTACCTGTACAGCAGCTCCTGGACACACAGACAGAGAGGATCATGGGACAGGTCCTGGAGCTCCACACCCCTCTGGTAGCGAATATCATCCTGATTAAGTATTCACACTCCTGTCTTATGTACAGAATCATACATGGACTTGCTCCACCTGTATTGAGCCAGTTTATAAAAATGGCATCAACATCTACACGGAGTGCAGCTAGAGGAGACTCTGTGGTTCCGTTTAGATAAGGTGTTTTTAGCCAGTCTACATTTTCAATCAGAGCTGCTCGTGAGTGGAACTCCATCCCAACTCACATTAGAAATCTATCAAATTATGCTTCTTTTAAACTTTTTTTTTTTTTAAAAGTGGTTGATTAGTGGTCAAAACTGTCAACATTAAATTTTAGTGCTTAAAGTTCCTCCATGTTTGCTGCTCTGCCTGCCACTGCTTTTTGATACCATCTGTTATGTCATGTTGTCTGTCAGTTTACTAACTCTCTTGTATCATTGCTGCTTTTTGTGCATGGCTTTTTATAATGTGCTGATTGTCTATGTACTGCTTGCTTGTGGCCTGTCCGTTTGTTAATGTGTTTTGTGTAATCAATTGCTGATGTTGGTGCTACTACTCAGTGTTGTTTTTGTCTGTTGCAACTGTCTGCTGTTTGAGCTGAGTCTGTTAGCATGCGTGTGTATGTATGAAGTTTGGCATTGTTCTCTGTCTTTTAATCTTTATTCAGATTTAGTCATCATATTCTTTAATGTATTATTTCTATGCTTATAACTAAATCTTTTATATTCTCTTAGGGCGACTATTCAACATCAGTCCAGGACAGCAGATGTAAAATAGCCTTTTGGCTAATTCTTTTTTTTAAATATTTTATTAATGTGTGTTGTCCCTGATCACTAAACCTTTACTTCAACGAAAAAATGAATAAATCACCACCATCATCACCATCACCATCGTCATCATCATCACCATCAAAATCACATCACCATCATCACCACCATTATCGTTATCATCATCATCACCATCAAAATCACATCACCATCATCAAAATCACCATCATCATCACCACCTCCACCATCACCATCATCACCATCACTGTCATCATCACTGTCACCATCATCACCGCCATCATCATCACATCATCAAAATTACCATCACCATCATCAAAATTATCATCATCATCACCACCACCACCACCATCATCACCACCACCACCACCACCATCACCACCACCATCATCATCACCACCACCATCATCATCACCACCACCACCATCATCACCATCTCATTTTTTCCTGTCTGACTCTCATTAACATACTGACAGCTTGTGTCAGGTGACCTCAACACTGCCTGTACAAAGTTAACTTAGCGTTCAAAGAGCGACCTTTCTGTTGCCATGGTAACATTAGTAGTACTGTTGTGAGTACTGACCAGTTTGCTGAAGTGACCTCTGTTGACCTTGACCATCTCTCCTCTGAAGCGCAGACAGGCCATGTCATTCTCAAAGTGCAGCTCCACTCGAGGGAGTGGCGGCGAGGGGAGTGCCAGACGCACTGGGTAACAGTAGACCAGCCGCGACTGCTGGGGGGACGGGCACGCCTCTGAACACACACACACACACACACACACACAACAACACAAAAACGACACACATTTATAACACACACAGTTCACTACGCTCCCTGTTGGGGTGTGTGTGTGTGCGCGTGCGCACCTGTGGGGGGGTCCTGCACCAGGCTCAGGTGTGTGTGTCTCAGGCGGCGGCTGTACTCTGCAGACAGCTGGTAGATTTTGGAGCAGATTCCCTCCACAGAGTCTTTGGCGACGGCGGTGACATGAGGACCACACTGCTGTCTGAGGTGCTCCAACCGGTCCTATACACACACACACACACACACACACACACACACACACACACACAGTGGATATATATATGTGAGTGATGTCATAAAGAGATCACACAGAGATCATTAGATGATTATTTTTTATGAAGGGACGTGGACAGGTGAGCTGCACAGTGACCCACCTGTCCATACTGTGGAATAAGACTGACACCATGTCTAATATTCACAATCAATAAGGATCAATGAGGATCAATGAGAATCAATAAGGATCAATAAGGATCAATGAGGACCAATGAGAATCAATAAGAATCAATGAGAATCAATAAGGATCAATAAAGATCAATGAGAATCAATGAGAATCAATGAGGATCAATGAGGACTAATGAGGATCAATGAGAATCAGTGAGGGCCAACAAGGATCAAAAAGGATCAATGAGAATTAATAAGTTCAATGAGGATCAATGAGGATTAATAAGGATCAATGAGGATCAATGAGGACTAATGAGGATCAATGAGAATCAGTGAGGGCCAACAAGGATCAAAAAGGATCAATGAGGATTAATAAGGATCAATGAGGATCAATGAGGATTAATAAGGATCAATGAGGATCAATGAGAATCAATAAGGACCAATGAGGATCAATGAGGACTAATGAGGATCAATGAGAATCAATGAGGACCATAAGGATCAATGAGGAACAATGAGGACCAATAAGGACCAATGAGGATCAATGAGGATCAAAAAGGACAAATGAGGATCAATAAGGATCAATACGGACAAATGAGGATCAATAAGGACCAATGAGGATCAATAAAGATCAATGAGGATTAATAAGGATCAATGAGGACCAATGAGGATCAATAAAGATCAATGAGGATTAATAAGGATCAATGAGGATCAAAAAGGACAAATGAGGATCAATAAGGACAAATGAGGATCAATGAGGATCAATAAGGACCAATAAGGACCAATGAGGACAAATGAGGATCAATGAGGACCAATGAGGATCAATGAGGATTAATAAGGATTAATGAGGATTAATAAGGATCAATGAGGATCAATAAGGACAAATGAGGATCAATGAGGACCAATGAGGATCAATAAGGACCAATAAGGACCAATGAGGATTAATAAGGATCAATGAGGATCAAAAAAGACAAATGAGGATCAATAAGGACAAATGAGGATCAATGAGGACCAATGAGGATTAATGAGGACCAATGAGGATCAATAAGGACTAATGAGGATTAATAAGGACTAATGAGGATTAATAAGGATCAATAAGGATCAATGAGGATCAAAAAGGACAGATGAGGATCAATAAGGACCAATGAGGATTAATAAGGATTAATGAGGATTAATAAGGACCAATGAGGATCAATAAGGACCAATGAGGATTATAAGAATAAATGAGGATTAATAAGGATTAATGAGGATTAATAAAGACCAGTGAGGATCAATAAGGACCAATGAGGATTAATAAGGATTAATGAGGATTAATAAGGACCAATGAGGATCAATAAGGACCAATGAGGATTAATAAGGATAAATGAGGATTAATAAGGATCAATAAGGACCAATGAGGATCAATAAGGATTAATGAGGATTAATAAGGATCAATGAGGATCAAAAAGGACAAATGAGGATCAATTACGTCCTTGGCACGTGTCTTACATCGATCACTACCAGTCAGCATGGCAGCCAACACTGACACCGCTGTGGCTTTGGTGGCAAAGAAAAACGCCACATGTCCAATTTGGGAGTTTTCTAGGTTTATCCCAGATGCCAGAGGTGTGCCGAAGGAAGGACACAACAACATAGTAGGAACTTAGATGCAATAGGCTAAAAGATACAGGCTATAGCCTACCACCACGTTTTTATATTTTTTGTGTTATAATGACGTTATTTAAATATTTTGCATCACATGTAAAAGTGAGTGTCTCCGGCTTTGCTCCTCTTCACTTCAAGTCGCTGTCATTAACTTTTAACCTGCAAAGGCGGCAGTGCCGCAACACTGTAGGAATTTATGAAAGCCCTTATGAACATTTCAACAGTTACACGTTAAAACAATATTTATTTGCAATTACTCTGTTGAACGACCCCGAAGCATGAGCAAACGGGCTGTGTCACTTTGGATCAAAGACATGCGCCCTGTCACTGTCAGTGCAGGGCTGAGAGAGAGGAGAGGAGAGAGGAGAGGAGAGAGACGAGAAAGAGGAGAGGAGAGAGAAGGGAGAGAGGAGAGGAGAGGGACGAGAAAGAGGAGAGGAGAGAGAAGGGAGAGAGGAGAGGAGAGGGACGAGAAAGAGGAGAGGAGAGAGAAGGGAGAGAGGAGAGGAGAGAGAAGGGAGAGAGGAGAGAGAGGAGAGTGAAGAGAGAGAGGAGAGAGACGAGAAAGAGGAGAGGAGAGAGAAGGGAGAGAGCAGAGGAGAGGAGAGAGAAGGGAGAGAGGAGAGAGAGAGAGGAGAGAGAAGGGAGAGAGGAGAGGAGAGGAGAGAGACGAGAAAGAGGAGAGGAGAGAGAATGGAGAGAGCAGAGGAGAGGAGAGAGAAGGGAGAGAGGAGAGAGAGAGGAGAGAGAAGGGAGAGAGGAGAGGAGAGAGACGAGAAAGAGGAGAGGAGAGAGAAGGGAGAGAGGAGAGGTTTGGTTTGGTTTTCAAGTCCCTTTATTGAATCATTTCAGCAATGGCTGAAAGCCATTTAGTTCAAATCAAGAAAAATAAAAAACAACAAAACCAGAGAAAAACTGCTCCTGAATAAAACAGCCTGCTAAACACAGTAAACATTAAAGAACTACTCAGAAATGATACACCAGCTCTCCATCCACTGTCACAGAGCACAGGACACCCCCAACAGTCCATCTTTCTTTAAAGTCCTGTAAATTGTCCACAGATTGACAATAACAATATTCCACTCTGAGCCGGGATTTCAAAAGTCCTTCTAAGACCGGCACCGGTTCCACACTGCCGGCACCCTCAGTCCGGTTCCTGTGAGTCAGCCAGATAGCCAACTTGGCAGAGCCCAGCAGAAAGTTTATCAAAGTGTGTGCCTTTTTGTTTTTAGCACTGTATTTTGGGCCAAAAATGAACAGTGGAAAGGAAGAGGCCTCCCCCAGACCATGCAACCAACTCCTTAAAAGGTCAAAGAGCTGTGACAGCCGAGGACACTCAACAAACAAATGAAAAAGAGTCTCTGTGTGCAAACAGAAACTACACCCCTCCCCTAGCTCCGGATCAAGGTGTGCTCTGTATCTGTTCGTAGCTATTGCCCCATGTACGACCCTCCACTGGAGGTCAGCTGTACGCTTCTCCAAGGGGATCTTGTACAGGGACCGCCAGCTGCCTTTCGGGGAAATGTCTGGGCCAAAGAACTCAGCCCACCTCGACTCCTTCAGCCCTGCCAGAGAGCGCAGGTTCAGAACCTTAACGCAGACTTCGTAGACTGCCTTTTTTCCCCACCACCTCAAAGCTGTTTAGACAAGGGATTTGTAAGGAAAGCAGCTGGCCCTCACCCTCTTGCCACTCCCCCACAGCTGGGGTTATGGAGAGAGAGGGGAAACTGTACTCACACTCATCATCCCATTGGTCAGACAGAGCACTGTTTTCTACAAACACTCTCAGTGGCTGTGGCAGGGCTGCACAGACTTCCTCCACCACTTTGTTGATGAGCCTGACAGAGCTGATGTTGCTTCTCTCCATCAGGGCTTCCATAGCTGTGGACGTCATCTTCATAAGGTGACCCAGTTTGGTGCAGCCAGCTATTCGAAGACTGGCTCTCAGGCTGGCAGACTGCAGTGTACGGGTCTTAATAAAGGTGTTGTAGAACAATGGCTCTTCAAAAAGCCACATGCCCGGGGGCGCATTTGTATTCCGTGCAGTCTTAAAAATCCGCCAAGCCTGCAACACAGAGCTGTAAAATGGTGTTACATCTGTAAAGTCCACGATCTCTTGCTCCAGGAGGAAAAGCTGCTTGTCGTAGCCCAACTGTCCTGTTCTTCTCAGCAGCAGGCGAGCCGTATCACACCAGCTGGGGCAACAGTCATACAGCAGCTTCTGAGCAGTTCTCAGTCTAAAGGAAGCAATTTTGGACTGAATGTCAATCAGTCCCTGTCCCCCTTCAGCCACAGGCAGGTGAAGAACAGCTGACCGGATCCAGTGCTTGCCCGACCAGAAGAAGTTGAGGATGTCCTTCTGGATGTCCTCTATCAGACCCCTTGGAGGTGTCAGAGTAACAAGTCTGTGCCACAGAGTCGAGGCGACCAAGTTATTAGCGACCAGAACTCTTCCCCTATACGACAGCTGAGGTAGCAACCATTTCCACTTAGACAACCGGGCACACGCTCTCTCCTTCACTCCCTCCCAGTGTTTTCTTTGGAACCCTTCAGAGCCCAGAAACACCCCCAAAACTTTTAGTCCCTCTTTTCCCCACTCGCACACCACCACCACTCACGCTCACACTCACCGGAACCGGAAAGGAGAGGAGAGGAGAGGAGAGAGAGAAGAGAGAGAGGAGAGAGAAGAGAGGAGAGAGGAGAGAGAGAAGAGAGAGAGGAGAGAGAAGAGAGGAGAAAGAAGAGAGAGGAGAGAGAGAAGAGAGATAAGAGAGAGGAGAGAGAGAGAGGAGAGGAAATGGATTGTAGGTCTGTTTGTGAACGGGGCTTCTCTGACAGTCATTTATTTCCCCAAAAAACATCTCTTAATGCATGGTAGAGCGTTGTTTTGTTTTTTCAAAATCGCCTGAAAACCCTCCCATCACCAATATACGATTTGGTGGCTGATCGTCACAGGCCTAGTTTCAATAGGGGTATTTTTGGGTGAATGGCGGTGAGAGCGGCCACAGTAAAGATATGAGAATATCCTGCAGGTCAAAGCATCACTCTTCTGTTTTGAGGTGAACTTATTTCAGAGGATTACCTGGTGGTATAATGTACAATTGGCGCAGTCAGCTGTTTGAGAGCAGCGCAGCTCGTCAGATCAGATCTGTTTACATTATTGTGGCGCAGTGTGCGGTGACACACACAGATAATATGGATCACTGTGAAATGACAGAGTGATTCTGTGTGTGAGTCTGTGTTCATACTGTTAATGATCATTTAGAACAGCTGTTGTCTTTACTCCATTATTCCACTTACTCTTAAATATGATCCAGAAATATATTCTCCCTAATGTCATGTGACTCTGACAATACTGACACGTGTTTAAAACTGTCCAACAACATTACAGAGTGTTAAACTGATCACAGTAACTGAAACCTCCTCAGACTGCTGAGGGTTAATGATGAGGACACTCATGCGTCTGTTCCAATGTGTGTTCACTGAATGAGAGGAAGAACTCTTGCCTTGCCTCTTAGGAGGACCCGTCCTCCCAAGGAAGGCTCCTTGACTTTGAGAAACACCCCCAGTCCACACATTCTGACCTCCATAAGACGGCCATGAGATCGCTAGGTTAGGTATGGATTTAATCTGCAGACGCGCCGGTTGACAGTGAGACCCAACCTTTCACTGTACGTCAGTTTTTCAGCTGCAGCGTAGGACGGAATGTTTCCTGGAACACACCGCGGTGATGACTTCCAGAAAACCTGAGGCATGGGCAGCTTCAGAGGAGTGAGGAGTCCGCGATGAATAAAGCAGGGTGTTACTGATTGAGAACCACTGCTGCAGGAACCACTGAGGTACCTGACCTGACCCGGCTGGCATGCTCACTTCGGTTCAATGCCACACGCTTCCCTGTGTTGTGGTGACTGCGGTGTTCAGAAAATGATCTTCAGGCTCAGAACAGTCTTCCTGTGCATCCGTCCCATGTGAAGAACGTCCGTTTCTTCACCTCCATCAAAAACCAAACGAAGATGAATCTTCACACCTGTGGTTAAAACCCTGTTTTACCTTCCTGGGTCAGAACACCTGATTCAACAGGGACAAAGACACCTGCACAGCGACACCCAGTGGACACACACACAGTACTGGACTGTTCATGTCTACTGAGGCTCAGAACAGATTTGGATCATTAATGTGCGACACACACACACACACCTGCTGGAGACAATCATACATCATTAGTGAGGAAGAGGAGCGGTCATTCATTGACTTATAACCACTGTCTCCCCATGGCTCCCTCTGTCTCCACCCTCCACAGGTGGAGCTGATCATGAAGCGGGTGGGACTCTGAGCATCTCTGTGATGTCAGATGTTTATCAGATTTATGTTACGCCATGTTTACTTGTCTCTTCCTGCACAAAGACGTGATGACATTATGTGAGATGAAGGACACGCTTCACTGCGACCAGTGAAAGACAACATGTGACACTTCCTGTTGACTGTTGTTGGAATGTTCTCCGTGTTCTGTGGCTGCGGTCCTTGCTGTCATGGTTTTTACATGATTATATCATCCTTCACAATGCTGACATCATCAGCTCTGAAAACAGACCCACCTGACACTGTCAGTAAAATGTTGTCATTACATCAGGCGGACATTTTGTTACGTTTTCAATCAGGTAAAGAACAAATGTTACGACATATTCAGGAGATGATGACATCATCACTGGGCGCAACAGGCCAAGATAGGAGCACTGCAGCAGAGCGGCATCTGTGTCAACACCACAGGCATGCGAGCCACAGCACCTCACCGAGGTCAACGTCACACACAGGTAGCTGCAGGCAATGTCATCTACTTGTGTGTGACGGCTACCTCATAAGGTCATGAGGTCATTAGGTCAGTGTCAGAAGTTACCATATAGTCCTCCTTGCTGGCGGAGTGATCTCTGCGCAGCCAGCTCATGGTGTCCTCAGCGTTCCACTTCACCACCTTCCTGCTCTCTGGACTCGCATTCCTGCACAGGTCAGAGGTCAAAGGTCAGAGGTTAGAGGTCAGAGGTCATCAGCAGGATGTGACTCTGACTGATCTGTTGTCTCACCTTGAGTCGATCATCTTCTTGGCAGCTTCAGCGTATTTGAACAGCAGCTTCCGAGCCTCCTCTTTGTACTTAATACGAGACAACCTGACACACACACACACACACACACACACACACACACAGGTATTGATACATAATCAATACATCAGTACAGACCCTGACAGAAGCTTTAACAGTCTCAGTACCTGATGGGAATGTCGTTCATGACCTCTCTGAACATGGACGGGGAGATGACTGGGTCACAGTCACTGGGCAGTAAGGGGTCGTGACCTTTGTCAATCACTTTCCTCTCCAGCAGCCATCGGTTAAACGACTCCCGGGGCGGATCAATACCTGAACCACAGACAGACGGTCCATCAGATGGACATGGAGACAGACAGACGGACAGACAGCAGAGCGTCTGGCGGCAGGGGCCTTGTACCTTCTCTCTGGTGACACAGCTCGTGGTAGTGTTGTCTCAGTTTGGTGACCAGCTGCGCCCTCTGCAGCTCGATCTCTGGGTGGGGGGGCAGGTGGTTGGCGGGCGGCTGCTCTCTGATGACGGCGTTGGTCTGCACGTCCAGATCCCAGTAGATACTGAAAAGTACAACAACACGTCAAACCTCTGATACACCACTGACTGAGAAGCTATCGATGCTTAGGGAAGGGGTGGAGCCTCAGCACTCACACTGCTGGTCTGTATGGAGCAGGGGTGGGGCTTGGGGTTGTGGGCGTGGCCGGCGTGGCCTGTTTGTCCTCAGGGGCGGAGTTCCAGGGTTTGACCCCAGGGGTGCTGGGTGAGATGGGCGTAGTGGGCTCCACCTGGAAACAACAGACTCAGTTTCCCACAATCCACTGCACCTCTGTTACTGATACAGCTGATTACATGACCTTTCTTTTACCTTCACTCGTTTTACACTGTTAGGCCCCGCCCCCTGCTCCTCCGAGCTCCTCCTCTTCCTTTGACCATTATCAAGGTTACTGTCTCCACCCTCTGCTGGAGCCGCATTCAGTCCTAAAGGATCAGACTGCGGACAGATGGAGGCACGGACATGCAGATAGAGGGACAGACAGATGGAGCAACAGAGAGACAGACGGAGGGACAGGCAGACGGAGGGACAGACAGACAGACGGAGGGACAGACAGGCAGATGGAGGGACAGACAGACAGACGGAGGGACAGACAGAGGGACAGACAGAGGGACAGACAGAGAGACATGATGGTTCATGTATTGATGATGGACAGGTGACATAACAATCTGTCTTTTACTCAGGTACAATAACTGACTTCCTGTTGTCGTCGCCGTGAAACTTGCACACACCTGTCACATGACAGGAAACAGTACTCACGATGACATCATGCTGACCCAGCACTGGCACCTCCCACAGGCTCTGATTGGTGAATCTGTTGAAATAATACGGTCTGTTCTCCCTCCGAGACCAACACTTGGACCATCCGGCCTGGACCAGCTCGTCTGCAGAGACACAGACAGGTCAGAGAGACGGGACAGAGACAGAGACAGAGAGACTGATCAGAGACAGAGACAGAGAGAATGATTAGAGACAGAGACAGAGAGACGGGTCAGAGACCGAGACAGAAAGACGGGTCAGAGACCGAGACAGAGACAGAAAGATGGGTCAGAGACAGAGACGGAGACAGAGAGACGGGTCAGAAACAAAGAGACAGAGAGACGGGTCAGAGACAGAGAGATGGGACAGAGACAGAAAGACGGGACAGAGACAGAGAGACGGGTCAGAAAAAAAGAGACAAAGACAGAGAGACTGATCAGAGACAGAGAGAGACGAGTCAGAGACAGAGACAGAGAGACGGGTCAGAGACAAAGAGACAGAGACAGAGAGACGGGTCAGAGACAGAGACAGAGAGATGGGTCAGAGACAAAGAGACAGAGAGACGGGACAGAGGCAGAGAGATGGGTCAGAGAAAGAGACAGAGAGACGGGACAGAGACAGAGACATAGACAGAGAGACGGGTCAGAGACAAAGACAGAGAGACGGGTCAGAGACAAAGAGACATAGAGAGATGGGTCAGAGACAAAGAGACAGAGAGACGGGTCAGAGACAGAGACGGAGACAGAGAGACGGGTCAGAAACAAAGAGACAGAAAGACGGGTCAGAGACAGAGAGACGGGTCAGAGACAGAGAGACGGGTCAGAGACAGAGAGACGGGACAGAGACAGAAAGACGGGTCAGAGACAGAGAGACGGGACAGAGACAGAGAGACGGGACAGAGACAGAAAGACGGGACAGAGACAGAGAGACGGGACAGAGACAGAGAGACGGGTCAGAAACAAAGAGACAAAGACAGAGAGACTGATCAGAGACAGAGAGAGACGAGTCAGAGACAGAGAGACGGGTCAGAGACAGAGACAGAGAGACGGGTCAGAGACGGAGACAGAAAGACGGGTCAGAGACCGAGACAGAGACAGAAAGATGGGTCAGAGACAGAGACGGAGACAGAGAGACGGGTCAGAAACAAAGAGACAGAAAGACGGGTCAGAGACAGAGAGACGGGACAGAGACAGAAAGACGGGTCAGAGACAGAGAGACGGGACAGAGACAGAGAGACGGGACAGAGACAGAGAGATGGGACAGAGACAGAAAGACGGGACAGAGACAGAGAGACGGGTCAGAGACAGAGAGAGACGAGTCAGAGACAGAGACAGAGAGACGGGTCAGAGACAAAGAGACAGAGACAGAGAGACGGGTCAGAGACAGAGACAGAGAGATGGGTCAGAGACAAAGAGACAGAGACAGAGAGACGGGACAGAGGCAGAGAGATGGGTCAGAGACAGAGACAGAGAGACGGGACAGAGACAGAGACATAGACAGAGAGACGGGTCAGAGACAAAGACAGAGAGACGGGTCAGAGACAAAGAGACAGAGAGACGGGTCAGAGACAGAGAGACGGGACAGAGAGAGACATAGAGAGACGGGTCAGAGACAAAGAGACAGAGAGACGGGTCAGAGACAGAGACGGAGACAGAGAGATGGGTCAGAAACAAAGAGACAGAAAGACGGGTCAGAGACAAAGACAGAGAGACGGGTCAGAGACAAAGAGACAGAGAGACGGGTCAGAGACAGAGAGACGGGACAGAGAGAGACATAGAGAGACGGGTCAGAGACAAAGAGACAGAGAGACGGGTCAGAGACAGAGACGGAGACAGAGAGATGGGTCAGAAACAAAGAGACAGAAAGACGGGTCAGAGACAGAGAGACGGGTCAGAGACAGAGAGACGGGACAGAGACAGAAAGACGGGTCAGAGACAGAGAGACGGGACAGAGACAGAAAGACGGGACAGAGACAGAGAGACGGGACAGAGACAGAGACACGGGTCAGAAACAAAGAGACAAAGACAGAGAGACTGATCAGAGACAGAGAGAGACGAGTCAGAGACAGAGACAGAGAGACGGGTCAGAGACAAAGAGAGAGACAGAGAAACGGGTCAGAGACAGAGACAGAGAGATGGGTCAGAGACAAAGAGACAGAGACAGAGAGACGGGTCAGAGACAGAGAGATGGGTCAGAAACAGAGACAGAGAGATGGGACAGAGGCAGAGACGGAGACAGAGAGACGGGTCAGAAACAAAGAGACAGAAAGACGGGTCAGAGACAGAGAGACGGGACAGAGACAGAGACAGAGAGATGGGTCAGAGACAAAGAGACAGAGAGACGGGTCAGAGACAGAGAGACGGGATAGAGAGAGACATAGAGAGACGGGTCAGAGACAGAGACGGAGACAGAGAGACGGGTCAGAAACAAAGAGACAGAAAGACGGGTCAGAGACAGAGAGACGGGACAGAGACAGAAAGACGGGTCAGAGACAGAAAGACGGGTCAGAGACAGAGACAGACAGACGGGTCAGAGACAGAGAGACAGAGAGAGAGAGACGGGTCAGAGACAGAGAGACGGGTCAGAGACAGAGACAGAGAGACAGGACAGAGAGGTAGTGAGACAGACAGGTGTACCTGGTAGCTCAGGTGGTTTGGATGTGGTGGACGGAGAAAGGGGAGGTCCCTGAGAGGAGGCGGAGGCAGAGGGAGACGGCATCATTGCGGCCTCCCCCTTCACCGATCCCTGGCTGTCATTGGACATCTCAGCTTCTCGTCAGAATGACATGGACCTGCCTGGACAGGAAGACACAAGTTACCTCTCACAATAAAACAACATGATCTTGTCTGATCAGGTGACCAAACCTGTCTGATCAGGTGATCAAGCCTGTCTGATCAGGTGACCAAGCCTGTCTGATCAGGTGACCAAACCTGTCTGATCAGGTGACCAAGCCTGTCTGATCAGGTGACCAGACCTGTCTGATCAGGTGACCAGACCTGTCTGATCAGGTGACCAAGCCTGTCTGATCAGGTGACCAGACCTGTCTGATCAGGTGACCAGACCTGTGATCAGGTGACCAAACCTGTGATCTGATCAGGTGACCAAACCTGTCTGATCAGGTGACCAAACCTGTGATCTGATCAGGTGACCAAACCTGTCTGATCAGGTGACCAGACCTGTCTGATCAGGTGACCAGACCTGTCTGATCAGGTGACCAAGCCTGTCTGATCAGGTGACCAAACCTGTGATCTGATCAGGTGACCAAACCTGTCTGATCAGGTGACCAAGCCTGTCTGATCAGGTGACCAGACCTGTGATCAGGTGACCAAACCTGTGATCTGATCAGGTGACCAAACCTGTCTGATCAGGTGACCAAGCCTGTCTGATCAGGTGACCAGACCTGTGATCAGGTGACCAAACCTGTGATCTGATCAGGTGACCAAACCTGTCTGATCAGGTGACCAAGCCTGTCTGATCAGGTGACCAAGCCTGTCTGATCAGGTGACCAAACCTGTGATCAGGTGACCAAACCTGTGATCTGATCAGGTGACCAAACCTGTGATCTGATCAGGTGACCAAACCTGTCTGATCAGGTGACCAAGCCTGTCTGATCAGGTGACCAAACCTGTCTGATCAGGTGACCAAACCTGTCTGATCAGGTGACCAAGCCTGTGATCAGGTGATCGTGTGACTGTATATCTGACTGTAGTAACAGACGGTGTGATTGTATAACAACAAGGATGAACCTAACCTTGAACCCTCCCAACAAGGATGATATTGTCAGTGTAGATACACCTAAGGCATCTTCAACACCACAAAGAAAAGCATGCCATAGATGGAAAAGAGAGAAAGCAAAGTTGCGCAGGAAAATGCAAAAAATGAAACGAGAAGTGGAAGCTGCCAAAAGAGAGTCTGAAAAGTTAAGAAAACGTCGGGATGAGAACAGTCGCTTACTGCCAGGGAGAAAGGACACAGTCACAAAAAACAAAAACAAACAACAGAGATGTGTATTAGTTAAACCCCTCACTGAACTCCACCTGCAGTATAATTCTGAAGTGCAAAAGGCTTGTCCATTTTTTGTAACAC
>CM023134.1:50050334-50087834 GCA_013133815.1 Cromileptes altivelis
CCACTTCTCAGACAAGATGGCGGACACGCCCCTGCCACAGCGCTGCGCGTCCTGCACAATATTCCTGCTCTTTCCTACGAGCCACACCGCCGTGCGTGCCGCTGGTCCGCCTCGTCTGAAGGCCGAAACCTTCCGCGGCATGTCGGTGCCGTCAGAGCGGCTGTGCGGGGCCACCTGCCCTTACCTTGGTCGGTAAAGCTGCGGAGAGTCACGGGTTCTGTCCGTTTGTTTCGGGTCCTCCGCTCCGCTCCCTCCCCGCCTGCTCAGACATCTTTACAGGGACCCGGAGTTAGCCACTGCGCAGGCGCAGCTGCTGCCAGCTTCCT
Source organism: Cromileptes altivelis (assembly GCA_013133815.1). Taxonomy (NCBI): domain Eukaryota; kingdom Metazoa; phylum Chordata; class Actinopteri; order Perciformes; family Serranidae; genus Cromileptes; species Cromileptes altivelis. The sequence goes on from CM023134.1 coordinate 50,050,661, forward strand.
GTTTGGAGGCGTCCCTTTCAAGCCGCCATGTTGGGCAGGTCAGGAGGCTGACTGGACGTTAACTCCTCCTCCTCCTCCTCCTCCTCCTCCTCCTCCTGAATCACTGTGTCAGTTAAATATCTCACAGACCTGGATGTTAGTTTTAAACAGGGGCGTCGCTAGGAGTTGAAAACATCCAGGGCTTTAGCCTTGAAGTGGGAACAATGACTCCCCTACTTGCTCTCCTCCTGCTGCCTTTTTGTTTTTTCAGAAAACTTGTCTAATATTCATACTACAAGTATAACATGGCGACTCGGTGCTGCTACCAGTATACACAATAAATACAGTTGTAATACAGAGCAGCCTGCTGACGTTACACTTGAAAACTGTAACAAGTTACCATTCTGACTGCCCATATTGGGCATATGCCATGTAAGCTGGTGTGACAGTGACCCCCAATGTCCACATACCCCGTCAGTGGCGCGCAGCGCAGCGACGTGGATCTAGAGCGACCGACGACGTGTAGCCTACACTGTAAACCCAGATTTTGATTCAACTCAAAGAGATTGAGTTCATATTACTTAAATGTGTCTAATTTATTGACATTACTTGTTAATTCTGATTAAGGTGAACTTTTTCAAGTCCATTCTTATAGTAATTGTGTTTTTAAGTCCAATCAATAGTTTCTACTCAAACAAACTGAATTTGTATTACTTAAATGTGTCTTTTCTTTACATTAATTATGAAGTCTGAGTAAACTGTACTTTTTAATAGCCTATTTTACTGTAATCATGTGACTGAGCTCAGACAACTCAGTATCATCAAATTTTGCATGATAGCAACGTGTTAACGTCACCACCCGCCAAAAATCTAGTTTATACCAGTTTGTACAGAGTGGTGGCATTGGTGAGCTCTGAACTTTTTGAGACAGAAAAGACACGGGACAGAACAAAGACACAGAATTCAGTTGTATTGAAATTTTCGACAAGTGAAGTTCTAGCACGCAAGTTGTTGGACCCATGTTTGAAGCCACTGGTGAATGACCTGAGTTCAGCCACAAAACGGTAAGTTTGAACCTGGTAACGTTACTGGTTGCATGCTGTTGCAGTCCCGACTGCTAGCGTTAGCTTAGTTTGTTATTAGCAAGGTAGCTAACCAGTTAACTTGTATGTTGCTCCCAGACAGCTAATGCAAGCTGAGCTGAGCCAGACACCTGAACCAGTTAGCTCCACCACGGACCAGCGAACGTCCCGGTAAGTTGGCGCAGCTGAATTGCTATGGGAGTCTATATTGTGTGACACAGTGTGAGTATGTGGTGTCTGCCCGGTCATAACAATTGCGCTTTGGTCCGACTTGTCTGGACGTGTCTGGCAACCGTCCACTTTTGGTTGAAAAAAAACGAGCGGACTCGAAGCGGACATCCACTGCGCAAAGCTCAAGTTTTATGACCGGACTCCGCGTACACTCAGCTGGAAGTCTTCACGTTGCCGTGCTTTGAACATGACACCGAGCTGGTATGTCCGCTTGACTATGACATTTCTTTCTCTGTTGCTTCCAGACAGCTGAAGTTGAGCGAGGACGGTGAAGCAGCTCACAGATCTAACTTAACGTTACAAACATCCTGGTACGTTGGTGCACACTCGCTCACATGATTATTTAGCTGATTTGAGCTAATAAGCGTTAATTTCTTGATTTAGTTTGATTTATTTTTTGTTAGTTGGCTATTAGTCCCACTCTTGGCTGTCATGCCTCTTCAATGTTTTGTTGTTTAGTTCATGCCTGTGTGGCTATTGTGTTCATTTAGAAAACCAATTTCAAATAGTTCTTTTCAGAAGCTTTATCCTGTTAGCTAACTGTCATTTTTCCTTGGTTCATCTAACTTTAGCTAGCTGAAGATGGAGTGGAAGTGTAAATATTGTGGTTTTGTTAGTGAGAAAAGAGCCCAGTTATTTAAACACTACCGGTTAAAACATGGAAGTTACACAAGGACAGTACCATTTCCGTGTTTGCACCAGGACTGTTTGTGCACATTCAAGTCCTTAAACAGCCTTAAAGCACACATATCTTGTGTTCACTCTAAAACTCATGAGGAACAACCAGGAGAAAATGAAGCGGTCAAAATCTGCTGTCAGTTGTGTGAATTCACCGAGCCCTGCTCTGAAACTGAATTTTTCACACACCTCCGAAGCAGACACTTGAAAGTTAACCAGAAGGTTCAGTGTTCTTATGCAGGCTGTAGATTTGAGAGCAGTGTGTAGTCAACTTTCAATGCACATAAAAGTAGAGCACATAGAGAAGACGACTGGAAGATGTTCAAGAAAGAAATAGTTAATGTTGACGTGAGTGATGAAAACAAAGACAGTGATGTTGCAGATGAGCAAATGCCAATTGAAGACACGGGGGAGGTAGATGATGTTAGTGAAAAAGTTTGTGAGATAGATCTTCATGATTTAGAAAAGCAGTTGGAGCACAACTTGGCTGCTCTTTCTTTAAAGATGCAGACTATCCTCCACATACCTGAGCGATCTGTACAGGACGTTATCAAACAGCTTTGTGATATACATTATTTGTCGGAGCCACTTCTGCAGCATAAGGTGAAGATGATTCTTCAGGAGTATGATTCTGAGATAGATGAGTCCATTGTGAAACAGGTGAGCAGTGCTGTTTCAGAGACCAACATAATGACAACATTTTGCGGCAAAGATGGTTCCTTAGCAACCACGAAAAGGAGAGCATCGTATGTGTCTAAAGAATTTCCGCTGGTAATGCCTGTAGAGTATGTAGTTGATAGAAATAAGAAATTGGTTGTATATGTTCCCATACAGCAAATGCTGCAGAAGTTGCTGGGCAAGACAGATGTGTTAGATAAAGCAATGTCTGAAGAAATACATGTTCCAAATGAATACAGAACTCATGTAGATGGTATATACTTCAGAGAAAATGGCCTTCTTACTAGTGATGAGTTCACAATTGCCATTGGGCTGTACATCGATGACTTTGAGATCGCCAATCCGTTAGGAACATCCAAGAAGAAGCATAAGATGTGCGCGGTGTACTGGGTAATTGCCAATATGCCAGCAAAATATAGAGCATCGCTCAACTCTATCCAGCTTGCTCTAATATGCAACACAACCACTGTAAAAGAATGTGGTCATGCTAAAGTGCTGGAACCACTTATACATGATCTGATGTCACTAGAAAAAGATGGTGTTTACATAGAGTCCTTAGGTGCAAGTGTGAAAGGAACTGTTTTGTACATAGCTGCTGACAACCTAGGTGCTCATGCACTAGCAGGATTCTACGAGAGCTTCTCTGTTGATAAGTTCTGCAGAGTCTGCATGGCAAGTAGAAGTGACATTCAAGAACAAGAGGTGCGCTCTGGTGCCTTTGAGCTCAGAGACAAAGACACGCATGACAGACAAGTGCAGGAATTGATGGAAGATCCAGAACTGGGTAGAACATATGGTGTGAAAAAAGAGTGCCCTTTGACTGCGAAACTGGAACACTTTCATGTTGTTAAAGGTTACCCCCCTGACCTCATGCACGACCTTCTGGAGGGCGTAGTCCCGGTAGAGTTGTCTTTGTGCCTTTCAGATCTGATTTCCAAGGGATATTTTAATCTAGAAACACTGAATCAGGCAATCAGGTCATTTACATACACCTTTACTGACAAAACTGATCAACCACAGCCGATTGCAAAAGGCTTCTCCACAAAAGGCACAATCGGGGGAAATGCGCACGAGAACTGGTGCCTAATTAGGCTCCTACCATTTCTTGTTGGTCAGTACATTCCTCCTGGGGAAAAGGCATGGGAAGTTCTCATGCTTGTGAAAGACATTGGGGAGTTAGTAGTTGCCCCCAGGTTTACTGAAGAGACGCTCTACTTCCTGGAGTGCAAGTTAGCTGAACACAGAGAACTACTGCAGTCAGCATTCCCACAGTATAGATTAAGACCAAAACCATTATACCATTATATTGAACATTACCCTCAACTTATTAAAGCCTTTGGTCCACTGTGTGATGTGTGGACTATGCGCTTTGAGGGAAAGCACAAATTTTTCAAAAAGGTTATCCGTGACGCTCAGAACTACAGGAATGTAGCCCTTACACTTGCTGTGAAACACCAAAAAGCAGTCAGCTATCATTTGGACTTGAGTTCATTTTTCAGACCTTCAGTCGAGATGGAGAAGGTCACTATGGTCTCTGTAACCGCTTTCCCTGAGAACATCCAGAGGGTACTCAGTCAGAAAATCCACAAGCCAGCAGCAGTTGTTGTAGCATCATCTGTCTGTCTAGATGGAGTTACATACAAGGCAGATATGGTAGTCTCTGCTGGATCCTGCTCAGGTCTCCCTGAGTTTAGGCAGATCACACACATTGTTGCAGTTCATACAGGAATCATGTTTGTGTGCAGAGTAATGAGTGCATGGTACCATGAGCACCTTAGATCATATGAAGTTTGCTACTCTGATGTAACCCCGCCCCTGTGTGTGGTCCTGCTGTCAGAGCTTAACAATGTTTTCCCCCTTTCAGCATACAGAATAAGTGGGAAACTAATGGTGACTCTCAAACGCTATATTCTGTGCTGAACAATCTCTCTCTCTTTCTCCCCAGATGGTGGTGCAACAGAGACTGCTTATGAGAGTCATCTTCACTGAAGCAGACATAAGGAAGGTGGAACTGATGACAAAGCCTGATACAGTTGACCTTTTGATTGACTCCCTTAAAGATGTTCTTCAAATAAACTATAACTTCAGTTTACAGTTTAAAGATCCCAATTTTGACAACGAATTGTGCAACCTAACAGAGATTTCAGAGCTGCCTGAGCGACCCACCCTTAAAATCATTCCAGTGCTTTCTCTAGCGGAGGTGCCCAAACCAGGGTTAACATCAAGTGAAGAACTGACCGACACACCAAGCGAGGTAGACACGGACATCCTCTCCGACTCCTCTCAGGAAAGACAACGCAAGTGGCCAGAGGTATTTGATATGTATATACCAAAATTCTCCGTGGATGTGGAATATAGGCTGCGTCAAGCAAACCTGCTCCATCTCAGGGATGGAACACACCTCATTCCATCAAAGGAGCTCAAACACGACATCCTTGAGAGGCTGGCCGAGACCATATATGCCTTGAAAGCATATCCAACAAAGGCAGAATTTGAAGCTGTTGCCTCTGCACTGGTGCGAGCACACCCATGTCTCAAAGAACAGGGATCAGTATCCGGCTGGAGCGGTTCGAAAAACAGCTTGAAATTCAAGATGGGCAATTACCGAACAAAAATGCGTCAGCTGGGTCACCGTGATGTCACCTTGAACGGCGGTAAACATGGAAAGCACTCTCTTTGTGGAGACCCACCTAACAAGAGCATCAAGGAGCCAAGGAGAGGAGAAGTTAATTACTTGCCAGATTATCCAGATGGACAGGATGACTCCAGCCTCGAAGATGCTTGACAGCTCTTGGTGGACGAAATGAAAAAGAAAACCCCAAATGGAGCCCTCATCAAGCAGAAAATGGATCTGACATTTGCTCTTCGAAGGAGTGAAGTTGTGAAGGACCAGCCTGCCATCAACCAGATATGTCAACGTTGGCCGGCTCTCTTGACTGAACAGCAGGTAGGTCTATAGATTTGTTTCATATTCTATATTATTATATTCTCTCTATTCTGTGGAACCACTGTGGTGACATTGGATTTAAAAAAAAATAACTCATGGCCACAAATTATTATTATTGTTGTCATTTCTTTTTTCTTTTTTTTTAATTCAATTTTTCAGTTTTTTTCAATTATACACATACACACAGAATCACATGTAAACTCCAGACCGTAAGCAATCATAACAAAAACAAAAACATAGCTAAACAAAACGCAAGCAAACAGACAAACAAAACAAAAAAAAGTAAAAAACAACATCTTGAAGGATTGTCATTTCTGTGCAGAATGTTGATTGTTGCTTTAGCCAACAAATATGGACATTAACATGTTTTATTTTTACATGTTTCAGGTGTGTCTGGAGTTCAGCAGGGTGGTTGGTAAGAGTCTGAGACAGGAGTTCTACGAGGCCCTTGACCGTCACAGTCCCAGGCTCATGGAAATCTTCAAGGCAAAGAGGGGGCTCACAGGGCAGGTGCTGGCTGACCTGATGCGACAAACAAAGGTTCGTTGATTTTAAATCTATATTCACGGGGTGCCCCTATAGCTCAGTCAGTAGAGCGAGCACCCCATGTACTGAGGCTGTTAGTCCTCAGCAGCTGCTGATTCAAATCCCGCCTGCAGCCCATTTGCTGCGTGTCATCCCCTCTCTCTCTGCCCCCTTTCCTGTCATATCTTCAGCTGTCTTGTCAATAAAGGCAAAAGGCCCCAAAAAATAATCTTTAAAAAAAAATCTATATTCACATCTTAGAAAACAGAGCTTGAAAGAACGCAGATGTAGTAAATAAATGTACTGGTAATGTGAGCTATCCTGTTTGTAGACGCTTTCTTTTCCTTGACTTTGAGTGGCCTGTGTGAAATGGTGTGTGATGTGTAATTGAGTTGAATTGGCTAAACTAACTCCTCAGTCCTCAGAGAAATTACTTACCACCCATTACATTAGTTTGCCAGGTTTTGCTAGTTGATCTGTAAATGAGGTATGCAAATAACCACCTGTATGTATAATGTTGAGAACACTGTGTGTGAGTTAACAGGTGGGGTCCAGTACGTAAATGGCTGTGCTGTGTATTATTGAATTATGTGTGTGCACATCATGTTCAGGGTAACATGTGGACCCTATTTTAAGTCTGTGATGTCCTCTCTGCTCCCTCAATCCACCAGGCTTCAGATGTGACAGAAGTAAGATGCCTCGTCCTCAGGGGGCTTCCTGTCATTCTTGGCGATGATCCATCCACCTTCTTCAAGGCCAGCTTTGTAAGCAACTTTGATTTTTCTCCTCCTCCTCTCCTCCTTCCCCCCTCCCTTGCTCCCCCGTTCTTTACCTCCCCTCCTCTCTCTCTACCATACATATTACAGTATTTTAAGGTGTGCATGTGTTAATAGTTTCTTTTTTTATTGTTTTTGTTGTTTAAAAAAAAACTTCCTTGGAGGAGGCAAATTCCTTACACCTGTCCTGAGTGATTTTCTGTAGCAGTTGCTGCACTGGGCAGTGGGTGGACACTGGACAGGGCAGACGTGTGGGCTGTGTATGTACTTATTGAAGCTGTTTGTAGCACTATGTTGTCATGTTAACGTGATCATGCCCTGTTCCTTCTTTCAGGACGTTGATGATGAGGGAGGTTTGTACAATGATGTGCCAGTGGGGATCCTCTGCCATGAACAGGAAAACATCACTCCACACACGCAGACCCTTCACCACAATGCATCCTCAGTGGGAATCGTCTTGGAAGGAAACATTGTGATGGATGTTGTGAGCCTGCCCTAAGCCATGTACATTGTCTTCGGACTTACCTATGCACTTCATCTCAACTACCCTAAGTACATGAAGAACACTTTTGATTTTTTTCAGCAGGTGCTTCTGAACTTAGATAAGACAGATCTGAGACCTAAACTTCAAACACTCAAGATCCAGAAGAAGATCCAGAATCTCCTCTTCCCAAGCCCCAAGTCAAATGTGAGGGTTTCTTTTTGTTGTGCTTTGTTTTGTTTTTTTTTTATAAATTGGCAGAAAAGTAAAAAAGAAAGTAGTAATTTTGGCCTTCAACATTTGCTGGTTACAACTTTGAAGGGAATGTATGGAAGTAAAGAGAGAGAGGGTAAAGAGAGAAGGACAGATTTTTCTTTTTTTAAGGGGTTATGAGGAGGGCAGAGTGTGGACTCTAGATGGGTATCTACTGTCAGTTTTATTTTTCACTCTTACTCTGTCTCACATATTTTATATTTTATCCAGAGAAACTTTTTTTGTTGATGAGTTCAGAATGTGTTTTTAAAGTGGGGTAGAGAGAGCAGGGGAGGAAAAGAGGTGGAAAGAAGAGTATGGGGTCTCCATACAGGTATCTGCTGTTATTTTTTTTCAGCCTCCCCTTCTCTCTTCTTTCATTCTCACACACTTTTTTTTTTGCATGGACACGTGTTATTTGTAAATGTAAAGATGCCAGTGTTCAACAGGGCTGAGTTTTATCTTTCCAGTTTGACAGGCAAATTTGAAGAGGCGCGGTACAATATTCTAATAATTGGAGATAAAGAGGAAGAGAGCTTTGTATTGTACGAGTTTGTGAGAAAGATCTTTTCATGCCATCACTGAGGAATCTACAGCCTATTAGGCCATGGCTTTGTTTATTTCTTTTGTTTTTGAAAAAAGATATGTTCAATTAAAAAAAATTGGATCAATGTAATGTTGCAGTATGTATGTATTTTACATGGCTGTATTGATTGAAAGACATATTTAGAGTTTCAGGAAGTAAAAAAGTTTCTTTTGTTTGTTAAAAAAGATATGTTCAATAAAAAAAAATTGGATCAATGTAATGTTGCAGTGTATGTATTTTACACAGCTCTATTGATTTAAAGACATATTTTGAGTTTCAGGAATTGAAAAAGTTAAGTTTGGTCAGTTAGAATATACAATTTAGTTGAATTAGTAATGGAGTAATGCTTACTAAACAAGCTGAGTTAAATAAATGGGTGGGGAACGATTGTTTAAGCTAAGTATCTTCAGCTACTGTAACTCGATTATTAGTATATTCAACTTAAATTTTCTATTCCATTCCGTTAGGAGCTTAAAGTACATTGAACGTAGTCTACTTCACTTACTCAACGAATGTTTCATTACTTAAAAAATTTAAGGCAATGAGTTACCTTGATTTTTTTTAAGTAGAGTCTACTTATCCGGGTTTACAGTGTACCCTCGCCTACTGGATGCGTTTCTGAATCATTGAGCAGGGTAGGAGCCGCAAGCTCGTGGAAACTGCCATAAAAAGCAATTGATAAATTGTGAGTCAGACCAAGACAATAGTTCACTTAAAAGGAGAAAGAGAGAAAACAAGTTGAGCTTGAGATGGCCTTGCTGTTCACATTAACGATTTTTTAAAAAATTTTGAGTTTATAATGCGTACTCCCTGCATTGTGCTGTATTTTAAAATTTACCGGATGCTGTGTGCGTTCCGTTTCTGGTTTGGTGCAATCTTAGCTATGTGGCTTGACGTGAAATGGAAGCATAGTCGCTGAAAAATAGACCTGGTACGTATCTCCGACAAAGCAGAGCGGTGTGCAGCTTCTGGGACGCTCCAGAGACACTGCGCACCGCTCACTGTGGAAATGAAGCTGTTCACTAGAATGGGAGCGTATTTGCTACGTAGCGCGCTCCGCGCTGCTGACGGAGTAAATTGGGGGTGAGTGTGTTGTGTGCTGCTGTGCTACTGTGCTGCGTGCGCTACTGTCTGTTGTGCTCCTGTGCCATGGACTTTACTTTATTAGTAAACAAAACAAAACAAAACTGAGGCGTACAAGATCCGGGGCTATAGCGGGGAATGTCCAGGTCTAATGACGTCCATGGTTTTAAATATGTATTTACACCTGTTACTGTCAGAATGAATCCTTCAGTCACCCTGAACACCATCATCCAATCATTCTTTATTTACACTGAGGAACACTTCTTTACTTGTTAGAACAGAAATCAGAGTTGTTGTAAAATGTTTGTTTGTGTCCTCTGTCTTGAGGTCTTACTTCTCTGATTATCCCTCTGCCTTTTTATTTTTGTTTGACACCTGTTTCCATCTCTGATCAGAAAGTTCAGCTTCATTTCTGAAACCGTGTTTTATCGTCTCCATTTCATAGATGTGGTTAATCGTCTGCTTCTGTTGGCTCATCTGTGGCGTCTCCGGTCTGCAGAGACAGCAGCTGTAGCTCCTCCTGTGTCTGTCCAGTCTCACTACACCTTCAGTTTGTTGAAGACGATCATGTGACATGGTCGAAAGCTATGGAGCATCTCATCACACTTTGTTTTTAACATTTACAGTCATTGCAGTCAACAAATATTATTTTATAAAATGTTCAACTGTTCAGACATGTTACTGATAAAAGCTCACCTTCATCATCATCATCTTTTGATCCAGAGGATACTCTGATTGGTCAGATCAAATCTCCTAACAATCACAATAAATAAATAAATGAGACCAAACAGATGAGACTGTTGTGATGAGGTGACAGAGGTGGAGACGTTTTTAAACACTGATATGAAACATGTTCCCTACATTCATCAATCAATCAATCAATTTTATTTATAAAGCCCAATATCACAAATCACAATTTGCCTCACAGGCCTTTACAGCATACGACATCCCTCTGTCCTTATGACCCTCACAGCTGATCAGGAAAAACTCCCCAAAAAAACCCTTTAACGGGGAAAAAATGGTAGAAACCTCAGGAAGAGCAACTGAGGAGGGATCCCTCTTCCAGGACGGACAGACGTGCACTAGATGTCGTACAGAACAGATCAGCATAATAAATTAACAGTAATCTGTATGACACAATGAGACAGAGAGAGAGAGAGAGAGATGCAGGTAATGACAGTAGCTTACAACAACATTATTGAAAGTAATAATATTATAGTTGTAGTTCTGGTTACTGTGGTACAATATGCTGAAAGTATGTATTAATATCTGGCAGTATACATGTGTGACAATAGTCATATGTGTATAATAACAGTAGAAGTATGACTAATGACTAATGATGGCAGCAGCAGCAGCAGGAGGCATCTGGCAGGACCACGGCAGCAGCACAACCACACACGTCACGCTGTCCAGGCACCGCTGTGATATGAGTTAATCTGAGAGACAGTGGAGCACAAAGGCTCCGGAGAAGAAGCTGAGTTAGTGACATCCAGAATGGCCGAGTTAGCAAGATGCAGTAATAGAATACGAGAGAGAGAGAGAGAGAGAGAAGGAGAGAAGGAGAGAAGGTGCCCGGTGTATTATAGGGGGGTCCTCCGGCAGACTAGGCCTAAGTCAGCCTAACTAGGGGCTGGTACAGGGCAAGCCTGAGCCAGCCCTAACTATAAGCTTTATCAAAGAGGAAAGTCTTAAGTCTAGTCTTAAATGTGGAGACGGTGTCTGCCTCCCGGACCGTAACAGGAAGATGATTCCACAGGAGAGGAGCCTGATAGCTGAAGGCTCTGGCTCCTGATCTGCTTTTTGGAGACTTTAGGGACCACGAGTAACCCTGCGTTCTCAGAGCGCAGTGTTCTGGTGGGATAATATGGCACTATGAGCTCTCTAAGATATGACGGAGCTTGACCATTTAGAGCTTTATAAGTTAACAGTAGGATTTTAGATTCAATTCTGGATTTTACAGGGAGCCAGTGCAGAGAAGCTAAAACAGGAGAAATATGATCTTGTTTCTTAGTTCCTGTTAGTACACGTGCTGCTGCATTCTGAATTAGCTGGAGAGTTTTTAAGGACTTACTAGAGCTACCTGATAATAGAGAGTTACAGTAATCCAGCCTAGAGGTAACAAAAGCGTGGACCAATTTTTCTGCATCTTTTCGGGTCAGGATAGGCCTAATTTTCACAATATTACGCAGATGAAAAAATGCAGTCCGTGAGGTTTGTTTTAAATGAGAATTAAAAGACAAGTCTCGATCAAATATTACTCCGAGGTTTCTTACGATAGTGCTAGAGGCCAGAGCAATGCCATCTAGAGAAACTATGTCATCAGAGTCTCTGAGTTGTTTGGGGCCAAGAACAATAACTTCAGTTTTGTCTGAATTTAACATCAGGAAATTGGTGCTCATCCAAGTTTTTATGTCTGTAAGGCAGTTATGGAGTTTAGTTAATTGATTACTTTCTTCTGGCTTCATCGATAAATACAACTGTGTATCATCCGCATAACAATGGAAATTTACAGAGTGATTTCTAATGATGTTACCTAAAGGAAGCATATATAGAGTAAATAGGATTGGTCCGAGCACAGAACCTTGTGGAACTCCAAAACAAACTTTGGTACGTAAGGATGATTCATTATGAACGTCAACAAATTGAAAACGATCAGATAAATAAGATTTAAACCTTAGTGCTGAAACTTTTAGGCCAATTAAGTGATCCAGTCTCTTTTTAGTAGAGGTTTAATTACAGCTACCTTAAAAGACTGTGGTACATAGCCTGTATATGAGTGTTAACTACAGGAAAGACCTCCTTAAGTAGCCTAGTTGGGATGGGGTCTAAGAGACACGTTGCTGATTTAGATGAAGAAATCACTGCGGTCAATTCTTGAAGAGAAATTGGGGAGAAGCAATCTAAATATATATTAGGTTTTACAGCTGTGTTTGAGGTTAGATATGTACTATCTGAGGACAGGAGGTCATGAATTTTGCCTGTAATAGTTAGAATTTTGTCATTAAAAAAGCTCATAAAATCATTACTGCTAAGGGCTAAAGGAATACAAGGCTCAATAGAGCTTTGACTCTCAGTCAGCCTGGCTACAGTGCTGAAAAGAAACCTGGGGTTGTTCTTATTGTCTTCTATTAATGCTGAGTAATAGTTTGCTCTGGCATTGCAGAGGCCCCTCTTATAAGTTTTGAGACTGTCTGTCCAGATTAAACGAGATTCTTCCTGTTTGGTCAATCACCAATTCCTTTCAGATTTTTGCGATATTTGTTTTAACTTACGGGTTTGAGAGTTATACCAAGGAGCAAACTTTCTTTGCTTTTATAACGTCTTTTTAAGAGGAGCTACAGAGTCAAGCGTTGTTCGCAGCGAGCCTACGACGCTATCGACAAAATGATCAAAGTCCGTACAGGAAACCTCTGTTACTGAGGGACTTGGTATTAAATTTAACGACGGAGTAATTTTTTCCTTAAATTTTGCGACAGCACTATCTGATAAACATCTAGTATAGTAACTGTTGCTGAGTGGCGTGTAATCGAGTAAAAAGACATCAAAGTAATCAGATAATGATCCGATAGCGAGGGATTTTGTGGAAAGACTTTTAGGTTATCAATTTCAATTCCATACGTCAGAACTAGATCGAGGGTATGGTTAAAACAGTGAGTGGGTTCATGTACACCCTGACTGAAGCCAATGGAGTCTAATAGTGAGATAAACACGGTAGCCAGGGAGTCATTATCAACGTCGACATGAATGTTAAAATCGCCTACAATAATAACTTTATCTGATTTAAGAACTAAACTGGATACAAACTCTGAGAATTCAGATACAAATTCAGAATACGGGCCAGGAGCACGGTACACTATAACAAATAAAGGTGGCTGCGAGGTTTTCCAGGTCGGATGTAAAAGACTAACTGTGCGTTCACACCAAACGCGAATTCGCGCCAGGCGGCGCGATGGACGCGTTTAGTGCGACGCGATGGACGCGATAGACGCGATAGACGCGAAATTCGCGTCCAAAGCCTCATCGCTTGAGTTGAAAATATTGAACTTTTGAGGCGAATTCGCGTGACTCTGTACCGTGAAAGCCAATCAACGTTGATCACCTGAAATGGAGCGCCTGTAGTTGGTGTCCTGCCGGGAGATCCTGGTGCCAACCCTCGCCAACAGGTCCTCAAACTGGGCCCCAGTCAACCTGAAGTACTTCTGAAAGCAGCTATCATCCAGACGGAGTTCCTGGAGGAGGTGGTGAAACTCGCCGAGCTGGATGCGCTTCTGCAGGATAGGGTGAACCGAAAAATGACGGCGTTTGGCCCTCCGACGCATCTGGGACTTCCAGAGGAGGTAAACAACAAAGCAGCGATGGTGGTTATCTTGCCATGGTCGTCAGTGACGTCTTGACGCCCCGACATCCAGTTGTTGATGCCGAGATGAAGGAGAAACTTATCATTGCGGTGTGCGGCTACCCGGAGCTATATGATACCACGTGTCTACTCTGCAGGGACCGCAACAAAAAGGAGCAGGCTTGGGTGAAAGTTGCCGAGGAGACTGGTCGACCTGGTAAGTTCTGTAAATATGTGTGTTTAATTAGTTTGCAGAATGGTTGTACTATGAACGTAACCACTAGCTTAGCTCCGGTTAGCACAGCCGGCTTCCCCGCTACTTGCGCGAATGACGCGATGACGCCAATGAACAAAATGGTCAGGTGTCCACCCCGGACGCGAGTGAAGCGAATTTCACGCGCGTGACGCGAGTAACTGCAAACTAATTAAACACACATATTTACAGAACTTACCAGGTCGACCAGTCTCCTCGGCAACTTTCACCCAAGCCTGCTCCTTTTTGTTGCGGTCCCTGCAGAGTAGACACGTGGTATCATATAGCTCCGGGTAGCCGCACACCGCAATGATAAGTTTCTCCTTCATCTCGGCATCAACAACTGGATGTCGGGGCGTCAAGACATCACTGACGACCATGGCAAGATAACCACCATCGCTGCTTTGTTGTTTACCTCCTCTGGAAGTCCCAGATGCGTCGGAGGGCCAAACGCTGTCGTTTTTGGGTTCACCCTATCCTGCAGAAGCGTATCCAGCTCGGCGAGTTTCACCACCTCCTCCAGGAACTCCATCTGGATGATAGCTGCTTTCAGCAGTACTTCAGGTTGACTGGGGCCCAGTTTGAGGACCTGTTGGCGAGGGTTGGCGCCAGGATCTCCCGGCAGGACACCAACTACAGGCGCTCCATTTCAGCTGCGGAGCGCCTGTCCATCTGTCTCCGGTGAGTAGCAGTTTATTGTTGTGGACACACGTCAGTGACGTCGGGAGAATCTCAACGCTGATTGGCTTTCGCGGTACAGAGTCACGTGAATTCGTCTCAAAAGTTCAATATTTTCAACTCGAGCAATGAGGCGTTGGACGCGAATTTCGCGTCTATCGCGCCACGTCCATCGCGTCTATCGCGTCGCGCTAAACACGTCCATTGCGCCACCCGGCGCGAATTCGCGTCTAATCCCGTCTTTGCATTCACTTTGTATGTAATCTTGATGCGCGAATTTGCGAATTCGTGTTTGGTGTGAACGCACAGTAAGAACGAGGCTTTCAAATGAATTATAATCTAGTTTAGGTTTAGGGCTGATTAACAGACTAGAGTTAAGAATGGCTGCAACTCCCCCTCCTGGGCCGCTGCCTCGAGGAATGTGGGTATTATTATGACTGGGAGGAGTGGACTCATTTAGACTAACATATTCATCTTCATGGATCCAACAGTAAAATCACTAATAAAATAAATTAGAAATTTGAATTTACAAATGAAAAAAAGTGAAGATGTGAACCGAACTCTAAAATGTAAAATACAACTGTTCATATGTAAAATAAAACGTTTTTATTTTCTGTTCTGTCATTTCAACATGTCTCCAACCACCAGGTGGTGCTGTTAATAAAAATTAATGTTAATGTTAATAAAGTATTTCTGATTCTGTTACTCTTTATCTGTCCATCCATCTGTCCAATCCGTCTGTCATCTATCTGTCCATCCATCTGTCCAATCCGTCTGTCATCTATCTGTCCATCCATCTGTCCAATCCGTCTGTCATCTATCTGTCTGTCTGTCTGTCTGTCCAATCCGTCTGTCATCTCTCTGTCTGTCTGTCTGTCCAATCCGTCTGTCATCTATCTATCTGTCTGTCTGTCTGTCCAATCCGTCTGTCATCTCTCTGTCTGTCTGTCTGTCCAATCCGTCTGTCATCTATCTGTCTGTCTGTCTGTCTGTCCAATCTGTCTGTCATCTATCTGTCCATCCATCTGTCCAATCCATCTGTCATTTATCTGTCTGTCTGTCTGTCCAATCCGTCTGTCATCTATCTGTCTGTCTTTCTGTTCAATCCATCTGTCATCTATCTGTCCTTCCATCTGTCCAATCCGTCTGTCATCTATCTGTCTGTCTGTCTGTCTGTCCAATCCGTCTGTCATCTATCTGTCTGTCTGTCTGTCCAATCCGTCAGTCATCTATCTGTCTGTAACTCCTCTGAACACTGAGGATGATGAATTGAAGCATAATTTCTTTTTGCAGGAAGTTTTTTATTTCAGTAAAATATAAAATATGAAAGTTCCACATGTATAAAATTATTAATAACAGAATCATATTAAACAGAAGTTAGACCAATAAAGATTATTCAACGTTAAAGGGTTAAAGTCCAAGGTTAGGTGTGTCAGAGGTGTCCGAGGTCAAGTGGTGTCAGAGGTCAAGTGGTGTCAGAGGTGTCCGAAGTCAAGTGGTGTCAGAGGTGTCCGAGGTCAAGTGGTGTCAGAGGTGTCCGAGGTCAAGTGGTGTCAGAGGTCAAGTGGTGTCAGAGGTGTCCGAAGTCAAGTGGTGTCAGAGGTGTCCGAGGTCAAGCGGTGTCAGAGGTCAAGTGGTGTCAGAGGTGTCCGAAGTCAAGTGGTGTCCGAGGTCAAGTGGTGTCAGAGGTGTCCGAAGTCAAGTGGTGTCCGAGGTCAAGTGGTGTCAGAGGTGTCTGAAGTCAAGTGGTGTCAGAGGTGTCCGAGGTCAAGTGTTGTCAGAGGTCAAGTGGTGTCAGAGGTCAAGTGGTGTCAGAGATGTCCGAAGTCAAGTGGTGTCAGAGGTCAAGTGGTGTCAGAGGTGTCCGAAGTCAAGTGGTGTCCGAGGTCAAGTGGTGTCAGAGGTGTCCGAAGTCAAGTGGTGTCAGAGGTCAAGTGGTGTCAGAGGTGTCTGAAGTCAAGTGGTGTCAGAGGTGTCCAAGGTCAAGTGTTGTCAGAGGTCAAGTGGTGTCAGAGGTGTCCGAGGTCAAGTGGTGTCAGAGGTCAAGTGGTGTCAGAGGTGTCCGAATTCAAGTGGTGTCCGAGGTCAAGTGGTGTCAGAGGTGTCCGAAGTCAAGTGGTGTCCGAGGTCAAGTGGTGTCAGAGGTGTCCGAAGTCAAGTGGTGTCAGAGGTGTCTGAGGTCAAGTGGTGTCAGAGGTCAAGTGGTGTCAGAGGTGTCCAAGGTCAGGTGGTGTCAGAGGTGTCCGAAGTCAAGTGGTGTCAGAGGTCAAGTGGTGTCAGAGGTGTCCAAGGTCAGGTGGTGTCAGAGGTGTCCGAAGTCAAGTGGTGTCAGAGGTCAAGTGGTGTCAGAGGTGTCCGAAGTCAAGTGGTGTCCGAGGTCAAGTGTTGTCAGAGGTCAAGTGGTGTCAGAGATGTCCAAGGTCAAGTGGTGTCAGAGGTGTCCGAGGTCAAGTGGTGTCCGAGGTCAAGTGGTGTCAGAGGTGTCCGAATTCAAGTGGTGTCCGAGGTCAAGTGGTGTCAGAGGTGTCCGAAGTCAAGTGGTGTCCGAGGTCAAGTGGTGTCAGAGGTGTCCGAAGTCAAGTGGTGTCAGAGGTGTCTGAGGTCAAGTGGTGTCAGAGGTCAAGTGGTGTCAGAGGTGTCCAAGGTCAGGTGGTGTCAGAGGTGTCCGAAGTCAAGTGGTGTCAGAGGTCAAGTGGTGTCAGAGGTGTCCGAGGTCAAGTGGTGTCAGAGGTGTCCAAAGTCAAGTGGTGTCAGAGGTCAAGTGGTGTCAGAGGTCAAGTGGTGTCAGAGGTGTCTGAAGTCAAGTGGTGTCAGAGGTCAAGTGGTGTCCGAGGTCAAGTGGTGTCAGAGGTGTCTGAAGTCAAGTGTTGTCAGAGGTCAAGTGGTGTCAGAGATGTCCAAGGTCAAGTGGTGTCAGAGGTGTCCGAGGTCAAGTGGTGTCAGAGGTGTCCGAATTCAAGTGGTGTCCGAGGTCAAGTGGTGTCAGAGGTGTCCGAAGTCAAGTGGTGTCCGAGGTCAAGTGGTGTCAGAGGTGTCCGAAGTCAAGTGGTGTCAGAGGTGTCTGAGGTCAAGTGGTGTCAGAGGTCAAGTGGTGTCAGAGGTGTCCAAGGTCAGGTGGTGTCAGAGGTGTCCGAAGTCAAGTGGTGTCAGAGGTCAAGTGGTGTCAGAGGTGTCCGAGGTCAAGTGGTGTCAGAGGGGTCAGAGGTCAAGTGGTGTCAGAGGTCAAGTGGTGTCAGAGGTGTCCGAGGTCAAGTGGTGTCAGAGGTGTCCGAAGTCAAGTGGTGTCCGAGGTCAAGTGGTGTCAGAGGTGTCCGAAGTCAAGTGGTGTCAGAGGTGTCCGAGGTCAAGTGGTGTCAGAGGTGTCCAAGGTCAGGTGGTGTCAGAGGTGTCCGAAGTCAAGTGGTGTCAGAGGTCAAGTGGTGTCAGAGGTGTCCGAGGTCAAGTGGTGTCAGAGGTCAAGTGGTGTCAGAGGTCAAGTGGTGTCAGAGGTGTCAGAGGTCAAGTGGTGTCAGAGGTGTCCGAGGTCAAGTGGTGTCAGAGGTGTCAGAGGTCAAGTGGTGTCAGAGATGTCCGAGGTCAAGTAGTGTCAGAGGTGTCCGAAGTCAAGTGGTGTCAGAGGTCAAGTGGTGTCAGAGGTGTCCGAAGTCAAGTGGTGTCCGAGGTCAAGTGGTGTCAGAGGTGTCCGAAGTCAAGTGGTGTCAGAGGTCAAGTGGTGTCAGAGGTCAAGTGGTGTCAGAGGTGCCCGAAGTCAAGTGGTGTCAGTGGTGTCAGAGGTCAAGTGGTGTCAGAGGTGTCCGAAGTCAAGTGGTGTCCGAGGTCAAGTGGTGTCAGAGGTGTCCGAAGTCAAGTGGTGTCAGAGGTCAAGTGGTGTCAGAGGTGTCCGAAGTCAAGTGGTGTCAGAGGTCAGGGGTGTCAGGTGTGTCAGAGGTCAGGTGGTGTCAGAGGTGTCAGAGGTCAGGTGGTGTCAGAGGTGTCATAGGTCAGGTGTGTCAGAGGTTATTTGTGTCAGAGGTCAGAGGTGTCAGGTGAGTCAGAGGTGTCAGGTGTGTCAGAGGTCAGGTGGTATCAGAGGTCAGAGGTGTCAGAGGTCAAGTGGTGTCAGAGGTGTCAGAGGTCAGGTGTGTCAGAGGTCATTTGTGTCAGAGGTCAGGTGGTGTCAGGTGAGTCAGAGGTGTCAGGTGAGTCAGAGGTGTCAGGTGTGTCAGAGGTGTCAGAGGTCAGGTGGTGTCAGGTGAGTCAGAGGTGTCAGGTGAGTCAGAGGTGTCAGGTTTGTCAGAGGTGTCAGAGGTCAGGTGGTGTCATGTGGTGTAAGAGGTCAGGTAGGAGAGTTCTCCTGCTGCAGCAGCAGGTCGACGGCAGCCTCCACGTCCTCCACGACGTGATGCGGCTCCACCAGGTCAGGCTCCATCACTAGATCTCTGTGACCATGGAAGATCGTCTCTGTGACCGTGTTGCTGCGGTCGCTAGGTAACGGAGAGTGAGGGTTATAGACGCCTGTACACACCTATGAACAGGAAGAGACATGTGGTTATCAGATGGTCAGTGCAAACATCAAATTGTGTTTTAGTGATGTCACTGTGATGTCATCACATACCCAGATCTCGAATACTAACTTTGTGGGTACAGAAGTAAACAAAGTGATGGAGGAGCAGTCGACCAGAACGGCGTCAGCTCTCCATCACTAGTCACCATCTGACAGGAAGGTCGACATTAAACGTACCAGAATGGTTCGACACTGAGCAGCTGGACACGCCACCTCCTCCTCCGCCATCACCATTGCCACCTGACTCCTCATTCCCTTGGCAACAAGCTTGGTGGTAGTTGTCATAGCAGCATGCTGCTGAGCCAGGTAGCGGTTGAACAGGTTTGCACCGTAGATATCTGTCATCAGGTTGTCGCTAGGCAAAAAGAGGACAGTTTGGTTACATTTTCCTCCTTAACGTTCTGTGTCAGGGGTGTCAGAGGCCAGGTGTGTCAGAGGTCAGGGATGTCAGAGGTCAGGTGGTGTCAGAGGTGTCAGAGGTCAGAGGTGTCAGAGGTCAGGTGGTGTCAGAGGTGTGAGAGGTGTCAGAGGTCAGGTGGTGTCAGAGGTGTCAGAGGTGTCAGAGGTCAGGTGGTGTCAGAGGTGTCAGAGGTGTCAGAGGTCAGGTGGTGTCAGAGGTGTCAGAGGTCAGGTGGTGTCAGAGGTCAGGTGGTGTCAGAGGTGTCAGAGGTCAGGTGGTGTCAGAGGTGTCAGAGGTCAGGTGGTGTCAGAGGTCAGGTGGTGTCAGAGGTGTCAGAGGTCAGGTGGTGTCAGAGGTGTCAGAGGTCAGGTGGTGTCAGAGGTGTCAGAGGTCAGGTGGTGTCAGAGGTCAAGTGGTGTCAGAGGTCAGGTGTGTCAGAAATCTCTTCCCCTCAACACAAACCAACAGTGATGACCTCCGAACGCCTCAAAACAGTGAGGCTGTGTTACCGATGGTTACCTGATAGTGTAAATGGTGTAGGTGGTGTTTCGGACAGTGCAGTTACTCGATGGCGTAGATGGTGTAGGTGGCGTTTCGGGTGGTGTAGTTGCCCGATGGCGTAGATGGTGTAGGTGATGTTTTAGGCAGTGCAGTTACTCGATGGCGTAGATGGTTTAGGTAGTGATGTGGGTGGTGCAGTTACCCAATGGCATAGATGGTGCAGGTGGTGTTTTGGGTGGTGCAGTAACCAGATGGCGTAGATGGTGTAGGTGGTATTTTGGGTGGTGCAGTTACTCGATGGCATAGATGGTGTGGGTGGAGTTTCGGGTGGTGCAGTTACTCGATGGCATAGATGGTGTGGGTGGTGTTTCGGGTGGTGCAGTTACTCGATGGCATAGATGGTGTGGGTGGTGTTTCGGGTGGTGTAGTTGCCCGATGGCGTAGATGGTGTAGGTGATGTTTTAGGCAGTGCAGTTACTCGATGGCGTAGATGGTTTAGGTAGTGATGTGGGTGGTGCAGTTACCCAATGGCATAGATGGTGCAGGTGGTGTTTTGGGTGGTGCAGTAACCAGATGGCGTAGATGGTGTAGGTGGTATTTTGGGTGGTGCAGTTACTCGATGGCATAGATGGTGTGGGTGGAGTTTCGGGTGGTGCAGTTACTCGATGGCATAGATGGTGTGGGTGGTGTTTTGGGTGGTGCAGTTACCCGATGGCGTAGATGGTGGTCAGCTGCTGGTGGTGGTTCTGCAGCCTCAGCAGACGAGCGGCGTACTGGTATGTCAGCAGGGCGGGTTTTCCAAACAGCGCCTTGTACTGCAACTCATGGCCCGTCAGCTTCCTGTAGGCTGACTCCAGACACAGCAGGAACATCCCGTGACCAAACCTACGGCAGCACAGGTCAGGGGTTAAACCTCATCATCCTGCCTGGAGATTTGAACCAACTTCCTGTGATGTGTTGGTTACCGTGGTGATGGCGCCTCGGCCATCCACATCAGGTCCATGTTACAGGCGAGCACTGGCAGCTGGGATGCCACCTGAGCTTCGTACATGCAGCCTGGTCTTCCATTGGTCAGCAGCACGTCGATCAGCAGCTGCAGGTTGGTCTCCCATCTGATTGGCTCTCCGAACAGGATGATAGCTATGGTGACACAGGTAGTCAGTGACACGGCGCCAAAATAAGAGCCAGGAAACTTAGGCCCAATCCCAAACCACTCCCTACCCACTACCACTTCAGTACAGAGTGTCACTCCAAATCAAGTTACACTCGCAGCTGCGGAGGGCACACCTGATTAAGGGGAAGTGGGTAACACTTCATGAGACAGCCCGCGTTTCAGAGTGTACCTCTCGCCCACTTTTTACATGTACTTCCCCGGGAGTTAGGGTATAACTCCTCCCGGTCACTTACCACATACTTTGCTGGGAGTTAGAGTATAACTCGTCACTTATGAAATTTCCCGAAACTTATGGTTTAATTTCCTCATATGAATCTGTATATGTATGAAATACAATAAAAACGAATGCTTTTGCCCTTTGCTCATGGCAGTTGATTCAGTCACTCCAAAAGTAGATCAGGAGCCAGAGCCTTCAGCTATCAGGCTCCTCTCCTGTGGAATCATCTTCCTGTTACGGTCCGGGAGGCAGACACCGTCTCCACATTTAAGACTAGACTTAAGACTTTCCTCTTTGATAAAGCTTATAGTTAGGGCTGGCTCAGGCTTGCCCTGTACCAGCCCCTAGTTAGGCTGACTTAGGCCTAGTCTGCCGGAGGACCCCCCTATAATACACCGGGCACCTTCTCTCCTTCTCTCTCTCTCTCTCTCTCTCATATTCTATTACTGCATCTTGCTAACTCGGCCATTCTGGATGTCACTAACTCGGCTTCTTCTCCGGAGCCTTTGTGCTCCACTGTCTCTCAGATTAACTCATATCACAGCGGTGCCTGGACAGCGTGACGTGTGTGGTTGTGCTGCTGCCGTGGTCCTGCCAGATGCCTCCTGCTGCTGCTGCTGCCATCATTAGTCATTAGTCATACTTCTACTGTTGTTATACACATATGACTATTGTCACACATGTATACTGTCAGATATTAATACATACTTTCAACATATTGTACCACAGTAACCAGAACTACAACTATAATATTATTACTTTCATTAATGTTGTTGTAAGCTACTGTCATTACCTGCATCTCTCTCTGTCTCTCTCTCTCTCTGTCTCTGTCTCATTGTGTCATGTGGATTACTGTTAATTTATCATGCTGATCTGTTCTGTACGACATCTATTGCATGTCTGTCCGTCCTGGAAGAGGGATCCCTCCTCAGTTGCTCTTCCTGAGATTTCTACCGTTTTTTCCCCATTAAAGGGTTTTTTTTGGGGAGTTTTTCCTGATCAGCTGTGAGGGTCATAAGGACAGAGGGATGTCGTATGCTGTAAAGGCCTGTGAGGCAAATTGTGATTTGTGATATTGGGCTTTATAAATAAAATTGATTGATTGATTGATTTTATGTAGCCTATGTGTCATCAGGCAATTTCACCCACACTCCAGGGTTTTCATATTTATGTTTTGTTTACATTTAATTGAATGAGTTTGAATATGAATATGTCAAGAAATGGGTCTATATTCTGTGAATTGCCTAATTAATGGGCAGGCTGGAGTACAAAGCAAACTTACCTCTCTCAAGTGCACATCTATGGAAGTCTTGTAGTGCCATCTGAGGACGAAACACAAACAATACAGTAATGTAATAATATAGCCTACATAGGTGCTGTTCTCACATCTACAGCATACTTTCACCAACATTTACAGGGAAACTAGGCAGTACTTTCCACCTAAATATAGACTAACAGTGGGGACTGGGCTGGATTATGAAGTTTGCACTGTTCGCCCCTCCTTAGTCTGTAGCTTGGCACTCAGATGTTAACCCTTTAAACACAGTTAGTTCAATGCTTCACAAGGTAACAATATTACCAGAAAACAATACAAAGACAAATCAAAGTGTTCCTGACAAAAAATAGCAGAGTCCTTCTGTTATAAACTGTTCAGTTTAGTTTTAATCCTTTATTGTGACAAATGCACTTTTTGGCCTCTAGTTTCCCAGCCCAGCGCAGGGTGGCGAAGCCCGCGCAGAGCTAGTTTTGAGCAGCGCAACCCAAGGCATGTGTTTGATTCTATTCACTTTCATGTCACAAACTAATATTATGCAACATGTCATCAGATAATTTTAGCAAACAGTAAGAAAACATAATTGAACATGATTAAATTGAATGTTTTATTCAAATATATATATGTTTACAGAGACAGGATGAAGTATTCCATGCTTAGAAAAACTGTACAGTTAAAAGTCATTCATCTGCTCACTTTGTGTTACTATGATGTATTTATGTGATATTGATTATGGCCATAAAACAATTGAAGTTGATGATGCAAAATAGTAATAGCTCTGTTTCTACACAGGTGAGGTTTTTGAGATCCTATGGAAAATTACATATGGATTTGAGATTCTACCTGACGAGAGAGATGGCAAGCCATCCATGAACCTGATCTCTGCCTTGACCCAAGGAGTTGGATCAAGGTCACCTTTTAGCCACAGGAGTCCATCCATTCTTCCATCTCCATCACTTGAGCGTCACACACGACCTTTTCCACTTGACTTCTGACTTAAAGGCCTCTAGTTTTGCAGACTGGGCGAGGCGGAGGCGCAGCGCACCTGCGCTTCGCCAACTGGGTGTAGCCAGGTGGATTTTGCAAGTTTGGCACATTGTGTGCACTGGCGCAGCTACTCTTCTTTCCCACCTCCGTCCCTCTTACCTGCACAAGTTGGAAAGAGGGAGGAGAGAAGGCGTGGAGTGGGTTTTACACACATCACACCAATCAAATGAGCCCCTCTCCGCGCCCTTAAATGCGCCGCACGAAGGCATAATAAGAGTTTACTCAATTCGCCATGGCAAAAGAGAGCAGCAGCGTCAGACGGCCAAACTTCTCCCAGAAGGAAACTGATGTTCTGGTCTGGTGCGCGCTCTCTCTCTTTCTCTCTCGCAGTCTCACTCTGTTTCTTTCTTTCTTCTTCTAAGATGACAGATGCTGAATATATACTCCCTATCTATGCTGTGGCTGTTTGTGGTTGGCTGAGAGGGATGTGAATTCAATAATTTGCAGCTGTGTTAGTCAAATCAGGTTGGGTTTCCATTACGCGTGCCAAACGTGCCAAGCGGTGCCAATCCCCTTTGATCTGACATCAGATGTGACGGGACAGTCGATATAGAGATACATTTATGACTGCAGATAGTTGCATTGAATAGTGTTTTTTTGGGTATTTATTGCATCGTTAATGTGCCTGACATTATGGAGACCAGCCTGTAAGGTTCTGGTGACATGTGTGCACTGTCCGCCAAACTTTAACTACACCAGCTGCGCCGGACACTTTGATTCGTCTTTGTATTTTTTTCTGGTAATATTGTTACCTTGTGAAGCATTGAACTAACTGTGTTTAAAGGGTTAACATCTGAGTGCCAAGCTACAGACTAAGGAGGGGCGAACAGTGCAAACTTCATAATCCAGCCCAGTCCCCACTGTTAGTCTATACTTAGGTGGAAAGTACTGCCTAGTTTCCCTGTAAATGTTGGTGAAAGTATGCTGTAGATGTGAGAACAGCACCTATGTAGGCTATATTATTACATTACTGTATTGTTTGTGTTTCGTCCTCGGACTTATACTCTAACTCCTGGGGAAGTATATGCCAAGTGACCGTGTTGTTATACTCTAACTCCTGGGAAAGTATGTGGTAAGTGGCCGCGTCATTATACGCTAACTCCTGGGAAAGTGGGCGAGAGGTACACTCTGAAATGCAGGCTGTCTTATGAAGTGTTACCGGGAAAGTGTATAAAAGAGAAGCCAAACCATTGGATGCCCTTGCCACTCTACCAGAAAAAGGAAGCAGATGTAACCATGGATACCGACAGATGCTTTGTGACAGCAAAATAGAGCAACAGGCTATTAAATAGACATTTAAATATGAATTAAAATGAGTTACATGAAAAATAAACTTGAATAAGTCAGATAAGGGTTACAGTGCAGCGTCATCACAGTAATTAACTTGTTCATATTTTCAAGACACAGTTCACACATTCACACATGAACTTCATTCATTAATCCGGGTGTGACGAAGCCACCCCGCACATTGCCAACCTCCAGGAGGAGGGGATGATGTGATGGAGCGGCTCTTTCACTGACTGTGGGCAGCGCGCACACGCACACGCACACGCACACGCACACTCGTTCTCATTCATTTCCTCGTCCACGCTCCCTCTTCATTAAATATTAGAAATAAAACCACTCGATTATCCCTCTGTCTTTGTAGCACAGCCAAGGGTGCACATTTGGTAGTTCTGCATATATTTATATCCATACATTCACACGATCCTTGTATCACTTACCTTACGGAATACAGTACAGGCCAAAAGTTTGGACACACCTTCTCATTCAATGTGTTTTCTTTATTTTCATGACTATTTACAGTGTAGATTCTCACTGAAGGCATCAAAACTATGAATGAACACATGTGGAGTTATGTCCTTAACAAAAAAATTTGAAATAACTGAAAACATGTTTTATATTCTAGTTTCTTCAAAATAGCCACCCTTTGCTCTGATTACTGCTTTGCACATGCTTTGCATTCTCTCCATGAGCTTCAAGAGGTAGTCACCTGAAATGGTTTTCCAACAGTCTTGAAGGAGTTCCCAGAGGTGTTTAGCACTTGTTGGCCCCTTTGCCTTCACTCTGCGGTCCAGCTCACCCCAAACCATCTCCATTGGGTTCAGGTCCAGTGACTGTGGAGGCCAGGTCATCTGCCGCAGCACTCCATCACTCTCCTTCTTGGTCAAATAGCCCTTACACAGCCTGGAGGTGTGTTTGGGGTCATTGTCTTGTTGAAAAATAAATGATCGTCCAACTAAACGCAAACCGGATGGGATGGCATGTCGCTGCAGGATGCTGTGGTAGCCATGCTGGTTCAGTGTGCCTTCAATTTTGAATAAATCCCCAACAGTGTCACCAGCAAAACACCCCCACACCATCACACCTCCTCCTCCATGCTTCACAGTGGGAACCAGGCATGTGGAATCCATCCGTTCACCTTTTCTGCGTCTCACAAAGACACGGCGGTTGGAACCAAAGATCTCAAATTTGGACTCATCAGACCAAAGCACAGATTTCCACTGGTCTAATGTCCATTCTGTGTGTTTCTTGGCCCAAACAAATCTCTTCTGCTTGTTGCCTCTCCTTAGCAGTGGTTTCCTAGCAGCTATTTGACCATGAAGGCCTGATTGGTGCAGTCTCCTTTTAACAGTTGTTCTAGAGATGGGTCTGCTGCTAGAACTCTGTGTGGCATTCATCTGGTCTCTGATCTGAGCTGCTGTTAACTTGCGATTTCTGAGGCTGGTGACTCGGATGAACTTATCCTCAGAAGCAGAGGTGACTCTTGGTCTTCCTTTCCTGGGTCGGTCCTCATGTGTGCCAGTTTTGTAGTAGCGCTTGATGGTTTTTGCGACTCCACTTGGGGACACACTTAAAGTTTTTGCAATTTTCCGGACTGACTGACCTTCATTTCTTAAAGTAATGATGGCCACTCGTTTTTCTTTAGTTAGCTGATTGGTTCTTGCCATAATATGAATTTTAACAGTTGTCCAATAGGGCTGTCGGCTGTGTATTAACCTGATTTCTGCACAACACAACTGATGGTCCCAACCCCATTGATAAAGCAAGAAATTCCACTAATTAACCCTGATAAGGCACACCTGTGAAGTGGAAACCATTTCAGGTGACTACCTCTTGAAGCTCATGGAGAGAATGCCAAGAGTGTGCAAAGCAGTAATCAGAGCAAAGGGTGGCTATTTTGAAGAAACTAGAATATAAAACATGTTTTCAGTTATTTCACCTTTTTTTGTTAAGGACATAACTCCACATGTGTTCATTCATAGTTTTGATGCCTTCAGTGAGAATCTACAATGTAAATAGTCATGAAAATAAAGAAAACGCATTGAATGAGAAGGTGTGTCCAAACTTTTGGCCTGTACTGTATGTTACATATTCATCTGAGTCTGGTTGGCGCAACTGGTCCCAACATTTTTGCACTGTTAAATAGTCTGTTCTCGCGCCTAATGATCATGTGACCTGCATTGTTACGTTTCTTGGATGTTAAATTAACTTTTGTTGTGAATAACTTGTGGGGATTAAAGGAGAACATTTATGAAAATCATGAATATTTTGCTTTATGTTTATTTTGAGTTTAGAAAGCTGTAAATTGCGTTTTGGTTAGTCAATGTGCTGATTGTTTTTTTGTGTGTGAATAATATGCCTAGTGGGAGGGGCATCTGGTTTAAAGGAGGCTGCTCTGGCCCTGGATGAGTCAGTCTTGTTGTGGTTACAGACGAGGTAACACCTGCTTTACCTCCAGACTGTGTGCTGGAACCTGTGTTTTTGAAAAAGGTATTTTGAGTTATTGAAGAACTCTCTTTTTTGGACATGTTGACATTTTGTAAAGAATATTTTTCCATGTTTTTTTCACTTTTTGTAAATATCACCGTGTGCACTTTGGGAGGCCGGCATAATAAATCACACCATCACAATATTTTTCCGACTATGTCTGGGATTTTCCCAGTTTTTGAGGAGTTTTGAGAAAAAGGACCCCGCGACACTGGACAATCTTACTTCTGTCCCTGCTTTGCAGCATTCCTCTGTTTACTGAAAAGACTCTCATTTTTAATTCGTAGATTGATGAACTGCTTTGTTTTTTCTTCTGTCCCTGTGAATACATAATTATATTTGACACTAAATCAAGTGGACCACTTCAAAAAATGACTGAACCCAAATGAAAGGAGGCTGGAGCACTCGATAAAATTGCAGAGCTTTTAATAAGGTACAAACAAACTGACGTTTGGACGCTACTGCGTCTTCTTCAGAGGTTTGACTCGGAAGAAGACGCAGTAGACAGGGCGATTCACATGAACGTACATGAATCCGCAGCCGGACCGGCTTGTAAACAATGGGCTGGAGAGCAACACAGAGAGGGTGTGTGAGGTCATGCTATACTCCAGATAAAATTACACCTCTAGTTCTTCACATAGCAATTTATAAATTCCTTCAATCTAGAAATGATGAATTTCGCTTATTGCTCCTTTAATATAGCACAGCCCTGCGTGACTGTGCAAACGGTGGGGGAGTGGATAGGCGAGGGGATAGGGGCCAATTTGGGATTGGGCCCTCAAGAGAGTGTTTGACGTTAAACGTATGATGAAGGTCACCTGTGACATCGTCACTGTACGAGTCAGAAACAGGAAGTAAACATGATAAACAGAGTGTACCTTGTATCCGGGGGAGAGTCGGAAGAGGACACGCCTGAAACACAGGAAACAACGTCACAGTGATGTCACCTGAGAGTGATGTCACCTGTCACAGGTACGCTGCTCACAGGAAGTGATGGGCTCCTGTTGTGCTCCATCCTGTCCAGCAGAGGGTGGTGTTCTCTGAGCTGCTCCACACTCACCACCTTCTGAAAACCCAGACTGAAAACAACACAGTCAAGACCGAAAACACTTGCTATGATCACATGACCCAATGTCTCTCTCTCTCTCTCTCTCACACACACACACACACACACACACACAGAGGCAGTAACAGTAGATGTAGTAACAACAGGCGTAGTAACAGCAGAAGTGGTAACAACAGACATAGTAACAGCAGACGTAGTAACAGCAGAAGCAGTAACAAGAGAAGTAGTAAGAACAGATGTAAAAGCAAACGTAACAGTAGACGTAGTAACAACTGATGTAGTAACAATAGACGTAGTAACAAAAGACATGGTAACAGCAGACATGGTAACAGCAGAAGCAGTAACAACAGACGTAGTAACAACAGATATAAAAGCAAACATAGTACCAGTTGACATAGTAACAACAGATATAGTAAAAGCAGACATAGTAACAACAGAAGTAGTAACAACAGACGTAGTAACAACAGATATAAAAGCAAACATAGTACCAATTGACATAGTAACAACAGATATAGTAAAAGCAGACATAGTAACAACAGAAGTAGTAACAACAGACGTAGTAACAACAGATATAAAAGCAAACATAGTACCAGTTGACATAGTAACAACAGACATAGTAAAAGCAGACATAGTAACAACAGAGGTAGTAACAACAGACGTAGTAACAACAGATATAAAAGCAAACATAGTACCAGTTGACATAGTAACAACAGACATAGTAAAAGCAGACATAGTAACAACAGACGTAGTAACAACAGACGTAGTAACAGCAGATATAAAAGCAAACATAGTACCAGCTGACATAGTAACAACAGATATAAAAGCAAACATAGTACCAGTTGACATAGTAACAACAGACATAGTAAAAGCAGACATAGTAACAACAGACGTAGTAACAGCAGATATAAAAGCAAACATAGTACCAGTTGACATAGTAACAACAGACATAGTAAAAGCAGACATAGTAAAAGCAGACATAGTAACAACAGACGTAGTAACAGCAGACATGGTAACAGCAGAAGTAGTAAATGCAGACGTAGTAACAACTGATGTAGTAACAATAGACGTAGTAACAGCAGACATGGTAACAGCAGAAGCAGTGACAAGAGAAGTATTAACAGCAGACATGGTAACAGCAGACGTAGTAACAGCAGAAGCAGTAACAAGAGAAGTATTAACAGCAGATATGGTAACAGCAGACATGGTAACAGCAGACGTAGTAACAACAGACGTAGTAACAACAGACGTAACAACAGATATAAAAGCAAACGTAGTACCAGTAGACGCACTAACAACAGACGTAGTAAAAGCAGATGTAACAACAGAAGTAGTAACAACAGACATAGTAACAGCAGACGTAGTGACAACAGAAGTAGTAACAGCAGAAGCAGTAACAACAGATATAGTAACAACAGATGTAGTAACAACAGACAAGGTAACAACAGGATGTAGTAACAACAGACATAGTAACAACAGATGTAGTAAAAGCAGATGTAGTAACAACAGACATAGTAACAACAGATGTAGTAAAAACAGATGTAGACACAGCAGATGTAGTAAAAGCAGACATAGTAACAACAGATGTAATAACAACAGACATAGTAACAACAGATATAGTAACAGTAGAAGTAGTAAAAGCAGATGTAATAACAACAGACGCAGTAACAACAGACACAGTAACAACAGACGTAGTAACAACAGACATAGTAACAACAGATACAGTAACAGCAGAAGCAGTAACAAGAGAAGTAGTAACAACTGATGTAAAAGCAAACGTAACAGTACACGTAGTAACAACAGATGTAGTAAATGCAGACATAGTAACAACTGATGTAGTAACAATAGACGTATTAACAAAAGAGATGGTAACAGCAGACATGGTAACAGCAGAAGCAGTAACAAGAGAAGTATTAACAGCAGACATGGTAACAGCAGACATGGTAACAGCAGGCGTAGTAACAACAGAAGTAGTAACAACAGACGTAGTAACAACAGATATAAAAGCAAACGTAGTACCAGTAGACGTACTAACAACAGACGTAGTAAAAGCAGATGTAACAACAGAAGTAGTAACAACAGACATAGTAACAGCAGACGTAGTGACAACAGAAGTAGTAAAAGCAGAAGCAGTAACAACAGATGTAGTAACAACAGATGTAGTAAAAGCAGATGTAAGAACAACAGATGTGGTAACAACAGATGTAGTAACAACAGACGTGGTAACAACAGCTGACGTAAAAAAAAACCTGGAGTGAAAAGTTTGTTTTAATTAATTGTTGTGATTTTTTTTGTACTTGCTGTTGTGACTAAAAGAATCAGCTGACTGATGTTGTTCTCCGGAGCCTTTGTGCTCCACTGTCTCTCAGATTAACTCATATCACAGCGGTGCCTGGACAGCGTGACGTTTGTGGTTGTGCTGCTGCCGTGGTCCTGCCAGATGCCTCCTGCTGCTGCTGCTGCCATCATTAGTCATTAGTCATACTTCTACTGTTATTATACACATATGACTATTGTCACACATGTATACTGCCAGATATTAATACATACTTTCAACATATTGTACCACAGTAACCAGAACTATAACTATAATATTATTACTTTCAATAATGTTGTGTCTCATTGTGTCATGCGGATTACTGTTAATTTGTTATGCTGATCTGTTCTGTACGACATCTATTGCACGTCTGTCCGTCCTGGAAGAGGGATCCCTCCTCAGTTGCTCTTCCTGAGGTTTCTACCGTTTTTTTTCCCCCCGTTAAAGGGTTTTTTGGGAGTTTTTCCTGATCAGCTGTGAGGGTCATAAGGACAGAGGGATGTCGTATGCTGTAAAGCCCTGTGAGGCAAATTGTGATTTGTGATATTGGGCTTTATGAATAAAATTGATTGAATTGATTGATGTATGTATATAAAATGGTGGATGCTCTTTGACCTGTCTCAGTGGTTCAGTCTGATCAGTCCAGATTAGAGTCACCAATTCAGTATCTGACCAAATGTCTCCCCTTCTGTCCCTGAGATATGATGTTAAAACATGATGATGTCACAGTCAAGCTGACCTTTGAACTTTTGACCTTCATTATTTTATCTCGTTAGACATTTGTGAAAAATTCCATTGTATGAATTCTTCAGGTATTGCCAAAAACATGTTTTGTGAGGTCACACTAACCTTACCTTTGACTTTCAACCACAACATTTTAATTATTCTTAAGTCCAGGTAGACGTTTATGTCAAATTTAAACTGCCTCTGGCTGGTCTTGAAATATTGTGTTCACAATGACGAGATCGAAATATGGACGTACAGACGTACAGATGTACATACAGACAACTCAAAAACACGATGCCTGCAGTCTCAGCTATCGCCAGCACAGAGCACTAAGACAGTATGACAGTTTGGCCGCTTAGACTGTATAAGGGCACAGGGCCCAGAAAGTGGTGCTACAGCCCCGGTTTTGTAAACATGAGTACAAACTACGAGCCTTAAGGTTCCTCCGTTAAACTGTGAACTGGAGACTGTGATCAGATTCTTACTTCACTACATCTCTGCCCTCATCACAATAGTCTGCTGTAAACACAGTGACTGAGGCAGAGGGGGAGGAGCTTCTCAACACCTGCCTGGAGAAAGAGGAAGCCTCACCTGTTCGTTAGTCACATGACATGATGACAAAATAAAACTAGAATGAGAGGACGCTTCAGAGACAGTCCTTCAGGAGACAGTCCTTAAAAAAACAAAAACATGTCCTTTAAGAGACGGCCCTTCAAGAAACAGTCCTTTAAGAGACAGTCCTTCAAGAGTAGGTCATTCAAGAGATGATCCTTTAGGAGACAATCCCTCAAGAGACGATGAAGAGACGATCCTTTAAGAGACAACCCCTGACCATGTCTGAAGGCAGAGTCTATGAACTAGGTGACAATAAAACATCCGCTCATCCTTTATTTTAACGTTCACATCTATGTGTCGCAGGTCTGGCCAATGGGAGTGTAGCATGTATATTTATATAAACACGAATGTGTGGATGTCTTATTTCTTTAATGGACTCCTGAATGTGATAGAATCAACAATACTACAGTACCCATGAACCCCAGCTGCTGTAACCATGGAGACAAAGGCAGTCAGGGGTTAGTGAAGTGAAGGATACGTGTTGGCGATGTCCGTCACTGGTCCCTGTCCAGACACCAGGACACATTTATCGTGAAAACTCTTCATCATCTGCAAAGGACTGTGGGAAAGAACCACCTGCTCTGGGGCAACCTACAGGGACAGGGAGGTCCCATGATCATGTTTATACAGTCACAGCAGTCACTGAACAACAAACAAATATTTACATTTCATAAAAAAAAAAAACAACCAATCAAACAAGGAGCTGATCCTTCTGACGGGTATTCCAGGTAGGAGGTTCAACAAACTCTGAGTCTAACCCTGAACTCTGAGTTGATTTACCCTGAGATGGGAAACTCTGAGTTACCGGTTCCAGAACAGCTGATTTGAGTTAGTTCAGTCAACTCTGAGTATGTTCACTCTGAGTTAAGCCGACAATAAAAAGCCATCATCAATGGAGCTCCGACTCCACGATTCACCATGGCAACAGGTAAATAAAAGACAGGCCTCCATTTTAATCCAGTGGATGTAGAGATATTAATGCATGTGTAGCAGACGGTGCATGTTTATCTTTAAAAGAAGAGCCTGAGTCAGAGCGAGGAAAGTGTCAATAAGTTAACCATAAAGTTAATAAAAAAGTTTATTCATCATTTATCAGACTTACATTTCCTTAATGAAGATAAAGTGGTGGAATCTGACTGTGTATCAGGCTGTAGATGCATTACATTATATTAATAATATATAATAATATATTTGTTCAGATTTAATCTGATGGGGAAAAACACAGCAGGCAGAAGATTTAAAACATATAGGCTAGGCTATAGATCAAAGACATAAAGACATGACTGTAAACTCACAGTCTGACCCAGTGATAATGTGTTTGGTGATTTGCACTTGAAAAGACGTTGAGGTTAAAATACAGTAGATTTGAAAATGTTGCACATCTATTTGTGTCTTGACTCAACAGCATTCAGTGAATTTATTTCAGCTACAAATGTAGTAAATGTAAAGACAGTGAAATGCTGCACCATTGCTCACTCAGAAATATGAACACATAATCCCCAATATTAGGCTATAGGAGTTATGTTCCATCAGTGTGACCAGTGACATCAGTGATAGAGATCATTAGTCATTGATACTATGTGTCTAAAGCTTCATACCCATTTTAACATTTAAATAATTAGACCGACACATTATGTGCAAGAAACATTTGGGAGCTGCTCTGACAGACTGACAATCT
Source organism: Cromileptes altivelis (assembly GCA_013133815.1). Lineage (NCBI taxonomy): Eukaryota > Metazoa > Chordata > Actinopteri > Perciformes > Serranidae > Cromileptes > Cromileptes altivelis. The sequence continues at coordinate 50,084,551 of CM023134.1, forward strand.
GATCCTTGTGCACAGTGTTATAAAAATAATAAATATAAAAAGGACAGAGGTTTGATTCTGAGCTGAGGGTGAATTCTCGCTGTGTAATATTTGAATGTAAAGACAAAAGCTGATGTCCAAAGAAATAACTGATGTGCATAAATTCAGTAACTTAAGACAGTCCTGAGTAACAAACTAATATCCAGCAGGATTTAGACTGTGACAGACGGTAAATCTCCGCTAATGAATGCGCTTCAATACAAGCTTTGACACGGACTGAATGAATGAGGAAATGAAACAGCGTGTAAGAGGGAGGAGACAGAGAGAAACTCAGGGTTTATTGAAGAAAACCTGTCAGCGAGCAGGTTATGTTCACAGAGTCTGTTACCATGGTGACTGACTCAGTTTCAGTTACCTCTCTTTCTGGAACGGATAACTCAGAGTTTCCCTCATCTCAGGGTTAACTTACTCTGAGTTTTCACTAAACCCGCTTTCTGGAATACCCCCCTGGTAATCAATATATGAGTCTATGATTGGCACCAGGAGGGGGCGGAGCCTTCTCCTGTCCTACCTGGATGTCCAGCAGGTGAGACAGCTGCTGGGCCTTGTCATGTCTCTGACAGCTTCCTGCATTGGTGACAAAGACAATGGGAAACAGGAAGTTGTTGTTTTGGTCCACAAGCTTCTGGAAAGCTCTTTGAGCCGCTGGAATCAACGAGCCACCGCGAAGCAGGACGCCATCTATGTCAAAGAGGATGCCTGCCTGATGGAGACAGATGAATAAGATTCACAGCCATCTAGGTCATCAGGTAAAGAAGACAGTTTGTGTCCAAAAGAAACGGACTTCAAAAGATGATTAGACGTCATTATGATGTTGTCATTGTTGCATAGATTTCATATTGACACACCTTCCTGTTCTCCGTAATCTACTACGGTTCATACAGCCTGATCTGTGTTCTGTGTTCTGAATACAGTCAGTGTCACAGTGCATAGGCCAATTTGAACAGGTGGGTTTTGGGGTGGATTTGAAGGATGTTATGCTGTCGGACTGTCGGATGTGTGGAGGTAGGGAGTTCCAGAGCCTGGGGGCAATGCAGCTGAAAGCACTCATGGTACAGAGGCGTGAGGTGGGGATGGTCAGGAGACCAGCAGAGGAAGGTAGGTAGTGATGGAGGTGGAAGGAAGGGCAGTGAAGGGTTTAGATGAGATGTGGACCTGTGCAAATGAACACCATGGTGACAGAGGATTGTGCCCAGGGGAATGAGGTAGATGATGAATAAAAGTGGACCCAATACTGACCCCTGGGGGACACTCAGAAAAACAGCAGAACATCTCGACCTGTGGTTCCTCATCTGGACAAACTGTTGTCTGTCAGTAAGATATGACGTGAACCACGAAAGTGCAACACCAGTGATCGAAATTTCAGCCATGCATTCCAGGAGTAGTGGGTGGGAGATGGTGTCAAATGCAGCACTGAGATCGAGGGGGATAAGGAGGGCGAGCAGTCCAGAGTCAGCTGCACGGAGGAGGTCGTTGGTGATTTTAACCCGGTCTGTTTCAGTACTGTGTTTTGGGCGGAAACCAGATTGGAAGGGTTCATGGGGGTTGTTTTAGTCAAGGTGGGACTGAAGTTGAGCTGCAACCACCTTCTCCAGGATTTTGGATGTGAAGGGGAGGTTAGAGTTTAGCCTGTAGTGGTTAAGCTCAGCTGGGTCAGCACTGGGTTTGTTGAGGGTGGGTGTAATTACAGCCAGTTTAAGGTTCGGGGGTACAGTTGCAGTGATCATGGGGGACATGGATGGCAGGCAGGCTTTGAGGAGAGTAGTGGGGAGGGGATCGAGCTCACAGGTGGTTGGTTTTGCTTTGCGAATGGGCTCAGCAGTGGTTTCTTATGTTGGAGGGGTGAAGTTGGAGAGGGGGCTGATGAGCAGTTGACCTGTTGTGACCGACTAGGGTGGGTCCTTTGAGGAGGTGAAGGAGGGCTGTAGCTGTACATGCATGGTGTTGATTTTGTTAATGAAGATGTACAGAGAGGCAGAGCACTGATCAGTAGGAGTGTTTGGGTTGAGGATTTTAGGAGGTTGGAGTAGGTGGCAGTGGAAAGAGCAATATTTTCCTCTTGTTTATATTTAGACCTCTTTATATTTACACATGTTTATATTTACACATTTATAATCACAGCTGTAAATGTTTGTATAAACCTGTTTTCTCATCAACAGTTTAAAAATAGAATAAACTAATTGTTGTAAATTCTTTTAAACTTTGATTTTATTTACTGAAAAATTAAATTAACATGGAACACAGAGTCCAGATCACAGAGTCCAGAACAGAGTCCAGAACAGAGTCCAGAACACAGAGTTCAGAACTAGAGTCCAGAACACAGAGATCAGAACTAGAGTCCAGTACCAGAGTCCAGAACACAGAGTCCAGAACCAGAGTCCAGAACACAGAGTTCAGAACAGAGTCCAGACCACAGAGATCAGAACTAGAGTCCAGAACACAGAGTCCAGAGCAAAGAGTTCAGAACCAGAGTTCAGAACCAGAGTCCAGTACCAGAATCCAGAACACAGAGTCCAGATCACAGAGTCCAGAACAGAGTCCAGAACACAGAGATCAGAACTAGAGTCCAGTACCAGAGTCCAGAACACAGAGTCCAGATCACAGAGTCCAGAACACAGAGTCCAGAACCAGAGTCCAGAACACAGAGTTCAGAACAGAGTCCAGACCACAGAGATCAGAACTAGAGTCCAGAACACAGAGTCCAGAGCAAAGAGTTCAGAACCAGAGTCCAGAACACAGAGTTCAGAACAGAGTCCAGAACCAGAGTCCAGAACACAGAGATCAGAACTAGAGTCCAGAACACAGAGTCCAGTACCAGAGTCCTGAACACAGAGTCCAGAGCACAGAGTTCAGAACCAGAGTTCAGAACAGAGTCCAGAGCACAGAGTCCAGAAGAGTCCAGAACACAGAGTTCAGAACACAGAGTCCAGAACAGAGTCCAGAACACAGAGTTCAGAACACAGAGTCCAGATCACAGAGTTCAGAACTAGAGTCCAGAACACAGAGTCCAGATCACAGAGTTCAGAACTAGAGTCCAGAACCAGAGTCCAGAACACAGAGATCAGAACTAGAGTCCAGAACACAGAGTCCAGTACCAGAGTCCAGAACACAGAGTCCAGAGCACAGAGTTCAGAACCAGAGTTCAGAACAGAGTCCAGAGCACAGAGTCCAGAAGAGTCCAGAACACAGAGTTCAGAACACAGAGTCCAGAACAGAGTCCAGAACACAGAGTTCAGAACACAGAG
>CM023134.1:50092834-50333637 GCA_013133815.1 Cromileptes altivelis
GTCTGAACTGTGTCTACACAACCTGAACTGTGTCTGCACCACCTGAACTGTGTCTGAACTGTGTCTGCACCACCTGAACTGTGTCTGAACTGTGTCTACACAACCTGAACTGTGTCTGAACTGTGTCTGCACCACCTGAACTGTGTCTGAACTGTGTCTGCACCACCTGAACTGTGTCTGAACTGTGTCTGCACCACCTGAACTGTGTCTGAACTGTGTCTGCACCACCTGAACTGTGTCTGAACTGTGTCTGCACCACCTGAACTGTGTCTGAACTGTGTCTGCACCACCTGAACTGTGTCTGAACTGTGTCTACACAACCTGAACTGTGTCTGAACTGTGTCTGAACTGTGTCCACACAACCTGAACTGTGTCTACACCACCTGAACTGTGTCTGAACTGTGTCTGCACCACCTGAACTGTGTCTGAACTGTGTCTACACAACCTGAACTGTGTCTGAACTGTGTCTGCACCACCTGAACTGTGTCTGAACTGTGTCTGCACCACCTGAACTGTGTCTGAACTGTGTCTGCACCACCTGAACTGTGTCTGAACTGTGTCTACACAACCTGAACTGTGTCTGAACTGTGTCTACACAACCTGAACTGTGTCTACACCACCTGAACTGTGTCTGAACTGTGTCTACACAACCTGAACTGTGTCTGAACTGTGTCTACACAACCTGAACTGTGTCTGCACCACCTGAACTGTGTCTGCACCACCTGAACTGTGTCTGAACTGTGTCTGCACCACCTGAACTGTGTCTGAACTGTGTCTGCACCACCTGAACTGTGTCTGAACTGTGTCTGCACCACCTGAACTGTGTCTGAACTGTGTCTGCACCACCTGAACTGTGTCTGAACTGTGTCTACACAACCTGAACTGTGTCTGAACTGTGTCTGCACCACCTGAACTGTGTCTGAACTGTGTCTGCACCACCTGAACTGTGTCTGAACTGTGTCTGCACCACCTGAACTGTGTCTGAACTGTGTCTACACAACCTGAACTGTGTCTGAACTGTGTCTGCACCACCTGAACTGTGTCTGAACTGTGTCTACACAACCTGAACTGTGTCTGAACTGTGTCTACACAACCTGAACTGTGTCTGAACTGTGTCTGCACCACCTGAACTGTGTCTGAACTGTGTCTGCACCACCTGAACTGTGTCTGAACTGTGTCTGCACCACCTGAACTGTGTCTGAACTGTGTCTACACAACCTGAACTGTGTCTGAACTGTGTCTGCACCACCTGAACTGTGTCTGAACTGTGTCTGCACCACCTGAACTGTGTCTGAACTGTGTCTACACAACCTGAACTGTGTCTGAACTGTGTCTGCACCACCTGAACTGTGTCTGAACTGTGTCTGCACCACCTGAACTGTGTCTGAACTGTGTCTACACAACCTGAACTGTGTCTACACCACCTGAACTGTGTCTGAACTGTGTCTACACAACCTGAACTGTGTCTGCACCACCTGAACTGTGTCTACACCACCTGAACTGTGTCTGAACTGTGTCTACACAACCTGAACTGTGTCTGCACCACCTGAACTGTGTCTGAACTGTGTCTACACAACCTGAACTGTGTCTGAACTGTGTCTACACAACCTGAACTGTGTCTACACCACCTGAACTGTGTCTGAACTGTGTCTACACAACCTGAACTGTGTCTGCACCACCTGAACTGTGTCTGCACCACCTGAACTGTGTCTGAACTGTGTCTGCACCACCTGAACTGTGTCTGAACTGTGTCTACACAACCTGAACTGTGTCTGAACTGTGTCTGCACCACCTGAACTGTGTCTGAACTGTGTCTGCACCACCTGAACTGTGTCTGAACTGTGTCTACACAACCTGAACTGTGTCTGCACCACCTGAACTGTGTCTGCACCACCTGAACTGTGTCTGAACTGTGTCTACACAACCTGAACTGTGTCTGAACTGTGTCTGCACCACCTGAACTGTGTCTGAACTGTGTCTGCACCACCTGAACTGTGTCTGAACTGTGTCTGCACCACCTGAACTGTGTCTGAACTGTGTCTGCACCACCTGAACTGTGTCTGAACTGTGTCTACACAACCTTAACTGTGTCTACACCACCTGAACTGTGTCTGAACTGTGTCTACACAACCTGAACTGTGTCTGAACTGTGTCTGCACCACCTGAACTGTGTCTGAACTGTGTCTACACAACCTGAACTGTGTCTGAACTGTGTCTACACAACCTGAACTGTGTCTGAACTGTGTCTACACAACCTGAACTGTGTCTGCACCACCTGAACTGTGTCTACACCACCTCAACTGTGTCTGAACTGTGTCTACACAACCTGAACTGTGTCTGCACCACCTGAACTGTGTCTGCACCACCTGAACTGTGTCTGAACTGTGTCTACACAACCTGAACTGTGTCTGAACTGTGTCTACACAACCTGAACTGTGTCTGCACCACCTGAACTGTGTCTGCACCACCTGAACTGTGTCTGAACTGTGTCTACACAACCTGAACTGTGTCTGAACTGTGTCTGCACCACCTGAACTGTGTCTGAACTGTGTCTGCACCACCTGAACTGTGTCTGAACTGTGTCTGCACCACCTGAACTGTGTCTGAACTGTGTCTACACAACCTGAACTGTGTCTGAACTGTGTCTGCACCACCTGAACTGTGTCTGAACTGTGTCTACACAACCTGAACTGTGTCTACACCACCTGAACTGTGTCTGAACTGTGTCTACACAACCTGAACTGTGTCTGAACTGTGTCTGCACCACCTGAACTGTGTCTGAACTGTGTCTGCACCACCTGAACTGTGTCTGAACTGTGTCTGCACCACCTGAACTGTGTCTGAACTGTGTCTACACAACCTGAACTGTGTCTGCACCACCTGAACTGTGTCTGAACTGTGTCTACACAACCTGAACTGTGTCTACACCACCTGAACTGTGTCTGAACTGTGTCTACACAACCTGAACTGTGTCTGAACTGTGTCTACACAACCTGAACTGTGTCTGAACTGTGTCTGCACCACCTGAACTGTGTCTGAACTGTGTCTACACAACCTGAACTGTGTCTACACCACCTGAACTGTGTCTGAACTGTGTCTACACAACCTGAACTGTGTCTGCACCACCTGAACTGTGTCTGCACCACCTGAACTGTGTCTGAACTGTGTCTGCACCACCTGACCTGTGTCTACACCACCTGAACTGTGTCTGAACTGTGTCTGCACCACCTGAACTGTGTCTGAACTGTGTCTACACCACCTGAACTGTGTCTACACCACCTGAACTGTGTCTGAACTGTGTCTACACCACCTGAACTGTGTCTACACCACCTGAACTGTGTCTGAACTGTGTCTACACCACCTGAACTGTGTCTGCACCACCTGAACTGTGTCTGCACCACCTGAACTGTGTCTGAACTGTGTCTACACAACCTGAACTGTCTGAACTGTGTCTGCACCACATGAACTGTGTCTACACCACCTGAACTGTGTCTGAACTGTGTCTACACCACCTGAAATGTGTCTGAACTGTGTCTACACCACCTGAACTGTCTGAACTGTGTCTGCACCACCTGAACTGTGTCTACACCACCTGAACTGTGTCTGCACCACCTGAACTGTGTCTGAACTGTGTCTGCACCACCTGAACTCTGTCTACACCTGAACTGTGTCTGAACTGTGTCTGCACCGCCTGAACTGTGTCTGCACCACCTGAACTGTGTCTGAACTGTGTCTACACAACCTGAACTGTGTCTACACCACCTGAACTGTGTCTGAACTGTGTCTACACAACCTGAACTGTGTCTGCACCACCTGAACTGTGTCTACACCACCTGAACTGTGTCTGAACTGTGTCTACACAACCTGAACTGTGTCTGCACCACCTGAACTGTGTCTGAACTGTGTCTACACAACCTGAACTGTGTCTGAACTGTGTCTACACAACCTGAACTGTGTCTACACCACCTGAACTGTGTCTGAACTGTGTCTACACAACCTGAACTGTGTCTGCACCACCTGAACTGTGTCTGCACCACCTGAACTGTGTCTGAACTGTGTCTGCACCACCTGAACTGTGTCTGAACTGTGTCTACACAACCTGAACTGTGTCTGAACTGTGTCTGCACCACCTGAACTGTGTCTGAACTGTGTCTGCACCACCTGAACTGTGTCTGAACTGTGTCTACACAACCTGAACTGTGTCTGAACTGTGTCTACACAACCTGAACTGTGTCTACACCACCTGAACTGTGTCTGAACTGTGTCTACACAACCTGAACTGTGTCTGAACTGTGTCTACACAACCTGAACTGTGTCTGCACCACCTGAACTGTGTCTGCACCACCTGAACTGTGTCTGAACTGTGTCTGCACCACCTGAACTGTGTCTGAACTGTGTCTGCACCACCTGAACTGTGTCTGAACTGTGTCTACACAACCTGAACTGTGTCTGAACTGTGTCTACACAACCTGAACTGTGTCTGAACTGTGTCTGCACCACCTGAACTGTGTCTGAACTGTGTCTGCACCACCTGAACTGTGTCTGAACTGTGTCTACACAACCTGAACTGTGTCTGAACTGTGTCTGCACCACCTGAACTGTGTCTGAACTGTGTCTACACAACCTGAACTGTGTCTGAACTGTGTCTACACAACCTGAACTGTGTCTGAACTGTGTCTGCACCACCTGAACTGTGTCTGAACTGTGTCTGCACCACCTGAACTGTGTCTGAACTGTGTCTGCACCACCTGAACTGTGTCTGAACTGTGTCTACACAACCTGAACTGTGTCTGAACTGTGTCTGCACCACCTGAACTGTGTCTGAACTGTGTCTGCACCACCTGAACTGTGTCTGAACTGTGTCTACACCACCTGAACTGTGTCTGAACTGTGTCTGCACCACCTGAACTGTGTCTGAACTGTGTCTGCACCACCTGAACTGTGTCTGAACTGTGTCTACACAACCTGAACTGTGTCTACACCACCTGAACTGTGTCTGAACTGTGTCTACACAACCTGAACTGTGTCTGCACCACCTGAACTGTGTCTGCACCACCTGAACTGTGTCTGAACTGTGTCTACACAACCTGAACTGTGTCTGAACTGTGTCTACACAACCTGAACTGTGTCTGCACCACCTGAACTGTGTCTGAACTGTGTCTACACAACCTGAACTGTGTCTGAACTGTGTCTGCACCACCTGAACTGTGTCTGAACTGTGTCTGCACCACCTGAACTGTGTCTGAACTGTGTCTGCACCACCTGAACTGTGTCTGAACTGTGTCTGCACCACCTGAACTGTGTCTGAACTGTGTCTACACAACCTGAACTGTGTCTACACCACCTGAACTGTGTCTGAACTGTGTCTACACAACCTGAACTGTGTCTGAACTGTGTCTACACAACCTGAACTGTGTCTGAACTGTGTCTACACAACCTGAACTGTGTCTGCACCACCTGAACTGTGTCTACACCACCTCAACTGTGTCTGAACTGTGTCTACACAACCTGAACTGTGTCTGCACCACCTGAACTGTGTCTGCACCACCTGAACTGTGTCTGAACTGTGTCTACACAACCTGAACTGTGTCTGAACTGTGTCTACACAACCTGAACTGTGTCTGCACCACCTGAACTGTGTCTGCACCACCTGAACTGTGTCTGAACTGTGTCTACACAACCTGAACTGTGTCTGAACTGTGTCTGCACCACCTGAACTGTGTCTGAACTGTGTCTGCACCACCTGAACTGTGTCTGAACTGTGTCTGCACCACCTGAACTGTGTCTGAACTGTGTCTACACAACCTGAACTGTGTCTGAACTGTGTCTGCACCACCTGAACTGTGTCTGAACTGTGTCTGCACCACCTGAACTGTGTCTGAACTGTGTCTACACAACCTGAACTGTGTCTACACCACCTGAACTGTGTCTGAACTGTGTCTACACAACCTGAACTGTGTCTGAACTGTGTCTACACAACCTGAACTGTGTCTGAACTGTGTCTGCACCACCTGAACTGTGTCTGAACTGTGTCTACACAACCTGAACTGTGTCTACACCACCTGAACTGTGTCTGAACTGTGTCTACACAACCTGAACTGTGTCTGCACCACCTGAACTGTGTCTGCACCACCTGAACTGTGTCTGAACTGTGTCTGCACCACCTGAACTGTGTCTACACCACCTGAACTGTGTCTGAACTGTGTCTGCACCACCTGAACTGTGTCTGAACTGTGTCTACACCACCTGAACTGTGTCTACACCACCTGAACTGTGTCTGAACTGTGTCTACACCACCTGAACTGTGTCTACACCACCTGAACTGTGTCTGAACTGTGTCTACACCACCTGAACTGTGTCTGCACCACCTGAACTGTGTCTGCACCACCTGAACTGTGTCTGAACTGTGTCTACACAACCTGAACTGTCTGAACTGTGTCTGCACCACATGAACTGTGTCTACACCACCTGAACTGTGTCTGAACTGTGTCTACACCACCTGAAATGTGTCTGAACTGTGTCTACACCACCTGAACTGTCTGAACTGTGTCTGCACCACCTGAACTGTGTCTACACCACCTGAACTGTGTCTGCACCACCTGAACTGTGTCTGCACCACCTGAACTGTGTCTGAACTGTGTCTGCACCACTTGAACTGTGTCTGAACTGTGTCTACACCACCTGAACTGTGTCTACACCACCTGAACTGTGTCTGACCTGTGTCTACACCACCTGAACTGTGTCTGTACCGCCTGAAGTGTGTCTGACCTGTGTCTGCACCACCTGAACTGTGTCTGCACCACCTGAACTGTCTGAACTGTGTCTGCACCACCTGAACTGTGTCTGCACCACCTGAACTGTGTCTACACCACCTGAACTGTGTCTGAACTCTGTCTACACCACCTGACCTGTGTCTACACCACCTGAACTGTCTGAACTGTGTCTGCACCACCTGAACTGTGTCTGCACCACCTGAACTGTCTGAACTGTGTCTGCACCACCTGAACTGTGTCTGCACCACCTGAACTGTGTCTGAACTGTGTCTACACCACCTGAACTGTCTGAACTGTGTCTGCACCACCTGAACTGTGTCTGAACTGTGTCTACACCACCTGAACTGTCTGAACTGTGTCTGCACCACCTGAACTGTGTCTGCACCACCTGAACTGTCTGAACTGTGTCTGCACCACCTGAACTGTGTCTGCACCACCTGAACTGTGTCTGAACTGTGTCTGCACCACCTGAACTGTGTCTACACCACCTGAACTGTGTCTGAACTGTGTCTACACCACCTGAACTGTGTCTGCACCACCTGAACTGTGTCTGAACTGTGTCTACACCACCTGAACTGTCTGAACTGTGTCTGCACCACCTGAACTGTGTCTACACCACCTGAACTGTGTCTACCACATGAACTGTGTCTACACCACCTGAACTGTGTCTGAACTGTGTCTACACCACCTGAACTGTGTCTGAACTGTGTCTGCACCACCTGAACTGTGTCTGAACTGTGTCTACACCACCTGAACTGTCTGACCTACACCACCTGAACTGTGTCTGAACTGTGTCTACACCACCTGAACTGTGTCTGAACTGTGTCTACACCACCTGAACTGTGTCTACACCACCTGAACTGTCTGAACTGTGTCTGCACCACCTGAACTGTGTCTACACTGAACTGTGTCTGAACTGTGTCTACACCACCTGAACTGTGTCTACACCACCTGAACTGTGTCTGAACTGTGTCTGCACCACCTGAACTGTGTCTGCACACCACCTGAACTGTGTCTGCACCACCTGAACTGTGTCTGCACCACCTGAACTGTGTCTACACCACCTGAACTGTGTCTGAACTGTGTCTGCACCACCTGAACTGTGTCTGCACCACCTGAACTGTGTCTGAACTGTGTCTGAACTGTGTCTACACCACCTGAACTGTGTCTGAACTGTGTCTACACCACCTGAACTGTGTCTGAACTGTGTCTACACAACCTGAACTGTGTCTGCACCACCTGAACTGTGTCTGCACCACCTGAACTGTGTCTGAACTGTGTCTGCACCACCTGACCTGTGTCTACACCACCTGAACTGTGTCTGAACTGTGTCTGCACCACCTGAACTGTGTCTGAACTGTGTCTACACCACCTGAACTGTGTCTACACCACCTGAACTGTGTCTGAACTGTGTCTACACCACCTGAACTGTGTCTACACCACCTGAACTGTGTCTGAACTGTGTCTACACCACCTGAACTGTGTCTGCACCACCTGAACTGTGTCTGCACACCACCTGAACTGTGTCTGAACTGAACTGTGTCTACACCACCTGAACTGTGTCTGAACTGTGTCTATACCACCTGAAATGTGTCTGAACTGAACTGTGTCTGAACACCACCTGAACTGTGTCTGAACTGTGTCTGCACACCACCTGAACTGTGTCTGCACCACCTGAACTCTGTCTACACCTGAACTGTGTCTGACTGTGTCTGCACCGCCTGAACTGTGTCTGCACCACTGAACTGTGTCTGAACTGTGTCTACACAACCTGAACTGTGTCTACACCACCTGAACTGTGTCTGAACTGTGTCTACACAACCTGAACTGTGTCTGCACCACCTGAACTGTGTCTACACCACCTGAACTGTGTCTGAACTGTGTCTACACACCTGAACTGTGTCTGAACTGTGTCTACACAACCTGAACTGTGTCTGACTGTGTCTACACAACCTGAACTGTGTCTGAACTGTGTCTGAACTGTGTCTACACAACCTGAACTGTGTCTGCACCACCTGAACTGTGTCTGCACCACCTGAACTGTGTCTGAACTGTGTCTGCACCACCTGAACTGTGTCTGAACTGTGTCTACACAACCTGAACTGTGTCTGAACTGTGTCTGCACCACCTGAACTGTGTCTGAACTGTGTCTGCACCACCTGAACTGTGTCTGAACTGTGTCTGAACTGTGTCTACACCACCTGAACTGTGTCTGAACTGTGTCTACACCACCTGAACTGTGTCTGAACTGTGTCTACACACCTGAACTGTGTCTGCACACCTGACCTGAACTGTGTCTGAACTGTGTCTGCACACCTGACTGTGTCTGAACTGTGTCTACACAACCTGAACTGTGTCTGAACTGTGTCTACACAACCTGAACTGTGTCTGAACTGTGTCTGCACCACCTGAACTGTGTCTGAACTGTGTCTGCACCACCTGAACTGTGTCTGAACTGTGTCTGAACTGTGTCTGACTGTGTCTGCACCACCTGAACTGTGTCTGAACTGTGTCTACACCAACTGTGTCTGAACTGTGTCTACACAACCTGAACTGTGTCTGAACTGTGTCTGCACCACCTGAACTGTGTCTGAACTGTGTCTGCACCACCTGAACTGTGTCTGAACTGTGTCTGCACCACCTGAACTGTGTCTGAACTGTGTCTACACAACCTGAACTGTGTCTGAACTGTGTCTGCACCACCTGAACTGTGTCTGAACCACCTGAACTGTCTACACCACCTGAACTGTGTCTGAACTGTGTCTGCACCACCTGAACTGTGTCTGCACCACCTGAACTGTGTCTGAACTGTGTCTACACACCTGAACTGTGTCTGCACCACCTGAACTGTGTCTGCACCACCTGAACTGTGTCTGAACTGTGTCTACACACCTGAACTGTGTCTGAACTGTGTCTGCACAACCTGAACTGTGTCTGCACCACCTGAACTGTGTCTGCACACACCTGAACTGTGTCTGAACTGTGTCTGCACCACCTGAACTGTGTCTGAACTGTGTCTGCACCACCTGAACTGTGTCTGAACTGTGTCTGCACCACCTGAACTGTGTCTGAACTGTGTCTGCACCACCTGAACTGTGTCTGCACCACCTGAACTGTGTCTGCACCACCTGAACTGTGTCTGAACTGTGTCTACACCACCTGAACTGTGTCTGAACACCACCTGAACTGTCTGAACTGTGTCTGCACCACCTGAACTGTGTCTGCACCACCTGAACTGTGTCTGTGTCTGAACTGTGTCTACACAACCTGAACTGTGTCTGCACCACCTGAACTGTGTCTGCACCACCTGAACTGTGTCTGAACTGTGTCTACACAACCTGAACTGTGTCTGAACTGTGTCTACACAACCTGAACTGTGTCTGCACCACCTGAACTGTGTCTGCACCACCTGAACTGTGTCTGAACTGTGTCTACACAACCTGAACTGTGTCTGAACTGTGTCTGCACCACCTGAACTGTGTCTGAACTGTGTCTGCACCACCTGAACTGTGTCTGAACTGTGTCTGCACCACCTGAACTGTGTCTGAACTGTGTCTACACAACCTGAACTGTGTCTGAACTGTGTCTGCACCTGAACTGTGTCTGAACTGTGTCTGCACCACCTGAACTGTGTCTGAACACACCACCTGAACTGTGTCTGAACTGTGTCTACACAACCTGAACTGTGTCTGAACTGTGTCTACACACCTGACCTGAACTGTGTCTGCAACCACCTGAACTGTGTCTGAACTGTGTCTACACCAACCTGAACTGTGTCTACACCACCTGAACTGTGTCTGAACTGTGTCTACACAACCTGAACTGTGTCTGCACCACCTGACCTGAACTGTGTCTGCACCACCTGAACTGTGTCTGAACTGTGTCTACACCACCTGAACTGTGTCTGAACTGTGTCTACACCACCTGAACTGTGTCTGAACTGTGTCTACACCACCTGAACTGTGTCTGAACTGTGTCTACACAACCTGAACTGTCTGAACTGTGTCTGCACCACCTGAACTGTGTCTACACCACCTGAACTGTGTCTGAACTGTGTCTACACCACCTGAAATGTGTCTGAACTGTGTCTACACCACCTGAACTGTGAACTGTGTCTGCACCACCTGAACTGTGTCTACACCACCTGAACTGTGTCTGAACTGAACTGTCTGCACCACCTGAACTGTGTCTGAACTGTGTCTACACCACCTGAACTGTGTCTGCACCACCTGAACTGTGTCTGAACTGTGTCTACACCACCTGAACTGTGTCTGTGTGTCTACACCACCTGAACTGTGTCTGTACCGCCTGAAGTGTGTCTGACCTGTGTCTGCACCACCTGAACTGTGTCTGCACCACCTGAACTGTCTGAACTGTGTCTGCACCACCTGAACTGTGTCTGCACCACCTGAACTGTGTCTACACCACCTGAACTGTGTCTGAACTCTGTCTACACCACCTGACCTGTGTCTACACCACCTGAACTGTCTGAACTGTGTCTGCACCACCTGAACTGTGTCTGCACCACCTGAACTGTCTGAACTGTGTCTGCACCACCTGAACTGTGTCTGCACCACCTGAACTGTGTCTGAACTGTGTCTACACCACCTGAACTGTCTGAACTGTGTCTGCACCACCTGAACTGTGTCTGAACTGTGTCTACACCACCTGAACTGTCTGAACTGTGTCTGCACCACCTGAACTGTGTCTGCACCACCTGAACTGTCTGAACTGTGTCTGCACCACCTGAACTGTGTCTGCACCACCTGAACTGTGTCTGAACTGTGTCTGCACCACCTGAACTGTGTCTACTGTGTCTACACCACCTGAACTGTGTCTGCAACTGTGTCTGAACTGTGTCTACACCACCTGAACTGTGTCTGCACCACCTGAACTGTGTCTGAACTGTGTCTACACCACCTGAACTGTCTGAACTGTGTCTGCACCACCTGAACTGTGTCTACACCACCTGAACTGTGTCTGCACCACATGAACTGTGTCTACACCACCTGAACTGTGTCTGAACTGTGTCTACACCACCTGAACTGTGTCTGAACTGTGTCTGCACCACCTGAACTGTGTCTGAACTGTGTCTACACCACCTGAACTGTCTGAACTGTGTCTACACCACCTGAACTGTGTCTGCACCACCTGAACTGTGTCTGAACTGTGTCTACACCACCTGAACTGTGTCTGAACTGTGTCTA
Source organism: Cromileptes altivelis (assembly GCA_013133815.1). Lineage (NCBI taxonomy): Eukaryota > Metazoa > Chordata > Actinopteri > Perciformes > Serranidae > Cromileptes > Cromileptes altivelis. The sequence continues at coordinate 50,104,815 of CM023134.1, forward strand.
CACCACCTGAACTGTGTCTACACCACCTGAACTGTCTGAACTGTGTCTGCACCACCTGAACTGTGTCTACACCACCTGAACTGTGTCTGAACTGTGTCTACACCACCTGAACTGTGTCTACACCACCTGAACTGTGTCTGAACTGTGTCTGCACCACCTGAACTGTGTCTGCACCACCTGAACTGTGTCTACACCACCTGAACTGTGTCTGAACTGTGTCTGCACCACCTGAACTGTGTCTGCACCACCTGAACTGTGTCTACACCACCTGAACTGTGTCTGAACTGTGTCTGCACCACCTGAACTGTGTCTGCACCACCTGAACTGTGTCTACACCACCTGAACTGTGTCTGAACTGTGTCTACACCACCTGAACTGTGTCTGAACTGTGTCTGCACCATCTGAACTGTGTCTGCACCACCTGAACTGTGTCTACACCACCTGAACTGTGTCTGAACTGTGTCTGCACCACCTGAACTGTGTCTACACCACCTGAACTGTGTCTGAACTGTGTCTGCACCACCTGAACTGTGTCTACACCACCTGAACTGTGTCTGAACTGTGTCTGCACCACCTGAACTGTGTCTGAACTGTGTCTACACCACCTGAACTGTGTCTGAACTGTGTCTGCACCACCTGAACTGTGTCTGCACCACCTGAACTGTGTCTACACCACCTGAACTGTCTGAACTGTGTCTGCACCACCTGAACTGTGTCTGCACCACCTGAACTGTCAGAACTGTGTCTGCACCACCTGAACTGTGTCTGCACCACCTGAACTGTGTCTGCACCACCTGAACTGTGTCTGAACTGTGTCTACACCACCTGAACTGTGTCTGAACTGTGTCTGCACCACCTGAACTGTGTCTGCACCACCTGAACTGTGTCTGCACCACCTGAACTGTGTCTACACCACCTGAACTGTCTGAACTGTGTCTGCACCACCTGAACTGTGTCTGCACCACCTGAACTGTCTGAACTGTGTCTGCACCACCTGAACTGTGTCTGCACCACCTGAACTGTCTGAACTGTGTCTGCACCACCTGAACTGTGTCTGCACCACCTGAACTGTCTGAACTGTGTCTGCACCACCTGAACTGTGTCTGCACCACCTGAACTGTGTCTGAACTGTGTCTACACCACCTGAACTGTCTGAACTGTGTCTGCACCACCTGAACTGTGTCTGCACCACCTGAACTTTGTCTGCACCACCTGAACTGTCTGAACTGTGTCTGCACCACCTGAACTGTGTCTGCACCACCTGAACTGTCTGAACTGTGTCTGCACCACCTGAACTGTGTCTGAACTGTGTCTACACCACCTGAACTGTGTCTGCACCACCTGAACTGTGTCTGAACTGTGTCTACACCACCTGAACTGTGTCTACACCACCTGAACTGTGTCTGAACTGTGTCTACACCACCTGAACTGTGTCTGCACCACCTGAACTGTGTCTGAACTGTGTCTACACCACCTGAACTGTGTCTGAACTGTGTCTACACCACCTGAACTGTGTCTGAACTGTGTCTACACCACCTGAACTGTGTCTGAACTGTGTCTACACCACCTGAACTGTGTCTGCACCACCTGACCTGTGTCTACACCACCTGAACTGTGTCTGAACTCTGTCTACACCACCTGACCTGTGTCTACACCACCTGAACTGTGTCTGCACCACCTGAACTGTGTCTACACCACCTGAACTGTGTCTGAACTCTGTCTACACCACCTGACCTGTGTCTACACCACCTGAACTGTGTCTGCACCACCTGAACTGTGTCTGACCTGTGTCTACACCACCTGACCTGTGTGTACACCACCTGAACTGTGTCTGTACCGCCTGAAGTGTGTCTGACCTGTGTCTGCACCACCTGAACTGTGTCTGCACCACCTGAACTGTCTGAACTGTGTCTGCACCACCTGAACTGTGTCTGCACCACCTGAACTGTGTCTACACCACCTGAACTGTGTCTGAACTCTGTCTACACCACCTGACCTGTGTCTACACCACCTGAACTGTCTGAACTGTGTCTGCACCACCTGAACTGTGTCTGCACCACCTGAACTGTCTGAACTGTGTCTGCACCACCTGAACTGTGTCTGCACCACCTGAACTGTGTCTGAACTGTGTCTACACCACCTGAACTGTCTGAACTGTGTCTGCACCACCTGAACTGTGTCTGAACTGTGTCTACACCACCTGAACTGTCTGAACTGTGTCTGCACCACCTGAACTGTGTCTGCACCACCTGAACTGTCTGAACTGTGTCTGCACCACCTGAACTGTGTCTGCACCACCTGAACTGTGTCTGAACTGTGTCTGCACCACCTGAACTGTGTCTGAACTGTGTCTACACCACCTGAACTGTGTCTGCACCACCTGAACTGTGTCTGAACTGTGTCTACACCACCTGAACTGTGTCTACACCACCTGAACTGTGTCTGAACTGTGTCTACACCACCTGAACTGTGTCTGCACCACCTGAACTGTCTGAACTGTGTCTGCACCACCTGAACTGTGTCTACACCACCTGAACTGTGTCTGCACCACATGAACTGTGTCTACACCACCTAAACTGTGTCTGAACTGTGTCTACACCACCTGAACTGTGTCTGAACTGTGTCTGCACCACCTGAACTGTGTCTGAACTGTGTCTACACCACCTGAACTGTCTGAACTGTGTCTACACCACCTGAACTGTGTCTGCACCACCTGAACTGTGTCTGAACTGTGTCTACACCACCTGAACTGTGTCTGAACTGTGTCTACACCACCTGAACTGTGTCTACACCACCTGAACTGTCTGAACTGTGTCTGCACCACCTGAACTGTGTCTACACCACCTGAACTGTGTCTGAACTGTGTCTACACCACCTGAACTGTGTCTACACCACCTGAACTGTGTCTGAACTGTGTCTGCACCACCTGAACTGTGTCTGAACTGTGTCTGCACCACCTGAACTGTGTCTGCACCACCTGAACTGTGTCTACACCACCTGAACTGTGTCTGAACTGTGTCTGCACCACCTGAACTGTGTCTGCACCACCTGAACTGTGTCTACACCACCTGAACTGTGTCTGAACTGTGTCTGCACCACCTGAACTGTGTCTGCACCACCTGAACTGTGTCTACACCACCTGAACTGTGTCTGAACTGTGTCTACACCACCTGAACTGTGTCTGAACTGTGTCTGCACCATCTGAACTGTGTCTGCACCACCTGAACTGTGTCTGAACTGTGTCTGCACCACCTGAACTGTGTCTGCACCACCTGAACTGTGTCTGCACCACCTGAACTGTGTCTACACCACCTGAACTGTCTGAACTGTGTCTGCACCACCTGAACTGTGTCTGCACCACCTGAACTGTCAGAACTGTGTCTGCACCACCTGAACTGTGTCTGCACCACCTGAACTGTGTCTGCACCACCTGAACTGTGTCTGAACTGTGTCTACACCACCTGAACTGTGTCTGAACTGTGTCTGCACCACCTGAACTGTGTCTGCACCACCTGAACTGTGTCTGCACCACCTGAACTGTCTGAACTGTGTCTGCACCACCTGAACTGTGTCTGCACCACCTGAACTGTCTGAACTGTGTCTGCACCACCTGAACTGTGTCTGCACCACCTGAACTGTCTGAACTGTGTCTGCACCACCTGAACTGTGTCTGCACCACCTGAACTGTGTCTGAACTGTGTCTACACCACCTGAACTGTCTGAACTGTGTCTGCACCACCTGAACTGTGTCTGCACCACCTGAACTTTGTCTGCACCACCTGAACTGTCTGAACTGTGTCTGCACCACCTGAACTGTGTCTGCACCACCTGAACTGTCTGAACTGTGTCTGCACCACCTGAACTGTGTCTGAACTGTGTCTACACCACCTGAACTGTGTCTGCACCACCTGAACTGTGTCTGAACTGTGTCTACACCACCTGAACTGTGTCTACACCACCTGAACTGTGTCTGAACTGTGTCTACACCACCTGAACTGTGTCTGCACCACCTGAACTGTGTCTGAACTGTGTCTACACCACCTGAACTGTGTCTGAACTGTGTCTACACCACCTGAACTGTGTCTGAACTGTGTCTACACCACCTGAACTGTGTCTACACCACCTGAACTGTGTCTGAACTGTGTCTACACCACCTGAACTGTGTCTGCACCACCTGACCTGTGTCTACACCACCTGAACTGTGTCTGAACTCTGTCTACACCACCTGACCTGTGTCTACACCACCTGAACTGTGTCTGCACCACCTGAACTGTGTCTACACCACCTGAACTGTGTCTGAACTCTGTCTACACCACCTGACCTGTGTCTACACCACCTGAACTGTGTCTGCACCACCTGAACTGTGTCTGACCTGTGTCTACACAACCTGACCTGTGTCTACACCACCTGAACTGTGTCTGTACCGCCTGAAGTGTGTCTGACCTGTGTCTGCACCACCTGAACTGTGTCTGCACCACCTGAACTGTCTGAACTGTGTCTGCACCACCTGAACTGTGTCTGCACCACCTGAACTGTGTCTACACCACCTGAACTGTGTCTGAACTCTGTCTACACCACCTGACCTGTGTCTACACCACCTGAACTGTGTCTGCACCACCTGAACTGTGTCTGACCTGTGTCTACACCACCTGACCTGTGTCTACACCACCTGAACTGTGTCTGTACCGCCTGAAGTGTGTCTGACCTGTGTCTGCACCACCTGACCTGTGTCTACACCACCTGAACTGTCTGAACTGTGTCTGCACCACCTGAACTGTGTCTGCACCACCTGAACTGTCTGAACTGTGTCTGCACCACCTGAACTGTGTCTACACCACCTGAACTGTCTGAACTGTGTCTGCACCACCTGAACTGTGTCTGAACTGTGTCTACACCACCTGAACTGTCTGAACTGTGTCTGCACCACCTGAACTGTGTCTGCACCACCTGAACTGTCTGAACTGTGTCTGCACCACCTGAACTGTGTCTGAACTGTGTCTGCACCACCTGAACTGTGTCTGAACTGTGTCTACACCACCTGAACTGTGTCTACACCACCTGAACTGTGTCTGAACTGTGTCTACACCACCTGAACTGTGTCTGCACCACCTGAACTGTGTCTGAACTGTGTCTACACCACCTGAACTGTGTCTACACCACCTGAACTGTGTCTGAACTGTGTCTACACCACCTGAACTGTGTCTGCACCATCTGAACTATATCTGTACCACCTGAACTGTGTCTGCACCACCTGACCTTTGTCTACACCACCGGAACTGTGTCTGCACCACCTGAACTGTGTCTACACCACCTGAACTGTGTCTGAACTCTGTCTACACCACCTGACCTGTGTCTACACCACCTGAACTGTGTCTGCACCACCTGAACTGTGTCTGACCTGTGTCTACACCACCTGAACTGTGTCTACAACACCTGAACTGTGTCTGCACCACCTGAACTGTGTCTACACCACCTGAACTGTGTCTGCACCACCTGAACTGTGTCTGAACTGTGTCTGAATCCACCTGAACTCTGTCTACACCTGAACTGTGTCTGAACTGTGTCTGCACCATCTGAACTGTGTCTGCACCACCTGAACTGTGTCTGAACTGTGTCTACACCACCTGAACTGTGTTGTTTCTGCACCACCTAATTTCTGTCTACACCACCTGAACTGTGTCTGCACCACCTAATTTCTGTCTACACCACCTGAACTGTGTCTGCACCGCCTGAACTGTGTCTGAACTGTGTCTACACCACCTGAACTGTGTCTGCACCACCTGAACTGTGTCTGAACTGTCTACACCACCTGAACTGTGTCTGCACCATCTGACCTGTGTCTGCACCATCTGAACTGTGTCTGAACTGTATCTGCACCACCTGAACTCTGTCTACACCACCTGAACTGTGTCTGAACTGTGTCTGCACCACCTGAACTGTGTCTGAACTCTGTCTGCACCACCTAATTTCTGTCTACACCACCTGAACTGTGTCTGCACCACCTGAACTGTGTCTACACCACCTGAACTGTGTCTGTACCGCCTGAAGTGTGTCTGACCTGTGTCTGCACCACCTGAACTGTGTCTGCACCACCTGAACTGTCTGAACTGTCTACACCACCTGAATTGTGTCTGCAACATCTGAACTCTGTCTGAACTGTGTCTGCACAACCTGAACTGTGTCTGCACCACCTGAACTGTGTCTGCACCATTTGAACTGTGTCTGCACCACCTGAACTGTGTCTACACCACCTGAACTGTGTCTGCACCACCTGAACTGTGTCTGCACCATCTGAACTGTGTCTGCACCATCTGAACTGTGTCTGCACCACCTGAACTGTGTCTGCACCATCTGAACTCTGTCTACACCACCTGAACTGTGTCTGAACTGTGTCTGCACCATCTGAACTGTGTCTACACCACCTGAACTTTGTCTACACCACCTGAACTGTGTCTGAACTGTGTCTGCACCACCTAATTTCTGTCTACACCACCTTAACTGTGTCTACACCACCTGAACTGTGTCTCCACCATCTGAACTGGTTCTGCACCACCTGAACTCTGTCTACACCACCTGAACTGTGTCTGAACCACCTGAACTGTGTCTGAACTGTGTCTGTACCACCCGAACTCTGTCTACACCACCTGAACTGTGTCTGAACTGTGTCTGCACCACCTGACCTGTGTCTGCACCACCTGAACTGTTTCTGAACTGTGTCTGCACCATCTGAACCGTGTCTACACCACCTGAACTGTGTCTACACCACCTGCACTGTGTCTGAACTGTGTCTGCACCACCTAATTTCTGTCTACACCACCTGAACTGTGTCTGCACCACCTGAACTGTGTCTGAACTGTGTCTGCACCATCTGAACCGTGTCTACACCACCTGAACTGTGTCTACACCACCTGAACTGTGTCTGAACTGTGTCTGCACCACCTGAACTGTGTCTGCACCACCTGAACTGTGTCTGAACTGTGTCTACACCACCTGAACTGTGTCTGAACTGTGTCTGCACCACCTGAACTGTGTCTGAACTGTGTCTACACCACCTGAACTGTGTCTGAACTGTGTCTGCACCACCTGAACTGTGTCTGCACCACCTGAACTGTGTCTGCACCACCTGAACTGTGTCTACACCACCTGAACTGTCTGAACTGTGTCTGCACCACCTGAACTGTGTCTGCACCACCTGAACTGTCAAAACTGTGTCTGCACCACCTGAACTGTGTCTGCACCACCTGAACTGTGTCTGCACCACCTGAACTGTGTCTGAACTGTGTCTACACCACCTGAACTGTGTCTGAACTGTGTCTGCACCACCTGAACTGTGTCTGCACCACCTGAACTGTGTCTACACCACCTGAACTGTCTGAACTGTGTCTGCACCACCTGAACTGTGTCTGCACCACCTGAACTGTCTGAACTGTGTCTGCACCACCTGAACTGTGTCTGCACCACCTGAACTGTCTGAACTGTGTCTGCACCACCTGAACTGTGTCTGCACCACCTGAACTGTCTGAACTGTGTCTGCACCACCTGAACTGTGTCTGCACCACCTGAACTGTGTCTGAACTGTGTCTACACCACCTGAACTGTCTGAACTGTGTCTGCACCACCTGAACTGTGTCTGCACCACCTGAACTTTGTCTGCACCACCTGAACTGTCTGAACTGTGTCTGCACCACCTGAACTGTGTCTGCACCACCTGAACTGTCTGAACTGTGTCTGCACCACCTGAACTGTGTCTGAACTGTGTCTACACCACCTGAACTGTGTCTGCACCACCTGAACTGTGTCTGAACTGTGTCTACACCACCTGAACTGTGTCTACACCACCTGAACTGTGTCTGAACTGTGTCTACACCACCTGAACTGTGTCTGCACCACCTGAACTGTGTCTGAACTGTGTCTACACCACCTGAACTGTGTCTGCACCACCTGAACTGTGTCTGAACTGTGTCTACACCACCTGAACTGTGTCTGAACTGTGTCTACACCACCTGAACTGTGTCTGAACTGTGTCTACACCACCTGAACTGTGTCTGCACCATCTGAACTATATCTGTACCACCTGAACTGTGTCTGCACCACCTGACCTTTGTCTACACCACCGGAACTGTGTCTGCACCACCTGAACTGTGTCTACACCACCTGAACTGTGTCTGAACTCTGTCTACACCACCTGAACTGTGTCTGCACCACCTGAACTGTGTCTGACCTGTGTCTACACCACCTGAACTGTGTCTACAACACCTGAACTGTGTCTGCACCACCTGAACTGTGTCTACACCACCTGAACTGTGTCTGCACCACCTGAACTGTGTCTGAACTGTGTCTGAATCCACCTGAACTCTGTCTACACCTGAACTGTGTCTGAACTGTGTCTGCACCACCTAATTTCTTTCTACACCACCTGAACTGTGTCTGCACCACCTGAACTGTGTCTGCACCATCTGAACTGTGTCTGCACCACCTGAACTGTGTCTGAACTGTGTCTGCACCACCTAATTTCTGTCTACACCACCTGAACTGTGTGTGCACCACCTTAACTGTTTCTACACCACCTGAACTGTGTCTGAACTGTGTCTGCACCATCTGAACTGTGTCTGCACCATCTGAACTCTGTCTACACCACCTGAACTGTGTCTGAACTTTGTCTGCACCATCTGAACTGTGTCTGCACCACCTGAACTCTGTCTACACCACCTGAACTGTGTCTGAACTGTGTCTGCACCACCTAATTTCTGTCTACACCACCTGAACTGTGTCTGCACCGCCTGAACTGTGTCTGAACTTTGTGTGCACCACCTGAACTGTGTCTACATCACCTGAACTGTCTGAACTTTGTCTGCACCACCTGAACTGTGTCTGAACTGTGTCTGCACCACCTAATTTCTGTCTACACGACCTGAACTGTGTCTGCACCGCCTGAACTGTGTCTGAACTGTGTCTGCACCACCTGAACTGTGTCTACACCACCTGAACTGTGTCTGCACCGCCTGAACTGTGTCTGCACCACCTGAACTGTGTCTGCACCATCTGAACTGTGTCTGCAACATCTGAACTGTGTCTGAACTGTGTCTGCACCACCTGAACTGTGTCTGAACTGTGTCTGCACCACCAAATTTCTGTCTACACCACCTGAACTGTGTCTGCACCGCCTGAACTGTGTCTGCACCACCTGAACTGTCTACACCACCTGAACTGTGTCTGCACCACCTGAACTGTGTCTGCACCACCTGAACTGTCTGAACTGTGTCTGCACCACCTGAACTGTGTCTGCACCGCCTGAACTGTGTCTGAACTGTGTCTGCACCACCTGAACTGTGTCTACACCACCTGAACTGTGTCTGCACCGCCTGAACTGTGTCTGAACTGTGTCTGCACCACCTGAACTGTGTCTGAACTGTGTCTGCACCACCTAATTTCTTTCTACACCACCTGAACTGTGTCTGCACCACCTGAACTGTGTCTGCACCATCTGAACTGTGTCTGCACCACCTGAACTGTGTCTGAACTGTGTCTGCACCACCTAATTTCTGTCTACACCACCTGAACTGTGTCTGCACCACCTGAACTGTGTCTACACCACCTGAACTGTGTCTGCACCATCTGAATTGTGTCTGCACCACCTGAACTGTGTCTGCACCACCTGAACTGTGTCTGCACCACCTGAAGTGTGTCTGAACTTTGTCTGCACCATCTGAAGTGTGTCTGCACCACCTGAACTCTGTCTACACCACCTGAACTGTGTCTGAACTGTGTCTGCACCACCTAATTTCTGTCTACACCACCTGAACTGTGTCTGCACCGCCTGAACTGTGTCTGAACTTTGTGTGCACCACCTGAACTGTGTCTACATCACCTGAACTGTCTGAACTTTGTCTGCACCACCTGAACTGTGTCTGAACTGTGTCTGCACCACCTAATTTCTTTCTACACCACCTGAACTGTGTCTGCACCGCCTGAACTGTGTCTGAACTGTGTCTGCACCACCTGAACTGTGTCTACACCACCTGAACTGTGTCTGCACCGCCCGAACTGTGTCTGCACCACCTGAACTGTGTCTGCACCATCTGAACTGTGTCTGCAACATCTGAACTGTGTCTGAACTGTGTCTGCACCACCTGAACTGTGTCTGAACTGTGTCTGCACCACCTAATGTCTTTCTAGACCACCTGAACTGTGTCTACACCACCTGAACTGTGTCTGCACCATCTGAACTGTGTCTGAACTGTTTCTGCACCACCTGAACTGTGTCTGAACTGTGTCTACACCATCTGAACTGTGTCTGCACCACCTGAACTCTGTCTACACCACCTGAACTGTGTCTGAACTGTGTCTACACCATCTGAACTGTGTCTGCACCACCTGAACTCTGTCTACACCACCTGAACTGTGTCTGAACTGTGTCTGCACCACCTAATTTCTGTCTACACCACCTGAACTGTGTCTGCACCGCCTGAACTGTGTCTGAACTGTGTCTGCACCACCTGAACTGTGTCTACACCACCTGAACTGTGTCTGAACCACCTGAACTGTGTCTGAACTGTGTCTGCACCACCCGAACTGTGTCTACACCACCTGAACTGTGTCTGAACTGTGTCTGCACCATCTGACCTGTGTCTGCACCACCTGAACTGTGTCTGAACTGTGTCTGCACCAGCTGAACTGTGTCTGCCCCACCTGAACTGTGTCTACACCACCTGAACTGTGTCTGAACTGTGTCTGCACCACCTGAACTGTGTCTGCACCACCTGAACTGTGTCTGCAACATCTGAACTGTGTCTGAACTGTGTCTACACCACCTGAACTGTGTCTGCACCATCTCAACTATGTTTGCACCACCTGAACTATGTCTGACCTGTGTCTACACCACCTGAACTGTGTCTGCACCATCTCAACTATGTCTGCACCACCTGAACTGTGTCTGAACTGTGTCTACACCACCTGAACTGTGTCTACACCACCTGAACTGTGTCTGCACCACCTGAACTGTGTCTGAACTGTGTCTGCACCACCTGAATTCTGTCTACACCTGAACTGTGTCTGAACTGTGTCTGCACCGCCTGAACTGTGTCTGCACCACCTGAACTGTGTCTGCACAACCTGAACTTTCTGAACTTTCTACACCACCTGAACTGTGTCTGCCCCATCTGAACTGTGTCTGAACTGTGTCTGCACCATCTGAACTGTGTCTGCACCACCTGAACTCTGTCTACACCACCTGAACTGTGTCTACACCACCTGAACTGTGTCTGCACCACCTGAACTGTGTCTGAACTGTGTCTGCACCACCTGAACTCTGTCTACACCTGAACTGTGTCTGAACTGTGTCTGCACCGCCTGAACTGTGTCTGCACCACCTGAACTGTGTCTGCACAACCTGAACTTTCTGAACTGTCTACACCACCTGAACTGTGTCTGCCCCATCTGAACTGTGTCTGAACTGTGTCTGCACCATCTGAACTGTGTCTGCACCACCCGAACTCTGTCTACACCACCTGAACTGTGTCTGAACTGTGTCTGCACCATCTGACCTGTGTCTGCACCACCTGAACTGTGTCTGAACTGTGTCTGCACCAGCTGAACTGTGTCTGCCCCACCTGAACTGTGTCTACACCACCTGAACTGTGTCTGAACTGTGTCTGCACCACCTGAACTGTGTCTGCACCACCTGAACTGTGTCTGCAACATCTGAACTGTGTCTGAACTGTGTCTACACCACCTGAACTGTGTCTGCACCATCTCAACTATGTTTGCACCACCTGAACTATGTCTGACCTGTGTCTACACCGCCTGAACTGTGTCTGCACCACCTGAACTGTGTCTGCACAACCTGAACTTTCTGAACTGTCTACACCACCTGAACTGTGTCTGCCCCATCTGAACTGTGTCTGAACTGTGTCTGCACCATCTGAACTGTGTCTGCACCACCTGAACTCTGTCTACACCACCTGAACTGTGTCTACACCACCTGAACTGTGTCTGCACCACCTGAACTGTGTCTGAACTGTGTCTGCACCACCTGAACTCTGTCTACACCTGAACTGTGTCTGAACTGTGTCTGCACCGCCTGAACTGTGTCTGCACCACCTGAACTGTGTCTGCACAACCTGAACTTTCTGAACTGTCTACACCACCTGAACTGTGTCTGCCCCATCTGAACTGTGTCTGAACTGTGTCTGCACCATCTGAACTGTGTCTGCACCACCCGAACTCTGTCTACACCACCTGAACTGTGTCTGAACTGTGTCTGCACCATCTGACCTGTGTCTGCACCACCTGAACTGTGTCTGAACTGTGTCTGCACCAGCTGAACTGTGTCTGCCCCACCTGAACTGTGTCTGAACTGTGTCTGCACCACCTGAACTGTGTCTGCAACATCTGAACTGTGTCTGAACTGTGTCTACACCACCTGAACTGTGTCTGCACCATCTCAACTATGTTTGCACCACCTGAACTATGTCTGACCTGTGTCTACACCACCTGAACTGTGTCTGCACCATCTCACCTATGTCTGCACCACCTGAACTGTGTCTGAACTGTCTACACCACCTGAACTGTGTCTACACCACCTGAACTGTGTCTGCACCACCTGAACTGTGTCTGAACTGTGTCTGCACCACCTGAACTCTGTCTACACCTGAACTGTGTCTGAACTGTGTCTGCACCGCCTGAACTGTGTCTGCACCACCTGAACTGTGTCTGCACAACCTGAACTTTCTGAACTGTCTACACCACCTGAACTGTGTCTGCCCCATCTGAACTGTGTCTGAACTGTCTGCACCACCTAATTTCTGTCTACACCACCTGAACTGTGTCTGCACCGCCTGAACTGTGTCTGAACTGTGTCTGCACCACCTGAACTGTGTCTACATCACCTGAACTGTCTGAACTGTGTCTACACCACCTGAACTGTCTGAACTGTGTCTACACCACCTGAACTGTCTACACCACCTGAACTGTATCTACATCACCTGAACTGTCTGAACTGTATCTACACCACCTGAACTGTCTGAACTGTATCTGCACCACCTGAACTGTCTGAACTGTATCTGCACCACCTGAACTGTATCTACATCACCTGAACTGTCTGAACTGTGTCTACACCACCTGAACTGTCTACACCACCTGAACTGTATCTACATCACCTGAACTGTCTGAACTGTGTCTACACCACCTGAACTGTGTCTACACCACCTGAACTGTGTTTGAACTGTGTCTACACCACCTGAACTGTGTCTACACCACCTGAACTGTCTGAACTGTATCTACACCACCTGAACTGTGTCTGAACTGTGTCTACACCACCTGAACTGTCTGAACTGTATCTACACCACCTGAACTGTGTCTGAACTGTGTCTACACCACCTGAACTGTCTACACCACCTGAACTGTATCTACACTGTTGTGTGCCCATCTTAAAACTCAATTAGACATTGCATTCCGAATATAATTATGACATGAAGCTTCTTCTTTTTTTTTGCTTTATTGTCCAAATTGACAGTAACATCACGAGTCCGCATTGGACGCCTCTGGGCTGCCGTGATTCCCCACTTCCTGCTTTTCTAACCATGTGACCTACGTAACCCAATACATGACATCCCTCCTTTTCTTTGAAATAAACCTATCCTCTTAAACAAACTCTGCATTGTACCAAACATAAGTATCTTTTTGAACACATCGATTAGCTTTACCTGTCAACTCTTTCATTAGATTAATAACCATTCAATAACTAATTTCTTTTTTCCAACTTTTCACAATACATTCACACTCTGTATAATCACTTCAATACAAAAAAAACTTTCAGGTGCCCTCTTAACCCTTTGAAGTCTGGCTCTTGTCTGACATTCGAGTGTCCTGGGATGGCGTTTGAGTGATATTAGTCTGTGCTTGTGTGTCCACTGGTTATTTACTGCTGAATTAAAGCTCACAACTCGCACCAACTCAAACATCCTGGTGCAGACTATTCACTGGAGTTTACCAGCCTGTTGCTCATCAGGCATCTGAAGATCATTACAGGCTTTCAGTGTCCAACAGTCCACCACCAACACTTTCATTAAATCTCATTAACAAAAATCAAACACAGATTTGATCTTTGTTTTTATCAGGATCTATTTTTAGTTTTCTGTTGCTGCCATCGCTCCATTGGATTGTCAGTGAACGCTCTCAGTGGTAAAGACAGACCTCCTCCTCAGTGTCCTGGTGGACGTGCTGTCAGTGAGATGGCTCCGCCCACTTTCATGACACCAGCCTTGACAGGCATAGGAAGCGTGGTATTTCTTCTCCTCGAAGCCTCAGAGACACTAACCGCCACCATCAGACAAACAACCGCCAGAAACACACCAAGCAACAGATGGACCTGACGACCTGCGGATGGTCGGTCCTCACAAAACACCATGAAGACAACTGACCAATCAGAAGAGGCCTTTATTAATAAACAGGATGAGTACCAAAAAAATGAGCCCATATTTACATCAACAGACAGACAGACAGACAGGTTACAGTCCCAGCAGAGTCTTGGCCGTCTGACTCTGAGCCTGAAGAGCTTCGCTGGCGTAACGCTGCAACAACTCCATCTTCTTCCTCCTGACCAGAGCCTCCTCCACCTGAGAGACAGACAGGACACATACGTGAGACAGGGAGGAGACAGACAGGTGGAAGACAGGGAGGGAGTAGGTCTGGTAACCCAGTGTATTAACAAGGGTCCTCACATGTACAGAGAGACAAACGTGTGTGTGTGTCTCACCTCTTTCTGTGAGGGGACAGGTACGTGTGCGATGAAGGTGACTCCGCCCTCCTCTCCTTCCTGCTCCTCCCGGCTCTCCTCATCATCAGCCTACAAACACACACAAAACAAACACACCTCACCGACAGAAAGCAACACATGTAGATCCACCTCCCCCCACACAGGCTGTGTCTGCCGTGTTGTAGTTTTCCACAATGCATATGGAAAAGTAGTTTACAACTGATGGTCACTATGTCCCATCATGCACTGCGCTGAAGGAGCAGACGGATGTAGACACGATAGACGGCGGATGACAGTGCCCTGCTCCAACTGATTAACCTTGTTTCTGAGCAGCTGAATTCATTCATTAATTTAACAAATCGTCATCGAACATGAAGAGTTCAATAACGTCACCGTGCAGACAGAGGCTGATAATGTTAGCGAATGTTTGCCAGCTGGGATGCTAAGTGCTGGGATTTGTGCCTTGACAGCACGACGCATAACATTATAAATTACCGTACATTTACGACACGACTGAGCGGGTGAACAAGAGGCTAGCGCACAGCTAAGCTAACAAGACGTGTGCTGCGTGACTTCCTGTTGCTGAGTGGGTCAGAGCACAGCCCTGGGGTGCTTTGCTGTTAACAGAAGGGTCCGCCAGGGCCAACATCAGTGTGTTTGTTTATTGTGACGTCATCAAGGAGTTTTTCCTGATCAGCTGTGAGGATCCAAAGGACAGAGGGATGTTGTATGCTGTAAAGCCCTGTGAGGCAAATTGTGATGTGTGATATTGGGCTTTATAAATAAAACTGATCCTGATGAAGACTCGTGTAGTTGAAACGCGTAGATATCCCTGTGCTTAACCCTCATGCACTGTTCCCGGCTACGCCCCTAATGTGTTGTTAGGTGGCTGTTTTCATCCATTAAAATCAACAGCTGTAAAAGTATATCAGATAAATATTTTTTGGAACTTTTATTGCATAAATCTGTTAATCAACTTCAGTTCTGATCAAAACTACCAAATCTTTAAAAATGTTCAGGATTTTAACCCTTTAAATGCCAATTTCATAGGTGATGTCACTGATTTTGGGAAAACGCAAACACAAAATGGCTGATTTTTTATATAAAAAGTTACTGAAAACTTGATTCCTTTTGCATGGTATCTCAGTCTTGGATGTTTCAAAAATTAGTAACAGTATTTACTATATTGCATTTTTAGTATGTGCGCAGCCTCAGATTTTCACAAAAACTTCCTAATGTGTTGTTGGGTGGCTGTTTTCATCCACTAAAATCAACAGCTGTAAAAATATATCAGATAAATATTTTTTGGATTTTTTTTTTGCATAAATCTGTTAATCAACTTCAGTTCTGATCAAAACTACCAAATCTTAAAAAAAATGTTCAGGATTTTAACCCTTTAAATGCCAGTTTCATAGGTGATGTCACTGATTTGGGGAACAAACAAACACAAAATGGTTTATTTTTTATATAAAAAAATAGTGAAAACTTGATTCTTTTTGCATGGTATCTCAGTCTTGGATGTTTCAAAAATTAGTAACAGTATTTACTATATTGCATTTTTAGTATGTGCGCAGCCTCAGATTTTCACAAAAACTACCTAATGTGTTGTTGGGTGGTTGTTTTCATCCACTAAAATCAACAGCTGTAAAAGTATATCAGATAAATATTTTTTGGAACTTTTTTTGCATAAATCTGTTAATCAACTTCAGTTCTGATCAAAACTACCGAATCTTTAAAAATTTTCAGGATTTTAACCCTTTAAATGCCAATTTCATAGGTGATGTCACTGATTTTGGAGAAAACACACACAAAATGACTTGTTTTTTATATAAAAAGTTATTGAAAACTTGATTCCTTTTGCATGGTATCACAGTCATGGATATGTCAAAGATTAGTAAACACTGACTTTGATGCATTTTTAGTTTTTGTGCAGCATTAGATTTTAACTTTCAATCACACATGTGGCAGCCATTTCAAGAAAACTGCAGTACATGTGCATGTGCGTGCGTGCGTGCGTGTGTGTGACCTTTGAACACTGACCTCGTCATGACCAAGAAAATTAAAATATGCACCCCAGTTCTCAGGACGACAGAGTCCAGATAGAGTAAACTAAGACAAAGCTGTCCTGGTAGCCTTTTGATGATAACAAGATAGGCCGCAGCTGTGTGTGTGACCTTTGCACACTGACCTCGACATGACCAATGAAAATTATAACATGCACCTCAGTTCTCAGGACTACAGAGAGTCCAGATAGAGATAGAGCGCCTCTACGAGCGTGGACTCGTTGTCTGTTTTTGAGGAAATGCATGCAAAGTCCTGTTGAAAATACTGTTTTATGGACCATTGTTTTCTGTTGTTGCGGACAATTTCAAAGTCCAGCCGGTAAAATTTACGCACCATGTACTATAGTTTTCTCGTTCTGTTTCTGTGTCTTTCTTTTGACTGTTTTGTGTTGAAAGTTAAATAAATTGGTCAAACTTTAATCTCAGTGGCTTGATTGTATTTTATACTCAAATGCAAGTGAGACAGTGATTGCACAGACACACACACACATATGCAGTGTCCAATAACTTTTATATTGAAAACAAGTCATTTTGTGTGTTGTTGTTTTTTTCCCAAGTCAGCGGCTTCACTTATAAAAATGGCATTTAAAGGGTTAAAATCCTGAAAATTTTGAAAGATTTGGTAGTTTTGTTCAGGACCGAGGTTGATTAACAGATTTAAGCAAAAAAAGTTCAAAAAAATATTTATGTGATATCTTTTTACAGCCGTTTTCTTGAAATGGCTGTTTTCAGCCACATGTGTGATTGAAAGTTAAAATCTAATGCTGCACAAAAACTAAAAATGCATCAAAGTCAGTGTTGTTACTAATCTTTGACATATCCATGACTGTGATACCATGCAAAAGGAATCAAGTTTTCAACAACTTTTTATATAAAAAATAAGTCATTTTGTGTGTGTTTTTCTCTAAAATCAGTGACATCACCTATGAAATTGGCATTTAAAGGGTTAAAATCCCGAAAATTTTTAAAGATTTGGTAGTTTTGATCAGAACTGAAGTTGATTAACAGATTTATGCAAAAAAAGTTCAAAAAAATATTTATCTGATATATTTTTACAGCTGTTGATTTTAGTGGATGTTTTCAGCCACTCAACAACACATTAGGGTAGTAAAGTTGGCAAATGGTGTTCCTTTGACTTTAAGAAAATTCTAAAAAAAAAATTCTAAAATATATGTCAAAGTAGGGCGCCTCCCGAAAATCCATTCACTGTGCTGAAACACAGGCTGAGTAATGGCCAAAAAAGAGCTAAATTCTGACACCTAGTGGACAAAAACATCCCCAACAGCACATGAGGGTTAAATAAAGGATTTTTAATATTACCATGGAGTGCCTCGGACTTTTCAGTTTGGACTGCATTTTTGAATTTTTTTTTTGAAACTTTCAATTTACTATCAGGACAGTCCTCCTGTTTTTATTTCATAAAATTGATTGATTTTTTGCAGCATCTTCAGATGCCTAAAATCTGGACAACCAAAGCCAAAAGATCAGCTGGCCGCTGACACTGGGAACACGTTGTGACAACGACTCACACCAACATCACTTTCACGTAAAATACTGACGACACGTGACGTTCAGATTTTGTTGGTTTCAGGTTGTGTTGATAAAAAAAAGAAAAAAGATCCAATATCCAAAAGACATCATCTTAACGTAGAAATAACATTAAAGAACAAACATGTCTGAAATATATCGTAATGTGAAAGTTCTCACACTTTATCGACAACCCAATTTTTGTCCTGAGAAGTCAACAGGTACGTCAGGTGTTAACAGGTACGTCAGGTGTAAACAGGTACGCCAGGTGTATAAAGGTACGTCAGGTGTATAAAGGTACGTCAGGTGTATAAAGGTACGTCAGGTGTATAAAGGTACGTCAGATGTAAACAGGTATGTCAGGTGTAAACAGGTACGTCAGGTGTATAAACGGGTACGTCAGATGTAAAAAGGTACGTCAGGTGTAAACAGGTACGTCAGGTGTAAAAAGGTACATCAGGTGTAAACTGGTACATCAGGTGTATAAAGGTACGTCAGGTGTATAAAGGTATGTCAGATGTAAACAGGTACGTCAGGTGTTAACAGGTAAGTCAGGTGTATAAACGTATGTCAGATGTAAACAGGTACGTCAGGTGTTAACAGGTAAGTCAGGTGTATAAAGGTATGTCAGATGTAAACAGGTACGTCAGGTGTCAACAGGTAAGTCAGGTGTATACAGGTAAGTCAGGTGTAAACAGGTATGTCAGGTGTATACAGGTACGTCAGGTGTCAACAGGTAAGTCAGGTGTATACAGGTAAGTCAGGTGTAAACAGGTATGTCAGGTGTATACAGGTACGTCAGGTGTATACAGGTACGTCAGGTGTCAACAGGTAAGTCAGGTGTAAACAGGTATGTCAGGTGTATACAGGTACGTCAGGTGTATACAGGTATGTCAGGTGTATACAGGTACGTCAGGTGTCAACAGGTAAGTCAGGTGTAAACAGGTACGTCAGGTGTCAACAGGTAAGTCAGGTGTCAACAGGTAAGTCAGGTGTATACAGGTACGTCAGGTGTAAACAGGTATGTCAGGTGTATACAGGTACGTCAGGTGTCAACAGGTACGTCAGGTGTATACAGGTACGTCAGGTGTCAACAGGTAAGTCAGGTGTAAACAGGTACGTCAGGTGTCAACAGGTAAGTCAGGTGTATACAGGTAAGTCAGGTGTAAACAGGTACGTCAGGTGTAAAAA
Source organism: Cromileptes altivelis (assembly GCA_013133815.1). NCBI lineage: Eukaryota > Metazoa > Chordata > Actinopteri > Perciformes > Serranidae > Cromileptes > Cromileptes altivelis. Next base: position 50,124,351 of record CM023134.1, read on the forward strand.
GGTGTAAACAGGTATGTCAGGTGTAAACAGGTATGACATAATTTAAAGGGACAGTTCACCTCTTCATTGTGGACAGTATAGATGCTCTCTTCCTCCTCCTCTTCCTCCTGTTTGTCTCCTGACAGTTGAGACTCTTTCTCTGTTCTCCACCTCTGCACCGCCTCCAACACAGCTACATACATTAGACATAGTACACAATGTCAGCATCATGGCTCCGCCCCCCTGGTCCAAACTGAAACATGTCAGCAACTACTGGATGGACCGTCATCCGACAGTACACATGATTAAATATTAACTGACCTCATACAAGACAAAATAATGTTACTGTATATATTAAATAGGCCCAATTCCAATCCAATCCCTTATGGATTCACTGACTTAGAGGCACGTTCATGTGAAGTGCGAGTGTGTGAGGGCTGTCCCACTGTCAAATCTTCAAGTCAGTGAGTCAGTGAGTGAGCCCTTTATGCCCCTTTACCCTAGGTCAGCATCAATGCGGACTTACGGTAAGGAAATTACCCACAGTTCATAGCGCTGTGACGTTAAATACAGGGGTTGCCAGTACATACAGTGTTATAAAAAAAAACCCCGAAAACACGGTCGGCAGATACGCAAATGATAACATTATCTAAGGAGAGCGATAAAACAGATAAACAATGAAACATTACATTAACAAAGATATAAGATGGTACATAAACACACATGAAGTCAGAGGAATACCAGTGGTTATATTCCACACACACAGTGTGTTCCACCTCCACAACGCTGAAGCTGCCAGAGAAATGAACATCCACCTGAGCGGACTTAAACTGAAGCACGCCCCCACTCCAACTTACCTTGGTGTGACCCTTGACAGGACCCTATCCTTCAAGGAACATCTTAAAGGGACGGCAGCTAAGGTGAAGTCCAGAAATAACCTGCTCTGCAAGCTTGCTGGCTCAAAATGGGGGGCAGAAGCCCCCACACTGCGCACCTCAGCGCTGGCCCTGGCATACTCCTCAGCAGAATATTGCGCCCCTGTTTGGTCCACGTCACCCCATACACACCATGTGGACACCCAACTCAACACAACCATGAAGATCATCACCAGGACAATCCGCTCAACACCACTCCCCTGGCTCCCCATCCTATCAAACATAGCCCCTCCACACATCCGGCGAGTAGCCTTCACTCAAAGGATGCTCCAAAAGGTCAAAGACTCCCCTCATCTACCAATCTACACAGACATTTTCAACCCACCCACTGCCCGACTTCCATCTAGACGTCCAATTTGGAAGAATCCCCCGCCAGCTGACTTTACCATCCAATCAGCTTGGGAAAAGGAATGGGAGTCCAAAGACGTCCCAAACAAACATCTGGTGGCAGACCCCACCCTGCTGATCCCTGGCACCAACCTCCCAAGGAGACAATGGTCAACCCTAAACAGATTCAGGACTGGACATGGCCCCTGCCTGGCCAGCCTTCAAAAGTGGGGCAGCAGCTCAAGCTCACTTTGTGCTTGTGGAGAGGAGCAAACAATGCAACACATCATTGAAGCTTTCCCTCTACAAAGACTTGAAGGAGGCTTAGTCACCCTTCATACAACAGATCAGACGGCAACTGTTTGGCTGAAGGACTTTGCATTCGCTAAATAAATAAATATTCCACACACAAAGAATATATATATATATATATATATATATATATATATATATATAAACAGTACAGGCCAAAAGTTTGGACACACCTTCTCATTCAATGCGTTTTCTTTATTTCCATGACTATTTACATTGTAGATTCTCACTGAAGGCATCAAAACTACGAATGAACACATGTGGAGTTATGTACTTCACAAAAAAAGGTGAAATAACTGAAAACATGTTTTATATTCTAGTTTCTTCAAAATAGCCACCCTTTGCTCTGATTACTGCTTTGCACACTCTTGGCATTCTCTCCATGAGCTTCAAGAGGTAGTCACCTGAAATGGTTTCCACTTCACAGGTGTGCCTTATCAGGGTTAATTAGTGGAATTTCTTGCTTTATCAATGGGGTTGGGACCATCAGTTGTGTTGTGCAGAAGTCAGGTTAATACACAGCCGACAGCCCTATTGGACAACTGTTAAAATTCATATTATGGCAAGAACCAATCAGCTAACTAAAGAAAAACGAGTGGCCATCATTACTTTAAGAAATGAAGGTCAGTCAGTCCGGAAAATTGCAAAAACTTTAAATGTGTCCCCAAGTGGAGTCGCAAAAACCATCAAGCACTACAACGAAACTGGCACACATGAGGACCGACCCAGGAAAGGAAGACCAAGAGTCACCTCTGCTTCTGAGGATAAGTTCATACGAGTCACCAGCCTCAGAAATCGCAAGTTAACAGCAGCTCAGATCAGAGACCAGATGAATGCCACACAGAGTTCTAGCAGCAGACCCATCTCTAGAACAACTAAGAGGAGACTGCGCCAATCAGGCCTTCATGGTCAAATAGCTGCTAGGAAACCACTGCTAAGGAGAGGCAACAAGCAGAAGAGATTTGTTTGGGCCAAGAAACACAAGGAATGGACATTAGACCAGTGGAAATCTGTGCTTTGGTCTGATGAGTCCAAATTTGAGATCTTTGGTTCCAACCGCCGTGTCGTTGTGAGACGCAGAAAAGGTGAACGGATGGATTCCACATGCCTGGTTCCCACTGTGAAGCATGGAGGAGGAGGTGTGATGGTGTGGGGGTGTTTTGCTGGTGACACTGTTGGGGATGTATTCAAAATTGAAGGCACACTGAACCAGCATGGCTACCACAGCATCCTGCAGCGACATGCCATCCCATCCGGTTTGCGTTTAGTTGGACGATCATTTCTTTTTCAACAGGACAATGACCCCAAACACACCTCCAGGCTGTGTAAGGGCTATTTGACCAAGAAGGAGAGTGATGGAGTGCTGCGGCAGATGACCTGGCCTCCACAGTCACTGGACCTGAACCCAATGGAGATGGTTTGGGGTGAGCTGGACCGCAGAGTGAAGGCAAAGGGGCCAACAAGTGCTAAACACCTCTGGGAACTCCTTCAAGACTGTTGGAAAACCATTTCAGGTGACTACCTCTTGAAGCTCATGGAGAGAATGCCAAGAGTGTGCAAAGCAGTAATCAGAGCAAAGGGTTGCTATTTTAAAGAAACTAGAATATAAAACATGTTTTCAGTTATTTCCCCTTTTTTTGTTAACATGATAACATAATCTGACTACATGAAAAAATAATCTGACCACACACTAGGGCTGCCACGATTAGTCAACTTATCGATGACTAATCGACTATTAAAAAAATCGGTGACTATTTTAGTAGTCAACTAATCGGTTTGAGTCATTTTTCATGTAAAAGTACTATAAAAATACCCCAAAATACTCTTACTGCAGCTCCTTACGTTCAGATATTAGCAGCGTTACACACTCTCCCGTGACAGTGAACTAAAACCCTTTGGTGTGAGTATGAAACAAGACATTAGATGACATAATTTTGGGGTTTGGGCGAGACAGACCAACATTTTTCATGAAATGATTAGTCAACTAATCAAAGAAATAATCGACAGATTAGTCGACAATGAAAATAATCGTTAGTGGCAGCCCTGCCACACACATGATGAAATAATCTGACTACATGATAAAATAATCTGACCACACAAGATACAATAATCTGACCACACGATAAAATAATCTGACCACACGATAAAATGACCACATGATAAAATAAGGACCACTTGATGAAATAATCTGACCACATGACAAAATAATCTGACTACATGATAAAATAATCTGACCACACACATCATAAAATAATCCGACCACATGATAAAATAATCTGACCACACAAATCATAAAATAATCTGACCACATGATAAAATAATCTGACCACATAAAATAATCTGACCACACGCACAAAAAATCATCTGACTACATGATAAAATAATCTGACCTTGTTTCTCGTACTGCGCCTCCAGAGGAAGCAGCACTCCGTCGTCTTCATCCCTGTAGCCGTAATACTCTGCGTCCACTTCCTTCATCAGTTCTGCCCTGGTTTTCCTCTGTGCTGGGGCAGCTAGCAGTCACATGATCAGAGAAGACCAATTAGATGATGGTACAGTGATGGTTGGTTTGATGTAAAACAGGAAGTAAAGACAGATTTTACATACGCTCCTTCTCAAACAGCTCTCTGACTCCAGGAAGGTCTCTGGCTGCTCCAAAGTATTTATATCCTCGATTTCCTGGAACCTCCTTCCCCTCATGGTCCAACATCTTCGGTCCAACTCGCTGTAGCACACAACCACATCATCAATATTTCACATTTTCAATATCTCACATCATCAATAACTCCCATCATAACTATCTCACATCCTAAATATATCATCAATAACTCACATCATCAATAACTCTTCAATAACATATTATCAACAACTCATAATCAATAACACCTCTAAAATGTCAAATGTTTACCGCATAGTCTGGTCCCCCCAGTTCTTTGATCCGGACCTCCCAGTGTCCTTTTTCTCTCAGCAGCTTGTTGATCTCATCATTTAGATCCCGAATCTTAAACTCCCCGAGACCAGCTGAGACAGAGACAGGTCAGAGACAGAGACAGAGACAGTGACAGTGACAGGTCAGAGACAGAGACAGTGAAAGAGACAGAGACAGAGACAGGTCAGAGGAAGAGACAATGACAGTGAAAGAGACAGAGATAGTGACAGAGACAGGTCAGAGACAGAGACAGGTCAGAGACAGTGACAGGTCAGTGACAGGTCAGAGACAGAGACAGGTCAGAGACAGAGACAGTGACAGAGACAAATAGAGACAGACACAAGGACAAAGACAAAACTGACTGATTTCAGTTCCTTCATGTTCCTGATGAATCATACTACAGTCAGTTTCGGGGTTCCTCAGGGTTCTGTACTCGGACCACTTCAGTTCACTTCATAAATGTTTCCCTTGGGTGACATCATCAGAATTCTCTCTGTAAACCTCACCTGTTCTGCAGATATAACTCAGATCTAGCTGTCCATCAGAAAAAAATCATCAGTTCACTAAACTTCAGACATCTGGAGGACATAAAAACCTTCCTGAAGTTAAACTCAGACAAACTGAAGTTCTTGTTCTCACAAACTGTCTGACGATGAAGTTTTTCTGGATGACCTCTGACACGTTAAAGAGCCCTCTGCGTGATATGTGATCAGATTTGTCTTTTAACTATAGGATAAAACAAACTTCACAGCCTTTTAGTAAGGACTAACTATTATCGTTAAGACTAACTCTTAGAGTTAGGGCTGGCTCTTATAGTTAGGGCTGACTCTTAGGACGGATTCTAATAGTTAGGATTGACTCTTATAGTTAGGACTGACTCTTATATAGTTAGGACTGACTCTTATAGTTAGGACTGACTCATATATAGTTAGGACTGACTCTTACATAGTTAGGGCTGACTCTTATAGTTAGGACTGACTCTTACATAGTTAGGGCTGACGATTATCGTTAGGGCTGACGATTATCGTTAGGGCTGACTCTCATATAGTTAGGGCTGACTCTTATAGTTAGGGCTGACTCTTATAGTTAGGACTGACTCTTATAGTTAGGACTGACTCTTATAGTTAGGACTGACTCATATATAGTTAGGACTGACTCTTATATAGTTAGGACTGACTCTTATAGTTAGGACTGACTCATATATAGTTAGGACTGACTCTTACATAGTTAGGACTGACTCATATATAGTTAGGACTGACTCTTACATAGTTAGGGCTGACTCTTATAGTTAGGACTGACTCTTACATAGTTAGGGCTGACGATTATCGTTAGGGCTGACGATTATCGTGAGGGCTGACTCTCATATAGTTAGGGCTGACTCTTATAGTTAGGACTGACTCTTATAGTTAGGACTGACTCATATATAGTTAGGACTGACTCTGATAGTTAGGACTGACTCATATATAGTTAGGACTGACTCTTATATAGTTAGGACTGACTCTTATAGTTAGGACTGACTCATATATAGTTAGGACTGACTCTTACATAGTTAGGGCTGACTCTTATAGTTAGGACTGACTCTTATAGTTAGGACTGACTTGTATAATTAGGGCTGGCTCTTACAGTGAGTACTGCCTCTTAAAGTTAGGGCTGACTCTTACAGTTAGTATTGGCTCTTCTAGTTAGGACTGGCTTTTATAGTTAGCACTGACATTTGTAGTTAGGGCTGACTCTTATAGTTAGGACTGACATTTGTAGTTAGGGCTGACTCTTATAGTTAGTATTGCCTCTTATAGTTAGGACTGACTCTTATTGTTAGTGACTCGTAGTTAGGACTGGCTCTTATTGTTAGGGTTGGCTCTTATAGTTAGTATTACCTCTTATAGTTAGGACTGACTCTTATTGTTAGTGACTCGTAGTTAGGACTGGCTCTTATTGTTAGGGTTGGCTCTTATAGTTAGTATTACCTCTTATAGTTAGGACTGACTCTTATAGTTAGGACTGACTCTTATTGTTAGGGCTGACTCTTATAGTTAGGGCTGACTCTTATAGTTAGGATTGACTCTTATTGTTAGGGCTGACTCTTATTTTTAGTGACTCGTAGTTAGGACTGACTCTTATTGTTAGGGTTGGCTCTTATAGTTAGTATTACCTCTTATAGTTAGGACTGACTCTTATAGTTAGGATTGACTCTTATTGTTAGGGCTGACTCTTATAGTTAGGATTGACTCTTATAGTTAGGATTGACTCTTATAGTTAGGATTGACTCTTATTGTTAGGGCTGACTCTTATAGTTAGGATTGACTCTTATAGTTAGGATTGACTCTTATAGTTAGGATTGACTCTTATTGTTAGGGTTGGCTCTTATAGTTAGTATTACCTCTTATAGTTAGGACTGACTCTTATAGTTAGGATTGACTCTTATTGTTAGGGTTGGCTCTTATAGTTAGTATTACCTCTTATAGTTAGGACTGACTCTTATAGTTAGGATTGACTCTTATTGTTAGGGCTGACTCTTATAGTTAGGGCTGACTCTTATAGTTAGGATTGACTCTTATTGTTAGGGCTGACTGTTATTGTTGCGTTGGAGGCAAGGCTTAGTGAATTAGAAGCGCGGCTCCGCACCATGGAAAAGTTGCGGTAGTTAGCCAGCCCCCTTAGCCAGCCTCCTGTAGCCGGTGCGGAGCCACATAGCACAGCTTTAGCCTCTGCTAACTGTCCTCCGGCAACTCCCGTTCAGCCGGGAGGTTGGGTTATGGTTCGCCAGAGGCGCAGCTCCAAGCCGAAGCCCACGGCTCACCACCAGCCAGTTCACGTTTCCAACCGCTTTTCCCCACTCAGCGACACACCCGCTGAGGATAAAACTCTGGTTATTGGCAGCTCTATTCTGAGAAACGTGAAGTTAGCAACACCAGCGACCATAGTCAAATGTATCCCTGGGGCCAGAGCGGGCGACATCGAGTCAAATTTAAAACTGCTGGCTAAAGCTAAACGTAGATTCAGTAAGATTGTTATTCACGTCGGCGGCAATGACACCCGGTTACGCCAATTGGAGGTCACTAAAATTAATATTGCCTCGGTGTGTGAATACGCAAAAACAATGTCGGACTCCGTAGTTTTCTCTGGACCCCTCCCAAATCTGACCACTGATGACATGTTTAGCCGCATGTCATCATTTAATCGCTGGCTGTCCAGGTGGTGTCCAGCAAACGATGTGGGTTTCGTTAATAATTGGCAAACTTTCTGGGGAAAACCTGGTCTTATTAGGAGAGACGGCATTCATCCCACTTTGGATGGAGCTGCTCTCATTTCTAGGAACCTGGCAAACTTCATTAGTAATTTAAATCCCTGACAACCCAGAGTTGAGACCAGGACAGAGAGTCGCAGTCCTAAACGCCTCTCTGAGCTTCTAGTTCAGTTACCCAGCCATAGTTTTCATAGGTTTATACAAACGGTGTCTGTCCCCCGACCACCTAAATTATTTAAATCTAAAATTAAACAAAGAGGAGTTGTGCATAACAACCTCATAAAAATTAAAACCTCTTCTGTGACAGAAAGACAAAACAGGAGAATTAAATGCGGACTGTTAAATATCAGGTCTCTGTCGTCTAAAGCAGTGTTAGTAAACGAATTAATATCAGATAATCATATTGATTTACTCAGTCTCACTGAAACCTGGCTGTGTCAAGATGAATATGTTAGTCTAAATGAGTCCACTCCTCCCAGTCATAATAATACCCACATTCCTCGAGGCAGCGGTCGAGGAGGGGGAGTTGCAGCCATTTTTAACTCTAGTCTGTTAATCAGCCCTAAACCTAAACTAGATTATAATTCATTTGAAAGCCTCATTCTTAGTCTTTCACACCCGACCTGGAAAACCTCGCAGCCACTTTTATTTGTTATAGTGTACCGTGCTCCTGGCCCGTATTCTGAATTTGTATCTGAATTCTCAGAGTTTTTATCCAGTTTAGTTCTTAAATCAGATAAAGTTATTATTGTAAGCGATTTTAACATTCATGTCGACGTTGATAATGACTCCCTGGCTACCGCGTTTATCTCATTAATAGACTCCATTGGCTTCAGTCAGGGTGTACATGAACCCACTCACTGTTTTAACCATACCCTCGATCTAGTTCTGACGTATGGAATTGAAATTGATAACCTAAAAGTCTTTCCACAGAATCCCTCGCTATCGGATCATTATCTGATTACTTTTGATTTCTTTTTACTCGATTACACGCCACTCAGCAACAGTTACTATACTAGATGTTTATCAGATAGTGCTGTCGCGAAATTTAAGGAAAAGATTACTTCATCGTTAAATTCAATACCAATACCTTCAGTAACAGAGGTTTCCTGTGCCGACTTTAACCTCTCCCAAATTGATAATTTTGTCGATAGCGCCGTAGGCTCGCTGCGAACAACGCTCGACTCTGTAGCTCCTCTTAAAAAGAAGTTAAAAAAGCAAAGAAAGTTCGCTCCTTGGTATAACTCTCAAACCCGTAGGTTAAAACAAATATCGCGAAAATTTGAAAGGAATTGGCGATTAACCAAACAGGAAGAATCTCGTTTAATCTGGACAGACAGTCTCAAAACCTATAAGAGGGGCCTCCGCAATGCCAGAGCAAACTATTACTCAGCATTAATAGAAGAAAACAAGAACAACCCCAGGTTTCTTTTCAGCACTGTAGCCAGGCTGACTGAGAGTCAAAGCTCTATTGAGCCTTGTATTCCTTTAGCCCTTAGCAGTAATGATTTTATGAGCTTTTTTAATGACAAAATTCTAACTATTAGAGGCAAAATTCATGACCTCCTGCCATCAGATGGTAGGCCTACCTATCTAACCTCAAACACAGCTGTAGAACCTAATATATATTTAGATTGCTTCTCCCCAATTTCTCTTCAAGAATTGACAGCAGTGATTTCTGCTTCTAAATCATCAACGTGTCTCTTAGACCCCATCCCAACTAGGCTACTTAAGGAGGTCTTTCCTTTAGTTAACACTCATATATTAGATATGATAAATATATCCTTATTAACAGGCTATGTACCACAGTCTTTTAAGGTAGCTGTAATTAAACCTCTACTAAAAAAGCCCACCCTGGATCCAGAGGTGTTAGCCAACTATAGACCAATATCTAATCTTCCCTTTATGTCAAAGATCCTTGAGAAAGTAGTCGCAGACCAGCTGTGTGATTTCCTCCATGATAATAATTTATTTGAGGAATTTCAGTCAGGATTTAGAGTGCATCATAGCACTGAGACAGCACTAGTTAAAATTGCAAATGACCTTCTGATTGCTTCAGACAAGGGACTTGTCTCTGTACTTGTTTTATTAGATCTTAGTGCGGCGTTTGACACAACTGACCATCAAATTCTACTGCAGAGACTGGATCATTTAATTGGCCTAAAAGGTTCTGCACTGAGCTGGTTTAAATCTTATTTATCTGATCGTTTTCAATTTGTTGACGTTCGTAATGAATCATCCTTACGTACCAAAGTTTGTTTTGGAGTTCCGCAAGGTTCTGTGCTCGGACCAATCCTATTTACTCTATATATGCTTCCTTTAGGTAACATCATTAGAAATCACTCTATAAATTTCCATTGTTATGCGGATGATACACAGTTGTGTTTATCGATGAAGCCAGAAGAAAGTAATCAATTAACTAAACTCCATAACTGCCTTAAAGACATAAAAACCTGGATGAGCACCAATTTCCTGATCTTAAATTCAGACAAAACTGAAGTTATTGTTCTTGGCCCCAAACAACTCAGAGACTCTTTATCTGATGACATAGTTTCTCTTGATGGCATTGCTCTGGCCTCTAGCACTACCGTAAGAAACCTCGGAGTAATATTTGATCAAGATTTGTCTTTTAATTCTCATTTAAAACAAACCTCACAGACTGCATTTTTTCATCTGTGAAATATTGCGAAAATTAGGCCTATCCTGACCCGAAAAGATGCAGAAAAATTGGTCCACGCTTTTGTTACCTCAAGGCTGGATTACTGTAACTCTCTATTATCAGGTAGCTCCAGTAAGTACCTAAAAACTCTCCAGCTAATTCAGAACGCAGCAGCACGTGTACTAACAGGAACTAAGAAACGAGATCATATTTCTCCTGTTTTAGCTTCTCTGCACTGGCACTAAAATCCAGAATTGAATTTAAAATCCTACTGTTAACTTATAAAGCTCTAAATGGTCAAGCTCCGTCATATCTTAGAGAGCTCATAGTGCCATATTATCCCACCAGAACACTGCGCTCTGAGAACGCAGGGTTACTCGTGGTCCCTAAAGTCTCCAAAAGTAGATCAGGAGCCAGAGCCTTCAGCTATCAGGCTCCTCTCCTGTGGAATCATCTTCCTGTTACGGTCCGGGAGGCAGACACCGTCTCCACATTTAAGACTAGACTTAAGACTTTCCTCTTTGATAAAGCTTATAGTTAGGGCTGGCTCAGGCTTGCCCTGTACCAGCCCCTAGTTAGGCTGACTTAGGCCTAGTCTGCCGGAGGACCCCCCATAATACACCGGGCACCTTCTCTCCTTCTCTCTCTCTCTCTCTCTCTCTCTCTCTCTCGTATTCTATTACTGCATCTTGCTAACTCGGCCATTCTGGATGTCACTAACTCGGCTTCTTCTCCGGAGCCTTTGTGCTCCACTGTCTCTCAGATTAACTCATATCACAGCGGTGCCTGGACAGCGTGACGTGTGTGGTTGTGCTGCTGCCGTGGTCCTGCCAGATGCCTCCTGCTGCTGCTGCTGCCATCATTAGTCATTAGTCATACTTCTACTGTTATTTTACACATATGACTATTGTCACACATGTATACTGTCAGATATTAATACATACTTTCAACATATTGTATCACAATAGCCAGAACTATAACTATAATATTATTACTTTCATTAACGTTGTTGTTAGCTTCACTCTCTCACTCTCACTCTCACTCTCACTCTCTCTCATTGTGTCATATAGATTACTGTTAATTTATCATGCTGATCTGTTCTGTACGACATCTATTGCACGTCTGTCCGTCCTGGAAGAGGGATCCCTCCTCAGTTGCTCTTCCTGAGGTTTCTACCGTTTTTTTTTTTTCCCCCGATAAAGGGTTTTTTTTGGGGGAGTTTTTCCTTATCCGCTGTGAGGGTCTTAAGGACAGAGGGATGTCGTATGCTGTAAAGCCCTGTGAGGCAAATTGTGATTTGTGATACTGGGCTTCATAAATAAAATTGATTGATTGATTGATTAGGACTGACTCTTATTGTTAGTAGTGACTCGTAGTTAGGACTGGCTATAATAGTTAGGGTTGGCTCTTATAGTTAGCATTGCCTCATAGTTAGGACTGACTCTTATTGTTAGGGCTGACTCTTATAGTTAGGATTGACTCTTATTGTTAGGGCTGACTCTTATAGTTAGGATTGACTCTTATTGTTAGGGCTGACTCTTATTGTTAGGATTGACTCTTATTGTTAGGGCTGACTCTTATAGTTAGGATTGACTCTTATTGTTAGGGCTGACTCTTATAGTTAGTGCTGATTCTCATAGTTAGTATTGCCTCTTGTAGTTAGGGCTGACTCCTATTGTTAGAGCTGACTCTTATAGTTAGGATTGACTCTTATTGTTAGGGCTGACTCTTATAGTTAGAGCTGACTCTTATAGTGAGAGCTGACTCTTATAGTTAGTATTGCTTCTTGTAGTTAGGACTGTCTCTTATTGTTAGGGATAACTCTTATTAGAGGTGAGTCTTATAGTTAGTGTTCCCTCTTATAGTTAGGACTGACTCTTATTGTTACGACTGACTCTTATAGTTAGGGCTGATTCTTACTGTTAGGGCTGAATCTTATAGTTAGTATTACCTCTTATAGTTAGGACTGACTCTTATAGTTAGGACTGACTCTTATTGTTAGGACTGACTTTTATTGTTCGAGCTGACTCTTATATTTAGAGCAGACTCTTATAGTTAGGGCTGACTCATAGTTAGGGCTGACTCATAGTTAGGGCTGACTCAGGCTTGTGTTGGACCAGCCCCAAATGAGGCTGATGAGAGGACTGAGCTGGTCCCTCCTCTTCTGACCCTTCATCAGTTGACAGAACCACAGAGGCCCAGTGGGGGTCGAAAAAAACTCACCGTTCTGGATCTGAGCGACTTTCTTTGAAATCTCACTGATGATCTGAAACAAACAGAAACATCAGACGCTGTTTGAAAATATCAACTACAACTCCGAGGATGCACTTCACTGACCCAGCCAATCACAGACCTTTACACTCTGTTATGTGCACTGTTTATACAGTGGTGGAAAAAAGTTTTTGGACACCCCATGCATTTGTGAAATATTGCATTAATCACTTTTCAAGTGCAATTTCTTTTCATACAGTCACAGCCAAAATACTAAATAAATCCTCAAAAAGCCATTAAAAACTTAAAATTGATTGGTTCCATAAAAATACATAAGAAATTTTGAGTATTGGGTCATTTTGGTACCAGTGATGAAGGTCGTTCTTTTTATTAAAAGACACAATTTTTGTTGGCAAGCTTCGTGTCTACATAAAGCCAGCACATTTGGAAGTTCTTCAGACACAAAAATGGCTAAAACAAGGAACCTAATGCAGGAAACACGCCTGAAGATAAAGATTCTCAGCCAGGAAGAGTACAGCTGCCGCCAGATAGCCAGGAAGTGCAGATGCAGTCCTTCAGCAGTTGGATACACTCTGCAGAAATACAGACGAACCAACAGCTTGGAAGACAAACCAAGATCTGGGCGTCCAAGGGTTTCTTCAGCAAGAAATGACCGCATCCTGATACGCATGTGCAGGCAAAACCGCTGAATGACATCACAGGAGCTTCAGCAGCAGTGGTCAAACCAAACTGGTGTCCAGTGTTCCACCCGCACTGTACGTGGCCGACTTTTAGATCATGGCTTAAGGTCCCACAAGGCTATCAAGAAGCCCCTGATCAATGAGAGACAGAGGTTAGCCCGGCGTCGTTGGGCCCAGGCACACAAGAACTGGACAGCCAGGAATTGGAAGAAGATTTTGTGGTCAGATGAGTCCAGCTTCCAGCTTTATCTTCCTCCTACTAATGTGAGGGTACGCAGAAGGCCAGGCGAAGCATTATCTCCAGCATGTACAGTACCTACTGTCAAGCATGGTGGAGGCAGTATCATGGTTTGGGGATGCATGAGTGCTGCTGGTGTTGGTCATCTCACTGTCTGTGATGGCACATTGAACTCTACCGAGTATTGTACCATTCTTGAAACCCACATGCTCCCTTCTGCGCGTGCACTGTTCCGTCGAGGTAAAAACTGGATGTTTCAACAAGATAATGCCCCTTGCCACACATCCAAGGCCAGTAGAACTTGGCTACAGGAGCACAGTATCCAGGTCTTAGAGTGGCCAGCTCAATCCCCGGACATGAGCCCCATTGAAAATCTGTGGTGGATTATCAAAAGGTCTGTTTCAAAGCATAAACCAAAGAATTTAGAAGAATTAAAAGCAGTAATTCAAGAAGAATGGGACAAGATTACCCCTCAACAGTGTGAAAGGCTCGTGGGGAACATGCCAGCCAGGATTAGAGCTCTACTACGTGCCAATGGCAGGACTACTAAATATTAATTTGATGATGTGATGGTTTATTTGTATATTTGTTCAGTTTTGAACACATTCTCTGTTATTTGTTGACTTTGATACCGACAATGTTGAGAACTGACATATTGAAACTGTCAAGAATTTAGTTTTGTTAGTTTTTCTTGTAAACAATAAACAAAAAAAATATAATTTGTATTTGTTTGTATCTGACTAATGCAGCCACACCTTTTGAAACACAAAAAAGATTTTTCCACAAATATTTCATGATAATATTTGAGATTGTGTAAAATTTTAAGGGTGTCTGAAAACTTTTTTCCACCACTGTATACAGCAGTTATCTGACTGGCTTTGTCACTATGGCAACAGGAGCTGAGGCTCTTGGGTAATGTAGTATGAAAAACATGAAACTTTCTGATTGGCTGACAGAGCAGCTACAGGTAATACTACAGGAAGTGGAGCTGATTGTTCTCAGCAAACTGCTGGAAAAGATATTTTAAAGAAAATAATTTAACTACTGATTTTCACACAACTAGAGCAGCATGAACACAGATGACAGCATGAAGACAGATGATAGATGACCACCTTAAATATAGTGACAATAAAACCTGGGAGCAGTATTATGGGATGTTAGTGCAGCTCTTGATGTGGTGTACACTATAGTGTTGCTGGATAAAGTAAAATGTTCCATGTGCTGGTTCCACACTTATTTATCTGTCTTATCAGGATGTATTTTATAATGGTGGGTTTTTAAATGTGAATGAGTTGACTGTGGTGTACCACAGGGAAGCTGTTTAGGACTATTACTGTTCTCCATCTTCACCAGTGATCTTCTTCTTGTCTTTCATTGAACCAGAGTAGTTCTGTATGCTGCTGCTGCTGCTGCTGATGAACACTGTTTACCAGAAGCATCTATTCAAGAACTGTCTCGTGCTTTGGACAGGGAATTACAATCTGTTGCAACGTGGGCATGGTGAAATAAGTTAGTTCATAATTTATCAAAAACAAAAAGTATTTGGATCATCTTTAAGACTTAAACCACAGTTTAACCTGTTGGTACAGGAAGTGTCTGTAGAAAAGGAAGAGGAGACCAAACTCCTTGGGGTGATATCAGACAGCAGACTGATGTGTCACAACAGATCTGGTCTGGCAGTTATTAAGAGATGTGCTAAATTCTTACCACGAGAATGTTTCTCACACGTTGTTCAATCACTAGTTCTGACTTGTTTACATCACTGACCTGCAGTGTGCTCGCGTGCATCAAGTAAAGACCGAGACAAACTACAGTTAGCCCAGAACCGTGCTGCACAGCTCATCCTAACCTGTAACAGAAGAGCTGACATCATCAGAACGCAGACAACCTCCAGTCGCCAGACACCATGTTTTTTTTCTGCTCTGTTTCAAAAAGAAATGCAGAGGAGTGAAATTATGGGATGGTTTGCCATCAGACATCACACATGCACTAAGTGCAGCTGTTGCTAAAGAGACATCTGATGGCTGAGAGCAGCAGCTCATCACTTACACACAACTGATTGTACCAACCTTAATGTGAAACTTTCCTCATCTTTTATTCTCTCACACAAGATTACAGTTTTGTTTGTTTTTATTTGTTTGTAGTTTTCGTGTTTGTGGTTTATTTTGTTTCTTTTTGCCCCGAACTGTTGAATGATATATTTGTTTAACTCTATGAAGTCCTGTTTGCTTGTGTGGACCTCAGAAAGAGTCACTGCTACCTTGGTCCTGACTGATGGGGATCCAAATAAATACATACATACGTAAATAAATAAATAAACAGGTGAGTTTGTACCTGTCGTCTCCATTTTTCAGCTTTAGGAAGTTCACTGCACTCTGACGCCAGAAAAGGTCTCCTCTCCTGCAGACAGGTGAAGACAGGTGGACATCATTAGACAGGTGAATACAGGTGGACATCATCATCATCAGAGACCGCCTGTGTATAAATCAAACGTCTGGACTTATTTTGGATGTTTTACCACAGAAGGAGGACTTGAACATGACACGTGTGATTTACAGCTGAGTCATATGAGAATTAGGGCTGGGCGGTATGACCTAAAATTTATATCACGGTATAAATTGAATCCCTTCATGGTAACGGTATATATCGCGGTATAAATTTAAGTGTAAAAGTTATAATAGAAGTGTTTCTGAATGGGTTTTGTAGTCCCTTAGCAAAGCTAAATTGATAAAAACAACAACAACAAAAGCAAAGATATAATGTATTTTTAGAGCATTTATTGTGCAGAATGCAGATCTGAAAACTCAAAATTAAAACCCAGTACTCTATGGTGCAAAATGTTCCCTGGGATCTATATCAAAAGGTAATTTTCTTCTTTTAGCAAAATCCTAAATGACTGAGTTGTGTTTTTTTCCACCTGGACCTTTATGCTCTGCCATTTCTCCTCTAATCATGACGCTGTAACCTGTGACAGGCTGCTATGATACCACAACTGAATGAGTTCCCTCTGAGCGGTAAGTCGCTGAAAGAGTCTGAGAAGTCCGGGGCTGTTCCGAAGACATTAACTCACTCACTCACAAGTTCTCCAGCAACACATGTTGCACGTGCTACGCTAAATCATGGACGTGAACCAGCTCCTCTTGCTCTGCTGTCTCTGTGCTCGCAGCCATTTTCACAACGAGGCAGGTGCGATGACGTCATCGATGATAGGATGGTAGAGCGCAAATCTCTACCATGGGCCAAATTTATATCATTTCTACCATCTACCGCATATACCGCGCAGCCCTAATGAGAATAAAATCTTACAATCGTGAGGGCTAACCTCACAGGCCACCATCCAGAGACAGAGCTCCAAACTAGAGCAGGACATTATCTGACAGAGGACAGGACACAGCTGTCTCACATTCTCCAAACTAGAGTGGGACATTATCTGACAGAGGACAGGAGACCGCTGTCTCACATTCTCTATACTAGAGCGGGACATTATCTGACAGAGGACAGGAGACCGCTGTCTCACATTCTCTATACTACAGCGGGACATTATCTGACAGAAGACAGGAGACACTGTCTCACATTCTCCAAACTAGAGTGGGACATTATATGACAGAGGACAGGAGACACTGTCTCACGTTCTCCAAACTAGAACGGGACACTATCTGACAGAGGACAGGAGACCGCTGTCTCACGTTTTCCAAACTAGAGCGGGACATTATCTGACAGAGGACAGGAGACACTGTCTCACGTTCTCCAAACTAGAGCAGGACATTATCTGACAGAGGACAGGAGACCGCTGTCTCACGTTTTCCAAACTAGAGCGGGACATTATCTGACAGAGGACAGGAGACACTGTCTCACGTTCTCCAAACTAGAGCAGGACATTATCTGACAGAGGACAGGAGACTGCTGTCTCACGTTTTCCAAACTAGAGCGGGACATTATCTGACAGAGGACAGGAGACACTGTCTCACGTTCTCCAAACTAGAGCAGGACATTATCTGACAGAGGACAGGAGACCGCTGTCTCACGTTCTCCAAACTAGAACGGGACATTATCTGACAGAGGACAGGAGACACTGTCTCACGTTCTCCAAACTAGACAGGGTATCTGCAGTTTTCAGTAAGTTAAATTTAAGACTTTTTAAGACCTTTTTAATGCCACCTTGAATGGAATTTAAGACTGAAAAAACTATAAATATAAGCAATGGTTGGGGGATCCCGCTGTACTATAACCAGTGCTTAATTTGTAAAATTAGAAGTGGGGGAACACTTTTTTAAGCGGCACCCGAGCCGCTTCACTGCGCAACTCCGAATGGAATGGTTGTGACATCTAGTGTTGTCACGTACCAAAATTGGATCCCACGGTAAGATACCAGTGAAAGTATCATGGATCTGAGTAGTATCACCATACCACAGATAAAATGAGGCAGATGTGCCTTTTGTCATTTATAAAAGGATAAATCACTTTACAATAATACATCAATGATATTTCAATGGAATAAATTACTTACTGACTTATTCATACTTCAAAAACCAGCATCAATGAGTGATTAACATAGGGGGGATCAAAATAAAATAAATAAATAAAATAAAAATCAACCAGCCACCCTCCTCCCCTGACGAGTAAAGAACAGTCCCTTCATAAGTAAAGAACAGTCCCTAAAGTGCGGTGAGGTTTGTGGACCGTTACCTGCCACAGAGAGAAATGTGAACGGCACTCATGACGCCAACAAAAGAGGAAATTAGGCTACTGGACCTGGGGTCGGATTTCTCTGTCGCCGCTGGTAAGCTGTTATTTTGCGCCGCAGAGCCGCCGTAGGCTATTTGACCACTGTATTCCTGTCTGTGACCCCTGTTCAACCTGCATGATTCACCTTTCGTTTCTGCTGCTGGTTGAAATCTGTACTTGCACAGCACGCTGAATGATTTATTTTGCTGGCACAAAACTATTTTTAGTCGCAAATGCGAGTAAAATGCTTGCATGTAGAGCTCTGTGGAAAACAAATCACTGCTGACAAGTAAAAAGTCATAAATAATAACTTTCACTGCTCAAAGATACTCACATGTCTGGAAAACAAACCACTACAGCAGCATATTGAGTGCCAGGTGGCCATCGCGCGCCGTTAAGCCCTTTTCACATAGAGTGTGCAAAGCACAGACCTCCGCCGACGAACTCATTCATTGTGTATGTGCTACCGAATGAATTTAAGACCAATTTAAGACATTTCTAATGAATTTAAGACATTTTCAGGCCTTATTTTTAGATACATGAATTTAAGACTTTTAAAGACTTTTCAAGGATCCGCAGGTACCCTGCTAGAGCGGGACATTATCTGACAGAGGAAAGGAGACACTGTCTCACGTTCTCCAAACTAGAGCAGGACATTATCTGACACAGGACAGGAGACTGCTGTCTCAGGACACCAAAGTCACAGCAGAGCAAACACTGCAGACCTAACATATGTGATGTCCTTCAATCAGCAGGATAGCTGCATGTGAAGTGTTTGACTCAGGTCTTAATATGTCCTCTCAGAGGACATTCCATCTGCCCACAGTTCAGTCTGTGAGGTGTCTGCAGCTCCTCGGTGTCACAGGTGGGCAGACTGAAAACCTTTTTCATCCTCAGCTGAAAATGCAGAAAACTCATTAATCACAATACATTTATCACAGTGACATGGACTGATGGTTCAGACCTCTACAGACTGTTTGTATGGTCCAGGTGTGAGCAGAGACAGGAGAAAAGACAGGAGCAGAGACAGGAGCAGAGACAGGAGCAGAGACAGGAGAAAAGACAGGAGCAGAGACAGGAGCAGAGACGGGAGAGAAGACAGGAGCAGAGACAGGAGCAGAGACAGGAGAGAAGACAGGAGCAGAGAAAGAAGGAGCTCAGTTCACGCCAAAGTAGACACATATCAGAACCTGACCTTGACTTTTCCCTCCTCCAGCTGAGCCTGTCTGAACCGAGCCAGAGCCGTCCTGCAAGACAGAGCAGAGAGACACAGATAACACAGGAGAACCAGTATAATCAGTAGAGGTCAGAATCAGGACCAGCAGCTGATGTCACAGTTTATATGTCCAAACAAAGTGAGTAGAGCTCAGGTTACATCAGTGATAACCTCCAGATGATCAATCGATCGATCATCAGAAAACTTCTTTAAAACATCTGATGTTTCGAACTCAGCAACAGCTGACAGCTGCTACACAGAGACAGCTACTACACAGAGACAACTGCTACACAGAGACAGCTGCTACACATAGACAACTGCTACACATAGACAACTGCTACACAGAGACAACTGCTACACAGAGACAGCTGCTACACAGAGACAGCTGCTACACATAGACAACTGCTACACATAGACAACTGCTACACAGAGACAACTGCTACACAGAGACAGCTGCTACACAGAGACAGCTGCTACACATAGACAACTGCTACACATAGACAACTGCTACACATAGACAACTGCTACACAGAGACAACTGCTACACAGAGACAACTGCTACACAGAGACAACTGCTACACAGAGACAGCTGCTACACATAGACAACTGCTACACATAGACAACTGCTACACAGAGACAACTGCTACACAGAGACAGCTGCTACACAGAGACAGCTGCTACACAGAGACAGCTGCTACACATAGACAACTGCTACACAGAGACAACTGCTACACAGAGACAACTGCTACACAGAGACAGCTGCTACACATAGACAACTGCTACACATAGACAACTGCTACACAGAGACAACTGCTACACAGAGACAGCTGCTACACAGAGACAGCTGCTACACATAGACAACTGCTACACATAGACAACTGCTACACAGAGACAACTGCTACACAGAGACAGCTACTACACAGAGACAACTGCTACACAGAGACAGCTGCTACACAGAGACAACTGCTACACAGAGACAACTGCTACACAGAGACAGCTGCTACACAGAGACAACTGCTACACAGAGACAGCTGCTACACAGAGACAACTGCTACACACAGACAACTGCTACACAGAGTCAGCTGCTACACAGAGACAACTGCTACACAGAGACAACTGCTACACAGAGACAACTGCTACACATAGACAACTGCTACACAGACAACTGCTACACAGAGTCAGCTGCTACACAGAGACAACTGCTACACAGAGACAACTGCTACACAGAGACAGCTGCTACACAGAGACAACTGCTACACAGAGACAGCTACTACACAGAGACAACTGCTACACAGAGACAGCTACTACACAGAGACAACTGCTACACAGAGACAACTGCTACACATAGACAACTGCTACACAGAGACAACTGCTACACAGAGACAACTGCTACACAGAGACAGCTACTACACAGAGACAACTGCTACACAGATACAACTGCTACACATAGACAACTGCTACACAGAGACAGCAGCTACACAGAGACAGCTGCTACACAGAGACAGCAGCTACACAGAGACAGCTGCTACACAGAGACAACTGCTACACAGAGACAGCTACTACACAGAGACAGCAGCTACACAGAGACAGCTGCTACACAGAGACAACTGCTACACAGAGACAGCTACTACACAGAGACAACTGCTACACAGAGACAACTGCTACACATAGACAACTGCTACACAGAGACAACTGCTACACAGAGACAGCAGCTACACAGAGACAACTGCTACACAGAGACAACTGCTACACAGAGACAACTGCTACACAGAGACAGCAGCTACACAGAGACAACTGCTACACAGAGACAACTGCTACACAGAGACAGCTACTACACAGAAACAACTGCTACACAGAGACAACTGCTACACAGAGACAACTGCTACACAGAGACAGCAGCTACACAGACAACTGCTACACATAGACAACTGCTACACAGAGACAACTGCTACACAGAGACAGCAGCTACACAGAGTCAGCTGCTACACAGAGACAGCAGCTACACAGAGACAGCAGCTACACAGAGACAGCTACTACACAGAGACAACTGCTACACATAGACAACTGCTACACATAGACAACTGCTACACATAGACAACTGCTACACATAGACAGCTGCTACAGAGACAGCAGCTACACAGACAACTGCTACACATAGACAACTGCTACACATAGACAACTGCTACACATAGACAACTGCTACACATAGACAACTGCTACACATAGACAGCTGCTACAGAGACAGCAGCTACACAGACAACTGCTACACAGAGACAACTGCTACACAGAGACAGCAGCTACACAGAGACAGCAGCTACACAGAGACAACTACTACACTACACTACACTACACTACACTACACTACACTACACTACACAGAGACAGAGTAAATACAGAGAATACTCACATGGCCTTCTCAGCATTTCTGGCCTGTAGAAACAGACAGATGTTAAAACACATCAAACATACACATCATCATCATCATCATCATATATATAATTAAATTGATGTTGTTAAAAAAATAACTCATTACGATTACAATAAATAATGTAATTAACGTTAATAAGTCACTTTGAATAATTTCATATTGTTAAATAATTAAGTTTAAAGTTTGTCTTTATATTTAGACAGAAGAGGGATATCGTATGCTGTAAAGCCCTGTGAGGCAAATTGTGATTTGTGATATTGGGCTTTATAAATAAAATTGATTGATTGATTGATTAAAAGAGAATGAATAAAGGTCTGTCCTCTCCCCTCCTGTCCTGTCTCCTGTCCCCTCCTGCCCTGTCTCCTCCTGTCCTCTCCCTCCTGCCCTGTCTCTTCCTGTCCTCTCTCCTCCTGCCCTGTCCCCTGTCCTCTCCCCTCCTGCCCTCTCCCTTCTGCCCCGTCCCCTCTGGCCATGTCCCCTGTCCTCTCCCCTCTTGTCCTATCCCCTCCTGCCCTGTCTCCTCCTGTCCTGTCCCCTCCTGCCGTGTCCCCTGTCCTCTTCCCTCCTGCCCTGTCTCCTCTTGTCCTCTCCCCTCCTGCCGTGTCCCCTGTCCTCTCCCTCCTGCCCTGTCCCCTCCTGCTGTGTCCCCTGTCCTCTCCCCTCCTGCCCTGTCTCCTCTTGTCCTCTCCCCTCCTGCCCTGTCTCCTCTTGTCCTCTCTCTCCTGCCCCGTCCCCTCCTGCCGTGTCCCCTGTCCTCTCCCCTCCTGCCCTGTCTCCTCTTGCCCTGTCTTCTCTTGTCCTCTCCTCTCCTGCCCTGTCTCTTCCTGTCCTCTCTTCTCCTGCCCTGTCTTCTCTTGTCCTCTCCTCTCCTGCCCTGTCTCCTCCTGTCCTCTCCCTCCTGCCCCGCCCCCTCCTGCCGTGTCCCCTGTCCTCTCCCCTCCTGCCCTGTCTCCTCTTGCCCTGTCTTCTCTTGTCCTCTCCTCTCCTGCCCTGTCTCTTCCTGTCCTCTCTTCTCCTGCCCTGTCTTCTCTTGTCCTCTCCTCTCCTGCCCTGTCTCCTCCTGTCCTCTCCCTCCTGCCGTGTCCCCTGTCCTCTCCTCTCCTACCCTGTCTCCTCTTGTCCTCTCCCCTCCTGCCCTGTCTCCTCTTGTCCTCTCCCCTCCTGCCCTGTCTCCTCTTGCCCTGTCTCCTCTTGTCCTCTCCTCTCCTGCCCTGTCTCTTCCTGTCCTCTCTTCTCCTGCCCTGTCTTCTCTTGTCCTCTCCTCTCCTGCCCTGTCTCCTCCTGTCCTCTCCCTCCTGCCGTGTCCCCTGTCCTCTCCTCTCCTACCCTGTCTTCTCTTGTCCTCTCCTCTCCTGCCCTGTCTCTTCCTGTCCTCTCTTCTCCTGCCCTGTCTTCTCTTGTCCTCTCCTCTCCTGCCCTGCCTCCTCCTGTCCTCTCCCTCCTGCCGTGTCCCGTCCTCTCCTCTCCTACCCTGTCTCGTCTTGCCCTGTTTTCTCTTGTCCTCTCCTCTCCTGCCCTGTCTCTTCCTGTCCTCTCCCCTCCTGCCCTGTTTCCTCTTGTCCTCTCTCCTCCTGCCCTGTCTCCTCTTGTCCTCTCCTCTCCTACCCTGTCTCCTCTTGCCCTGTCTTCTCTTGTCCTCTCCTCTCCTGCCCTGTCTCTTCCTGTCCTCTCCCCTCCTGCCCTGTCTCCTCTTGTCCTCTCCCCTCCTGCCCTGTCTCCTCTTGTCCTCTCCTCTCCTGCCCTGTCTCTTCCTGTCCTCTCTCCTCCTGCCCTGTCTCCTCTTGCCCTGTCTTCTCTTGTCCTCTCCCCTCCTGCCCTGTCTCCTCTTGTCCTCTCCTCTCCTACCCTGTCTCCTCTTGCCCTGTCTTCTCTTGTCCTCTCCTCTCCTGCCCTGTCTCTTCCTGTCCTCTCCCCTCCTGCCCTGTCTCCTCTTGTCCTCTCCCCTCCTGCCCTGTCTCCTCTTGTCCTCTCCTCTCCTGCCCTGTCTCTTCCTGTCCTTCCTGTCCTCTCTCCTCCTGCCCTGTCTCCTCTTGCCCTGTCTTCTCTTGTCCTCTCCTCTCCTGCCCTGTCTCTTCCTGTCCTCTCTTTTCCTGTCCTGTCTCCTCTTGTCCTCTCCTCTCCTGCCCTGTCTCCTCTTGTCCTCTCCCCTCCTGCCCTGTCTCCTCTTGTCCTCTCCCCTCCTGCCCTGTCTCCTCCTGTCCTCTCCCTCCTGCCCTGTCTCTTCCTGTCCTCTCTCCTCCTTCCCTGTCTCCTCTTGCCCTGTCTTCTCTTGTCCTCTCCTCTCCTGCCCTGTCTCTTCCTGTCCTCTCTTTTCCTGTCCTGTCTCCTCTTGTCCTCTCCTCTCCTGCCCTGTCTCTTTCTGTCCTCTCCCCTCCTGCCCTGTCTTCTCTTGTCCTCTCCTCTCCTGCCCTGTCTCTTCCTGTCCTCTCTTTTCCTGTCCTGTCTCCTCTTGTCCTCTCCTCTCCTGCCCTGTCTCCTCTTGTCCTCTCCCCTCCTGCCCTGTCTCCTCTTGTCCTCTCCTCTCCTGCCCTGTTTCCTCCTGTCCTCTCCCTCCTGCCCCGTCCCCTCCTGCCGTGTCTCCTGCCCTGTCTCCTCCTGTCCTGTCTCCTCTTGTCCTCTCCCCTCCTGCCCTGTCTCTTCCTGTCCTCTCTTCTCCTGCCCTGTCTCCTCTTGCCCTGTCTCCTCTCCTCTCCTCTCCTCTCCTCTCCTTGTCTCCTCTCCTCCCCTCTCCTTTCCGGTTCCGGTGAGTGTGAGCGTGAGTGGTGGTGGTGTGCGAGTGGCGCGGAGTTTTGAATGGTTTGCTGTCCCTGCTTTTGGACTTTAATCTTGGTTTTTCATCTGTCTCTTGTACATGATCAGGTAAGTTTTTTCAGATTCTTTTGCTGAGTGTCTGACGAGTGTTTAGTGGTTTTGTGCGGTGGTTTTCGGGAGGAATGGCGTCCGCCGAGACGCCACCTCCGTCTATTCGGCAGGGAGTGAGGGTAGTCCCGCCGGATAATAGTGTTACTGTGGAGGAAGTTCTGCTGGCTGTAGGTGAACAGGTAGGACATGACACCATCAGCTTTGCTTCCAGAATGAACAAAGCTGTAGTTGTTTTTTTGAGAACGGAGCAGTGTGTTCACAGCCTGGTGGAGAGCGAGCGTTTTCATTAGGGACACCTTCGTGCAGGTGTCGCCGCTGTCAGCTCCGTCTACGCAGATCACCGTCTCCGGTGTTCCGCTTTTCATCCCAAACGAGCTGTTAGAGCATGAGCTCCGCAGATTTGGGAAGTTTGCTAGCGGATTTAGAGTGATCAAGTTGGGCTGTAAAGACGCTAAACTGAAGCATGTGCAGTCTCTGAGGAGACAGGTGTTCATGTTTTTGGACTCACCTGCACAGACACTGGAGGTGTCTTTTAGAGTGAAGCATGGTGAAGCTTCTTACATGGTTTATGCCAGCTCCGGCCAAATGACATGTTTTGAATGTGGGGATGTGGGGCATAAACGGTCCGCATAAACAGCGGCTTGATGCGGTCACTGGCGCCGCTGTCGGGGCCGGCTCCGTGGCTGCGCCGGTGCCCGGCTCCGGGGCGGGCTCCGGGGATGCGCCCGTGGCCGGCTCCGCGGCCGACGCTGCGGTGGGCTCCGGGGATTCGCCTGTGACCGGTTCCGCGGCCAGTGCCGCGGCGGAGTCCGCCGCCATGTCCGTGGTCGGCTCTGTGGCCGGGTCTGCTGTGGTTCCCGCGGGGCCCTCGGCTGGCCCGATGGCTGAGTCAGCGTGTGATTCATTGAATGGCCCCGTGTCAGATGAGGCTGCAGTCAGCCTGAGCAGCGCTGACAGTCCGCAGCCTGAGGAGGCTGTGGAGGAGGCCCCTTCAACAGTTTCTGCAGGTGGAGGTGAGGCTGTTGGGGGGAGGCTGTGACAGTGAACAGATTATGGAGGCTGTTTTCAGCAGCCAGGCATCAGGTAGAGGAGAGGATGCAGAATGGGACTCAGAGTCAGATACTGTGTCAGTCAGTGAGGTGTCCAACAGGAACACAGATCTATATTCCTTAGAGGAAATAAACACTTTTCTAACCAAACTTTTCACAGATCTGTGAAAGTTAATGATTATTTTAGCGACACCGAAAAGTTCATCAGATCAGTGGGAGTGCTGAAGAGATCTGTTGGTGTGGACTTATTGGATGAAAGGAAGCATTTTTGCCTCAAGAAACATATCACAACACTGAGAAAGGTATCTAAAGGCAAAACTGTTAGAAAGATTAAAGTTAAGTAAGATCATGTATCACCTGGTGTTCTTTTTCATACACTGTTCTTTACTGCTTACCTCTTTTCTGTCTCTCTTCTTTAACCCTCATATGCAGAGCAGCACTATAGGGTCTATTAACATTAATGGTGGGAGAGATAAACATAAAAGAGCCCTAGTCAGTGAGATTGTTTCACAAAAAAAGATAGATGTGCTGTTCTTACAGGAAACTCATAGTGACCAGGCAGATGAGGTAGACTGGGGTTTATGGTGGGAGGGTCCACACATCCTGAGTCATGGCACAAGTGTCAGCGCAGGGGTAGCCCTCCTCTTCAGAGCAACTGCCAATGCAGTCATTCTCTCTGTTAGCGAGGTGGTCAAGGGTCGGCTGCTGATTGTCAGGGCAGAGATGAACGGCTCAGTTTTGTGTTTTGTTAATATTTATGCTCCCAACCAGGGCTCTGACAGAGTGGGGCTTTTTACAAAAATACAATCTGAACTCAGGAACTACAGTCAGGATCATATCATTCTTGGTGGTGATTTCAACTGTACAGTTGACTTCACTCAGGACAGAACCAGTGAAGAGCCACACCCACAATCCTCCCAGTGTTTAAAACAAACTATTACTGACTTAGATCTGTTTGACACCTGGAGACTCAAACACCCACACACCCGTCAGTACACATGGATACGGATCAGAAACAACAGGGTCAGTGCAGCCAGACTAGATAGGTTTTACATCTCACAAAATCTCAACACCAGATTGGTCAGCAGTACCATAACCCCGGTTGGTTTCACTGACCACCACCTAGTCAGTATAAACTTGACAATTTCACCAGGTGAGAGGGCTCTTACTGGCATTTCAACAATAAACTCTTACAAGACAGCACTTTTTGTCAGAGCTTTGGGAATTTCTGGAGACACTGGCAGACAAAGAAAAGCAGCTTTAGTTCTTTAAAGCAATGGTGGGAGGTTGGCAAAGCTCAAACTCGTGTGCTCAGTCAGCAGTACACGTCACACTCTACTGCTGAAATCAAGGCAGCAGTACAAAACCTTGAAGCCAGCATCAGTACCATCGAGAAGGGGATCAGGAGAGACTCCGATCCCACTGCTAGTGACCTGCTGCAGCAGAAGAAGAAGGAACTGAGCGCTTTTCTGCAAGAGAGGGTGAAGAGAGCTTTGGTCCGATCACGTTTCCTCCAGTTGAAGGACATGGATGCCCCGAGCTCCTTCGTCTTCAACTTGGAGCGGAACACGGTGCAGAGGAAGCACATGGCCTGTCTGAAGCTCCCTGGAGGGAGACTGACTGCGGAT
Source organism: Cromileptes altivelis (assembly GCA_013133815.1). Lineage (NCBI taxonomy): Eukaryota > Metazoa > Chordata > Actinopteri > Perciformes > Serranidae > Cromileptes > Cromileptes altivelis. The sequence goes on from CM023134.1 coordinate 50,151,797, forward strand.
CAGAATGAAATGAGGGCTCACGCAGTTGACTTTTACACTAGCCTATTTAAAGCTGAACCGTGTAGTGCTGAGAACCGCAAAGAGCTTCTGGAGAGCCTTCCTCAGCTTAGTTCAGAGGAGAGAGCTGCCCTGGACTGTGGGCTAACTCTGTAAGAGCTGACAACGGCCATTAACCAGATGCCTTCTGGACGGGCGCCTGGGATTGACGGTCTCTCCACTGACTTCTATAAGCGGTTCTGGAACATTATTGGCACCGACCTACACGAGGTAGTGCAGGAATGTTTCAGAACTGGATCTCTTCCGGTTTCTTGCCAGCGGGCAGTCCTTTCCCTGCTGCCTAAGAAGGGGGACCTGACATTACTTAAGAACTGGAGGCCAGTGGCCCTCCTCTGTACGGACTATAAGGTGCTTTCCAGAGCCTTATCTAATAGACTAAAAGACTTTCTGGGAAAAATTGTAAGTACAGACCAATCATACTGTGTGCCTGAGAGATCAATCATGGACAATATTTTTCTCATCAGGGATGTACTTGCTTTATGTAAAATTTATAATGTCAATGTTGGGATTGTGTCACTGGATCAAGAGAAGGCTTTTGATAGGGTGGATCACTCATATCTCTTTGCTGCACTTAGAGGTTTTGGGTTCGGTGATGGGTTTTTGTCTTGGGTGAGTTTACTGTACAGTGGAGCACAGTGTATGGTGAAGATGGGGGCGGGGCTGAGTCGGCCAATTCCTGTACAGCGAGGCGTAAGACAGGGTTGCCCTATTTCAGGGCAACTGTATAGCCTAGCCATTGAGCACTTGCTGTGCAGGCTGAGAGAGCGCCTCATTGGTCTGTCTTTCCCTGGAACCGTAAGTGTACCTCGTGGCTTGCCCACTGTATCTGCTTATGCAGACAATGTCAATGTTTTTGTAAGCAGCCAGGCTGATGCTAAATGTCTGCAGGACACCCTTTGTGCCTATGAAGAGGCCTCATCTGCAAGAGTGAACTGGGCCAAGAGCGAGGCCTTGCTCATAGGGCAGTGGAGGGATCAGCCAGTGCCCAGTCTGCCTGGAGGACTTAGGTGGGGAAAAGAGGGACTAAAAGTTTTGGGGGTGTTTCTGGGCTCTGAAGGGTTCCAAAGAAAAAACTGGGAGGGAGTGAAGGAGAGAGCGTGTGCCCGGTTGTCTAAGTGGAAATGGTTGCTACCTCAGCTGTCGTATAGGGGAAGAGTTCTGGTCGCTAATAACTTGGTCGCCTCGACTCTGTGGCACAGACTTGTTACGCTGACACCTCCAAAGGGTCTGATAGAGGACATCCAGAAGGACATCCTCAACTTCTTCTGGTCGGGCAAGCACTGGATCCGGTCAGCTGTTCTTCACCTGCCTGTGGCTGAAGGGGGACAGGGACTGATTGACATTCAGTCCAAAATTGCTTCCTTTAGACTGAGAACTGCTCAGAAGCTGCTGTATGACTGTTGCCCCAGCTGGTGTGATACGGCTCGCCTACTGCTGAGGAGAACAGGACAGTTGGGCTACGACAAGCAGCTTTTCCTCCTGGAGCAAGAGATCGTGGACTTTACAGATGTAACACCATTTTACAGCTCTGTGTTGCAGGCTTGGCGGATTTTTAAGACTGCACGGGATACAAATGTGCCCCCGGGCATGTGGCTTTTTGAAGAGCCATTGTTTTACAACACCTTTATTAAGACTCGTACACTGCAGTCTGCCAGCCTGAGAGCCAGTCTTCGAAAAGCCGGCTGCACCAAACTGGGTCACCTTATGAAGATGACGTCCACAGCTATGGAAGCCCTGATGGAGAGAAGCAACATCAGCTCTATCAGGCTCATCAACGAAGTGGTGGAGGAAGTCTGTGCAGCCCTGCCACAGCCACTGAGAGTGTTTGTAGAAAACAGTGCTCTGTCTGACCAATGGGATGATGAGTGTGAGTACAGTTTCCCCTCTCTCTCCATAACCCCAGCTGTGGGGGAGTGGCAAGAGGGTGAGGGCCAGCTGCTTTCCTTACAAATCCCTTGTCTAAATAGCTTTGAGGTGGTGGGGAAAAAAGGCAGTCTACGAAGTCTGCGTTAAGGTTCTGAACCTGCGCTCTCTGGCAGGGCTGAAGGAGTCGAGGTGGGCTGAGTTCTTTGGCCCAGACATTTCCCCGAAAGGCAGCTGGCGGTCCCTGTACAAGATCCCCTTGGAGAAGCGTACAGCTGACCTCCAGTGGAGGGTCGTACATGGGGCAATAGCTACGAACAGATACAGAGCACACCTTGATCCGGAGCTAGGGGAGGGGTGTAGTTTCTGTTTGCACACAGAGACTCTTTTTCATTTGTTTGTTGAGTGTCCTCGGCTGTCACAGCTCTTTGACCTTTTAAGGAGTTGGTTGCATGGTCTGGGGGAGGCCTCTTCCTTTCCACTGTTCATTTTTGGCCCAAAATACAGTGCTAAAAACAAAAAGGCACACACTTTGATAAACTTTCTGCTGGGCTCTGCCAAGTTGGCTATCTGGCTGACTCACAGGAACCGGACTGAGGGTGCCGGCAGTGTGGAACCGGTGCCGGTCTTAGAAGGACTTTTGAAATCCCGGCTCAGAGTGGAATATTGTTATTGTCAATCTGTGGACAATTTACAGGACTTTAAAGAAAGATGGACTGTTGGGGTGTCCTGTGCTCTGTGACAGTGGATGGAGAGCTGGTGTATCATTTCTGAGTAGTTCTTTAATGTTTACTGTGTTTAGCAGGCTGTTTTATTCAGGAGCAGTTTTTCTCTGGTTTTGTTGTTTTTTATTTTTCTTGATTTGAACTAAATGGCTTTCAGCCATTGCTGAAATGATTCAATAAAGGGACTTGAAAACCTCTCCTGCCCGGTCTCCTCCTGTCCTCTCCCTCCTGCCCCGTCCCCTCCTGCCATGTCCCCTATCCTCTCCCCTCCTGCCCTGTCTCCTCTTGTCCTCTCCTCTCCTGCCCTGTCTCTTCCTGTCCTCTCCCCTCCTGCCCTGTCTCTTCCTGTCCTCTCTTCTCCTGCCCTGTCTCTTCCTGTCCTCTCTTCTCCTGCCCTGTCTCTTCCTGTCCTCTCCCCTCCTGCCCTGTCTCCTCTTGTCCTCTCCTCTCCTGCCCTGTCTTCTCTTGTCCTCTCCTCTCCTGCCCTGTCTCTTCCTGTTCTCTCCCCTCCTGCCCTGTCTTCTCTTGTCCTCTCCTCTCCTGCCCTGTCTCTTCCTGTCCTCTCTTCTCCTGCCCTGTCTCCTCTTGCCCTGTCTTCTCTTGTCCTCTCCTCTCCTGCCCTGTCTCTTCCTGTCCTCTCTCCTCCTGCCCTGTCTCCTCTTGTCCTCTCCCCTCCTGCCCTGTCTCTTCCTGTCCTCTCCCCTCCTGCCCTGTCTCTTCCTGTCCTCTCTCCTCCTGCCCTGTCTCATCTTGTCCTCTCCTCTCCTGTCTCTTCCTGTCCTCTCCTGCCCTGACTCCTCCTGTCCTCTCCCCTCCTGCCCTGTCTCTTCCTGTCCTCTCTCCTCCTGCCCTGTCTCATCTTGTCCTCTCCTCTCCTGTCTCCTCCTGTCCTCTCCTCTCCTGCCCTGTCTCTTCCTGTCCTCTCTCCTCCTGCCCTGTCTCCTCTTGTCCTCTCCCCTCCTGCCCTGTCTCTTCCTGTCCTCTCCCCTCCTGCCCTGTCTCTTCCTGTCCTCTCTCCTCCTGCCCTGTCTCATCTTGTCCTCTCCTCTCCTGTCTCTTCCTGTCCTCTCCTCTCCTGCCCTGTCTCCTCCTGTCCTCTCCCCTTCTGCCCTATCTCTTCCTGTCCTCTCTCCTCTTGCCCTGTCTCATCGTGTCCTCTCCTCTCCTGCCCTGTCTCTTCCTGTCCTCTCTCCTCCTGCCCTGTCTCCTCTTGTCCTCTCCTCTCCTGCCCTGTCTCTTCTCTTGTCCTCTCCTCTCCTGCCCTGTCTTCTCTTGTCCTCTCCTCTCCTGCCCTGTCTCCTCTTGTCCTCTCCTCTCCTGCCCTGTATCTTCCTGTCCTCTCCTCTCCTGCCCTGTCTCTTCTCTTGTCCTCTCCCCTCCTGCCCTGCCTCCTCTTGTCCTCTCCTCTCCTGCCCTGTCTCTTCCTGTCCTCTCTCCTCCTGCCCTGCCTCCTCTTGTCCTCTCCTCTCCTGCCCTGTCTCTTCCTGTCCTCTCTCCTCCTGCCCTGTCTCCTCTTGTCCTCTCCTCTCCTGCCCTGTCTCTTCCTGTCCTCTCTCCTCCTGCCCTGCCTCCTCTTGTCCTCTCCTCTCCTGCCCTGTCTCTTCTCCCCTCCCCTCCTGCCCTGCCTCCTCTTGTCCTCTCCTCTCCTGCCCTGTCTCTTCCTGTCCTCTCTCCTCCTGCCCTGTCTCCTCTTGTCCTCTCCTCTCCTGCCCTGTCTCTTCTCCCCTCCCCTCCTGCCCTGTCTCCTCTTGTCCTCTCCTCTCCTGCCCTGTCTCTTCCTGTCCTCTCTCCTCCTGCCCTGTCTCTTCCTGTCCTCTCTCCTCCTGCCCTGTCTCCTCTTGTCCTCTCCTCTCCTGCCCTGTCTCCTCCTGTCCTCTCCCGTCCTGTCTCTTCTGCTGTCCTCTCCTCTCCTGCCCTGTCTCTTCCTGTCCTCTCTCCTCCTGCCCTGTCTCTTCCTGTCCTCTCTCCTCCTGCCCTGTCTCCTCTTGTCCTCTCCTCTCCTGCCCTGTCTCTTCTCTTGTCCTCTCCTCTCCTGCCCTGTCTCTTCTCTTGTCCTCTCCTCTCCTGCCCTGTCTCTTCTCCCCTCCCCTCCTGCCCTGCCTCCTCTTGTCCTCTCCTCTCCTGCCCTGTCTCTTCTTGTCCTCTCTCCTCCTGCCCTGCCTCCTCTTGTCCTCTCCTCTCCTGCCCTGTCTCTTCCTGTCCTCTCTCCTCCTGCCCTGTCTCCTCTTGTCCTCTCCTCTCCTGCCCTGTCTCTTCCTGTCCTCTCTCCTCCTGCCCTGCCTCCTCTTGTCCTCTCCTCTCCTGCCCTGTCTCTTCTCCCCTCCCCTCCTGCCCTGCCTCCTCTTGTCCTCTCCTCTCCTGCCCTGTCTCTTCCTGTCCTCTCTCCTCCTGCCCTGTCTCCTCTTGTCCTCTCCTCTCCTGCCCTGTCTCTTCTCCCCTCCCCTCCTGCCCTGTCTCCTCTTGTCCTCTCCTCTCCTGCCCTGTCTCTTCCTGTCCTCTCTCCTCCTGCCCTGTCTCTTCCTGTCCTCTCTCCTCCTGCCCTGTCTCCTCTTGTCCTCTCCCGTCCTGTCTCTTCTGCTGTCCTCTCCTCTCCTGCCCTGTCTCTTCCTGTCCTCTCCTCTCCTGCCCTGTCTCTTCTCCCCTCCCCTCCTGCCCTGTCTCCTCTTGTCCTCTCCTCTCCTGCCCTGTCTCTTCCTGTCCTCTCTCCTCATGCCCTGTCTCTTCCTGTCCTCTCTCCTCCTGCCCTGTCTCTTCTTGTCCTCTCCTCTCCTGCCCTGTCTCTTCTCCCCTCCCCTCCTGCCCTGCCTCCTCTTGTCCTCTCCTCTCCTGCCCTGTCTCTTCTTGTCCTCTCTCCTCCTGCCCTGCCTCCTCTTGTCCTCTCCTCTCCTGCCCTGTCTCTTCCTGTCCTCTCTCCTCCTGCCCTGTCTCCTCTTGTCCTCTCCTCTCCTGCCCTGTCTCTTCCTGTCCTCTCTCCTCCTGCCCTGCCTCCTCTTGTCCTCTCCTCTCCTGCCCTGTCTCTTCTCCCCTCCCCTCCTGCCCTGCCTCCTCTTGTCCTCTCCTCTCCTGCCCTGTCTCTTCCTGTCCTCTCTCCTCCTGCCCTGTCTCCTCTTGTCCTCTCCTCTCCTGCCCTGTCTCTTCTCCCCTCCCCTCCTGCCCTGTCTCCTCTTGTCCTCTCCTCTCCTGCCCTGTCTCTTCCTGTCCTCTCTCCTCCTGCCCTGTCTCTTCCTGTCCTCTCTCCTCCTGCCCTGTCTCCTCTTGTCCTCTCCCGTCCTGTCTCTTCTGCTGTCCTCTCCTCTCCTGCCCTGTCTCTTCCTGTCCTCTCCTCTCCTGCCCTGTCTCTTCTCCCCTCCCCTCCTGCCCTGTCTCCTCTTGTCCTCTCCTCTCCTGCCCTGTCTCTTCCTGTCCTCTCTCCTCATGCCCTGTCTCTTCCTGTCCTCTCTCCTCCTGCCCTGTCTCCTCTTGTCCTCTCCTCTCCTGCCCTGTCTCCTCCTGTCCTCTCCCGTCCTGTCTCTTCTGCTGTCCTCTCCTCTCCTGCCCTGTCTCTTCCTGTCCTCTCTCCTCCTGCCCTGTCTCCTCTTGTCCTCTCCTCTCCTGCCCTGTCTCCTCCTGTCCTCTCCCGTCCTGTCTCTTCTGCTGTCCTCTCCTCTCCTGCCCTGTCTCTTCCTGTCCTCTCTCCTCCTGCCCTGTCTCCTCTTGTCCTCTCCTCTCCTGCCCTGTCTCCTCCTGTCCTCTCCCGTCCTGTCTCTTCTGCTGTCCTCTCCTCTCCTGCCCTGTCTCTTCTCTTGTCCCCTCCCCTCCTGCTGTCTCCTCCTGTCCCCTTCTCTGTAAGAAAACTTTCGTCGCAGATTTATATATTAAAGTAATACTCAGTGACGTCAGTAAACGGAGCCCTTCGCCGCCAGTTGAAGCTAACAGGTTAGCATGCTAACACGTTAGCATGCTAACACGTTAGCATGCTACGAAGCAGAGTGTCACTGTGAAATGATACAGAGTCAACATGAGCTGCTCACCATGTCTGCTGCTGCTGAGGATGAGGAAGAAGAGGAAGATGAGGACTTTTGTGTGTCGATGAAGAATCCAGCGGCGAACTCAAACTAAAACACGCCGGCACAAACAGGAAATACTTTAAACACTTCTTCTCCTGTTTCCGGTTTAGTGACGTCCCCTCTCCTGCCTCCTGCCGGAGAAACAAAATAAAACTAAAATCAAACGAAAAATGTTCAAAAATAAACTAAACATGGAGTAAAATAAAATTAAGATATGAATATAAAATGAATATTTAAAATACAGATAGAGAACAAAAAAAGAACAAAATAAAACGAGATGAAAATAAATAAATAAATAACTGTCATTAATTTCAGCGTTGCTCAAACTGAGCTGGAGTCTGTCTGTCTGACGTTCGTCTGTCCATCAGCTGATCCATCTGACCTGTTATAATGAATTATAGTGTTATATATGATGTGCTTGTTAATGTTGTGTTATGATGATCATCAGAACCTGAAGCAGCCGACTGATCAGAAGCTTCTGATTGTGTCTCAGCTCATCGTTAATAAAATCAGTGTATGATGTGTTTGGACCAATCAGAGGGTTCAGTTACAGACACACACACACACACACAGACACACACACACACAGACACACACACACACACACACACACACACACACACACACACACAGACACACACACACACAGACACACACACACACACACACACACAGACACACACACACACACACACACAGACACACACACACACACACACACACAGATACACACTTACACACACAGATATACACACACAGACACACACACACACACACACACACACACACACACACACAGATACACACTTACACACACAGATACACACACAGACACAGACGGACACAGTTGCTTCCATTAGCCCCGCCCACACCTGAGCCTCTCTGAGACCACGTGTCTCTGTTTCATGTGGGACTGAATGTGGGGACACTCTGGGGACACTCTAAGGACACTTCCTCATGTTCAATTTGATCTCCTCTGTCATTTTATGGTGGATGTGCTCCAGCCTGGGGGTTTCATTTTACATACCCGCACAGTGCAAAACACACACACAGTAACACACAGTAACACACAGTCACACACAGGAGGCAACTTCACAGCAGCAAGAAGTTAATAGATTACTGATGAAATGGTCAAAGGTCAAAGACAGAAACAAACTCACCTGAGCAGGTGATGAGTTTAACAGGAAGTACACATTCAACTACGCACAACTACAAACGGTGAGTTTCAGCTGCATTCTCACATCTGTCTTCCCCTGTCCTGTCTCCACCTGTTCTGTCTCCACCTGTTCTGTCTCCACCTGTTCTGGTTGCTCCTGTTTTGTCTCCACCTGTTCTGGTTGCTCCTGTCCTGTCTCCACCTGTTCTGGTTGCTCCTGTTCTGTCTCCTCCTGTCCTGTCTCCACCTGTTCTGGTTGCTCCTGTTCTGTCTCCACCTGTTCTGGTTGCTCCTGTTCTGTCTCCTCCTGTCCTGTCTCCACCTATTCTGGTTGCTCCTGTTCTGTCTCCAACTGTCCTGTCTCCACCTGTTCTGGTTGCTCCTGTTCTGTCTCCTCCTGTCCTGTCTCCACCTGTTCTGGTTGCTCCTGTTCTGTCTCCACCTGTTCTGGTTGCTCCTGTTCTGTCTCCTCCTGTTCTGTCTCCACCTGTTCTGGTTGCTCCTGTTCTGTCTCCCCCTGTTCTGGTTGCTCCTGTTCTGTCTCCACCTGTCCTGTCTCCACCTGTTCTGGTTGCTCCTATTCTGTCTCCACCTGTTCTGGTTGCTCCTGTTCTGTCTCCACCTGTTCTGGTTGCTCCTGTTCTGTCTCCACCTGTCCTGTCTCCACCTGTTCTGGTTGCTCCTGTTCTGTCTCCACCTGTTCTGGTTGCTCCTGTTCTGTCTCCACCTGTCCTGTCTACACCTGTTCTGGTTGCTCCTGTTTTGTTTCCACCTGTTCTGGTTGCTCCTGTTCTGTCTCCACCTGTTCTGGTTGCTCCTGTTCTGTCTCCACCTGTTCTGGTTGCTCCTGTTTCGTCTCCACCTGTTCTGGTTGCTCCTGTTCTGTCTCCACCTGTCCTGTCTCCACCTATTCTGGTTGCTCCTGTTCTGGTTGCTCCTGTCCTGTCTCCACCTGTTCTGGTTGCTCCTGTTCTGTCTCCACCTGTTCTGGTTGCTCCTGTTCTGTCTCCACCTGTTCTGGTTGCTCCTGTTCTGTCTCCACCTGTCCTGTCTCCACCTGTTCTGGTTGCTCCTGTTCTGTCTCCTCCTGTTCTGTCTCCACCTGTTCTGGTTGCTCCTGTTTTGTCTCCACCTGTTCTGGTTGCTCCTGTTCTGTCTCCTCCTGTCCTGTCTCCACCTGTTCTGGTTGCTCCTGTTCTGTCTCCACCTGTCCTGTCTCCACCTGTTCTGGTTGCTCCTGTTCTGTCTCCACCTGTTCTGGTTGCTCCTGTTCTGTCTCCACCTGTCCTGTCTCCACCTATTCTGGTTGCTCCTGTTCTGGTTGCTCCTGTCCTGTCTCCACCTGTTCTGGTTGCTCCTGTTCTGTCTCCACCTGTCCTGTCTCCACCTGTTCTGGTTCCACCCGTTCTGTCTCCACCTGTCCTATCTCCACCTGTCCTATTTGCACCTGTCCTATCTCCAACTGTTGTGTCTCCACCTGTCCTGTCTCCACCTGTTCTGGTTGCTCCTGTTCTGTCTCCACCTGTCCTGTCTCCACCTGTTCTGGTTCCACCCGTTCTGGTTCCACCTTTCCTATCTCCACCTGTCCTATCTGCACCTGTCCTATCTCCAACTGTTGTGTCTCCACCTGTTGTGTCTCCACCTGTCCTGTCTCCGCCTTTCCTGTCTCCACCTGTCCTATCTCCAACTGTTGTGTCTCCACCTGTCCTATCTCCACCTTCCCTGTCTCCACCTGTCCTATCTCCACCTTTTCTGTCTCCACCTGGAGGTGGAGTTGGTGGAGGTGACACCGTCAGCTCAGAGCAGAACCCGGACAGCAGACACCTGAACCCACCAGAACATCCACTCCCTGTGGAGAGTGTGTGTGAAACTGCAGAACGTGGTTGAAGCTGAAGCGTCAATGTGTCGCAGGAAGTTCAAACCAACTGAAGACAAAAAAGAAGTTTCATATTTTAATAATAAAATGTAAAAACGAACTGAGTCAAAGTCTGAAACGTTTCTGAAGTTTTTCAGATACAACAGAAAATCATAAAATGACTCAGTTTTAAGATTTAAAAGTTTTATTGACTCAAAAATCAAAACGAACACCCCAGGGTTTTTATTTTAAAAACCAGACAACACCAGAACATCTGATGTCACTGCCTGTTACCTGAGGTTGAACTGAAACAAAGTTCATGTTCTAACTGATAAAAAAAATAAACTCAGATTTGAAACTTCTGAAAACATTTCATAACATTAACGAAACAGGAAGTGCCATCACTTTGACCCATTTAAAGTTCCACTGAGTCAGATTTAATCAGCAGTGCTCTCATTTCTTCAGAAAGAGAAGTTCAGGTCCTGGTCTACCCAGCAGCGCCGAGATCCTCCCAGTGGCATTGGCAGGTAGTGGCACCGCAGCGGCAGTCTGTGGCCACCTGTGGCATCTCCTGGCACCCGCTCGGCAGTTCAGAAACGCCTCCCTTGACTCGCTGCCAATAAGGGCAGGGCCACATTTCCTGGGAAAACCCACTGGTCCGTGTTGTTGTTATGACAGTCACTTTGCTTTCCACTTCCGCCATGGAGTCATGATGAATACAAAACAAAAATTAAGGGAAAAATCAGCTACTTGTTTCCACATTTTAATGTACAAACTTTTGCACAATTTCTCTTTGTTTTGCACTTAATATTATCTAAATATATATTAATATCTGTTCCATAGTGTAAATGTGAATGTAAAATATTGTACATATTGTACTATTCTTATTCTTATATTTAACATTTTATATTTCCCTGTGTTTATATTATTCTTATTTTCTATATTTCCTTGGTTGTATTACTTGTTTTACATATCTAATATGAAATACAATTATGAAAATATCTTAAGATGACAGTTGCTACGCAGTTCCACAGCCTGCCACAGCCTGTCACAACCTGCCACAAGGTGACAGGTTGTCTTTGCAACAGCTGGTCTGACAGAATGACCACAGACAGAGACGTTCATGTGTTTATGCTCTGATGATTTTGATCCTGGTGAGAATCAGCTCCTGATCACTGAAGGGATTCTGATCAGGAGATGCTCTGCTGACAGACCACCCTATATCCTCCTAAACCTCCTGATCCTCCTGAAACTCCCGATCCTCCTGAACCTCCTGATCCTCCTGAACCTCCTGATCCTCCTGAACCTCCTGATCCTCCTAAACCTCCTGATCCTCCTAAACCTGACACACTGGACCTTTAATATTTAAATAAAGTCTGACAGAACGTAGAACCTGAAATGGTTCACAAAAGATTCTGATGAAAGTCTGAATAAGTTTATTTATCAACAAAACAACAAAGAGAGGAACAACAACAACAACAACAGGGGTGTGAATCTGATTACCCTGATGGTTCTCCTGCAGGGTTCTCCTGTTGGTTCTCCTCCCAGTGAGTGACCATGTTGAGAAGAACAGGAACCTTGGGAGGACGTTGCAGGTTTGAGCTCGAGCAGTGTCGTCACTCCTTCTCCCCTCCCCCCTCCCCTCCTGAGCTCCCTGGACTCTATTATCCAGCAGGCAGCAGGAGCAGGAAGTACCGGGCGGGGCAGGAGGCGGGGCAGATGAGCTTGGCTCAGATCAACCACATCTTAAAGGTGAAATATTTGTAATTCAAGGTGTCAATCAATCAACCTGTCAAACTACTGACCTGTCCATCTGTTACCAGGCCAATGAGTACAGCCACACCCTCCCTAGAGGCCCCGCCTCCCATGGCGTCTTGGGTTTTCATAGCAACATGTTGCCATCCAACCATCCTGGCGAAGACCGCCGGAGCAGCGCCACCTGCCTGCCAGGTCGTGGCGGCGTGCTGTTTGGTGTGTTTGACGGCCATGCGGGGTCAGCCTGCGCTCACGCCATCAGCCAAAGGCTCTTCTATTACATCGTCGTGGCAACGCTACCACTAAGGATGCTGGAGGACCTCGAACGGGCGGTGGAGGAGGAACGGGCCGTACCGCCACTGCTAGAATGGCACAAACACCCCCAAGACCACAGCTGCCCTGACGGAGGAGCAATCTCCTTCCACAGCCTCCGAAACTACTGGCAGGAGAGGCTGGAGGATGAAGACGAGGACAAGGACGAAAAAGAGGAGCAGCAGGAGGTAACATCAGAGAATCAGATCAATATACCAGACTAGTCTTCTTCTCTCTCACTTAGGTCCAGGTTCCCATCCTGACTTAGGGCCAGGTTCAGGTCCTGACTCAGGTCCAGGTTTAGGTCCTGACTTAGGGCCAGGTTCAGGTCCTGACTCAGGTCCACGTTCAGGTGTGTCTTTGTCCTCCTGATGAAGCTGAAGTTGAAACATTTTAAACATCTCCAACAGTTTTTGGTTCATCTCAGGGCTTAGTCTTTCAATTCAATTCAATTCAATTTTATTTATAAAGCCCTATATCACAAAGCTGATCAGGAAAAACTCCCCAAAAAACCCTTTAACAGGGAAAAAAATGGTAGAAACCTCAGGAAGAGCAACTGAGGAGGGATCCCTCTTCCAGGACGGACAGACGTGCAACAGATGTCGTACAGAACAGATCAGCATGATAAATTAACAGTAATCGGTATGACAATCTTTGAGTTCTCCTCGAGTCCTCTTCCAGTCAGTGTGAGCTGAGTTACGAGGAGACATCGTCCTCTGGTGCTGAAGTTGATTCTCATCTCTGCATCATGTGTTCATCTGTGGTGACCTCTGACATGTGATATCACAGCCTCAGCCAGTAGCAGAGACCTGGTTTTCAGAGTGAGTCAAGATGGAGGAGACACCAATTGATGGTGTCTCTCAGTGGGAGACACTGTCTGTCTGTAGTGAAAGAAACAGACTGATAGACCGTCGTCACCATAGACATATATACGTAGACGCCGCATCAACTGGGTTTGCCCGCTCCTGCGATAAGTCAACGTCGCCGCCATATTGGATGTGGCAAGGCTGCGCTGTAAACTAATACAAGTGAATGGACTTAATTTCATAAAGCGCCTTTCTTCAAAGAAATTTACGTTAATGCCTCTCGTTTATTCATTCACACACACACTAATATACTTTGGAAACAGTTAGGCACCAAAAACAATGTATTTGATCTTCTCAGATGGCTAAGATAAGAACTTTATTGGTCCCACGCAGGAGCAATTCACCTTACATCAGCTATAGAGAACAAGGTAGTGCCGAAAAACAATACACAGTAGCCTATACATACATATATATATATATATATAGTCAGGAAGTTTCCACTCTGAGATCAGCATTGGAAACACAGGCAAGCGTGATTGAAGACCAGACTGCGGCTCTGGATCGCCGGGTGACGGACTTGGAGAGGTGCCATTCCCATGGATCACCCGGCCAGGCCTGTGGGGCTGGTGGTCAGGATCGCAGGAGAGGGAAGAGTCAGGTTCGGCAGAGCCTGCTCGGCAGTCACTGGGGTGATGGCGTGCCCCAAACTCGTCTCCCCAGCATGGAGTACCGTTCTGAAGGAAGGGAAGCGCAAGCCACAGAAGCCCCAAAAGTGTAATTGTGGAGGATATCTGAGTCACCAAACAGCTTAATTTCAGTGCTTGCAAATCCTGCCATGAGTACGGTTAGGTTCACCTCAAGGCTTTGGAACCGTTGGTGTTTTAGTTTATATGCAAATATTTGCTATTTTTGTATCTGTCTGTCCTTTTACTGTGTCTTGTATTTTAATTGTAGGCCTACTGTACTAGGTATACACACACACACACACACATATATGTACATACATAAATATTTATACATACATACATACATATATATATGTATGTATGTATGTATGTATGTATGTAGCCTATATATATATATATATATATATATATATATATATATATTTATATATATATATATATATATATATATATATATATATATATATATATATATATATATATATATATATATATATATATATATATATATATATATATATATATATATATATATATATATATATATATATATATATATATATATATATATATATATTATATATATATATATATATATATATATATATATATATATACTGTGTATTGTTTTTCGGCACTACCTTGTTCTCTATAGCTGATGTAAGGTGAATTGCTCCTGCGTGGGACCAATAAAGTTCTTATCTTAGCCATCTGAGAAGATCAAATACATTGTTTTGGTGCCTAACTGTTTCCCAAGTATATTAGTGTGTGTGTGAATAAATAAACGAGAGGCATTAACGTAAATTTCTTTGAAGAAAGGCGCTTTATGAAATTAAGTCCATTCAACGTTGACGTACGGCTCAGCACTCGATGCGGCATCTATGTTTATATGTCTGTGGTCGTCACTGACAACATCGTCCTCAGTGGACAGTCGTCCCTTGTTTGTATTCGCTCATGTTGTGATGTCATTATCTGTTTTCTCTCCTATTGGCTGCAGGACAGAGGCAGGGTGACATCAGCACTGATCAATGCTTTCCGTCGCCTTGACTACGACCTGTCTGTGGAGGCCCAGGTCCACCTGTCCATTTCTTCACCCAGGTAGTCCTTCACTGTGATCATTTCTATTAAACATCAACATGTTCATGTGTCTACATGGAGAAATGTTGGTGTCCTAAAAGGAGTGGACAATAAAGACGTGTCCTTTATGGAGACAGGAGGACAGTAAAGACGTGTCCTTTACGGAGAAAGGGGGGACAGTAAAGATGTCTTCTTTACGGAGACAGGAGGACAGTAAAGATGTGTCCTTTACGAAGACAGGGGGACAATAAAGACGTGTCCTTTATGGAGACAGGAGGACAGTAAAGACGTGTCCTTTACGGAGAAAGGGGGGACAGTAAAGATGTCTTCTTTACGGAGACAGGAGGACAGTAAAGATGTGTCCTTTACGAAGACAGGGGGACATTAAAGACGTGTCCTTTATGGAGACAGGAGGACAGTAAAGATGTGTCCTTTACGGAGACAGGAGGACAGTAAAGACGTGTCCTTTACGGAGACAGGGGGACAGTAAAGATGTCTTCTTTACGGAGACAGGAGGACAGTAAAGATGTGTCCTTTACGAAGACAGGGTGACATTAAAAACGTGTCCTTTATGGAGACAGGAGGACAGTAAAGATGTGTCCTTTACAGAGACAGGGGGACAGTAAAGACGTGTTCTTTACGGAGAGAGGGGGACAGTAAAGACGTGTCCTTTATGAAGACAGGGGGACAGAAAAGATGTGTTCTTTATGAAGACAAGGGGACAGTAAAGATGTGTTTCATTACGAAGACAGGAGGACAATACAGATATGTCCTTTACGAAGACAGGGGGACAGTAAAGATGTGTTCTTTATGGAGACAGGGGGACAGTAAAGACGTGTCCTTTATGGAGACAGGGGGACAGTAAAGACGTGTCCTTTACGGAGACAGGGGGACAGTAAAGATGTGTTCTTTACAGAGACAGGAGGAAAGTAAAGGTGTGTCCTTTACGAAGACAGGGGGACATTAAAGACGTGTCCTTTATGGAGACAGGAGGACAGTAAAGATGTGTCCTTTACGGAGACAAGGGGACAGTAAAGATGTGTTCTTTATGAAGACAGGGGGACAGTAAAGATGTGTTTCATTACGAAGACAGGAGGACAATACAGATGTGTCCTTTACGAAGACAGGGGGACAGTAAAGATGTGCCCTTTATGGAGACAGGGGGACAGTAAAGACGTGTCCTTTACGGAGACAGGGGGACAGTAAAGACGTGTTCTTTACGGAGACAGGAGGACAGTAAAGACGAGTCCTTTATGGAGACAGGACAGTAAAGGTGTGTTCTTTATGGAGACTGGAGGACAGTAAAGGTGTGTCCTTTATGGCGACAGGAGGACAGTAAAGACGTGTCCTTTACGGAGACAAGGGGACAGTAAAGATGTGTTCTTTATGAAGACAGGGGGACAGTAAAAATGTGTTCTTTACGGAGAAAGGAGGACAGTAAAGATGTGTTCTTTATGGAGAGAGGGGGACAGTAAAGACATGTCCTTTACGGAGACAGGGGGACAGTAAAGACGTGTTCTTTACGGAGAAAGGAGGACAGTAAAGACGAGTCCTTTATGGAGACAGGGGGACAGTAAAGATGTGTTCTTTACGGAGACAGGAGGACAGTTAAGACAAGTCCTTTAAGGAGACAGGACAGTAAAGACGTTTCCTTTACGGAGACAGGGGGACAGTAAAGACATGTCCTTTATGGAGACAGGAAAGTAAAGATGTGTTCTTTATGGAGACAGGAGGACAGTAAAGGTGTGTCCTTTATGGAGACAGGACAGTAAAGGTGTGTTCTTTATGGAGACAGGACAGTAAAGACGTGTCCTTTATGGAGACAGGACAGTAAAGGAGGACAGTAAAGGTGTGTCCATTATGGAGACAGGACAGTAAAGATGTGTTCTTTATGGAGACAGGAGGACAGTGAAGATGTGTCCTTTATGGAGACAGGACAGTAAAGGTGTGTTCTTTATGGAGACAGGACAGTAAAGACGTGTCCTTTATGGAGACAGGACAGTAAAGGAGGACAGTAAAGGTGTGTCCATTATGGAGACAGGACAGTAAAGATGTGTTCTTTATGGAGACAGGAGGACAGTGAAGATGTGTCCTTTATGGAGACAGGACAGTAAAGATGTGTTCTTTATGGAGACAGGAGGACAGTAAAGACGTGTCTTTTATGGAGACAGTACAGTAAAGGTGTGTTCTTTATGGAGACAAGAGGACAGTAAAGACGTGTCCTTTATGGAGACAGGACAGGAAAGATGTGTTCTTTATGGAGACAGGAGGACAGTAAAGGTGTGTCCTTTATGGAGACAGGAGGACAGTAAAGATGTGTCCTTTATGGAGACAGGAGGACAGTAAAGGGGTGTCCTTTATGGAGACAGGAGGACAGTAAAGATGTGTTCTTTATGGAGAAAGGAGGACAGTAAAGGGGTGTCCTTTATGGAGACAGGAGGACAGTAAAGGTGTGTCCTTTATGGAGACAGGACAGTAAAGATGTGTTCTTTATGGAGACAGGAGGACAGTAAAGATGTGTCCTTAATGGAGACAGGACAGTAAAGATGTGTTCTTTATGGAGACAGGAGGACAGTAAAGATGTGTCCTTTATGGAGACAGGACAGTAAAGATGTGTTCTTTATGGAGACAGGAGGACAGTAAAGGTGTGTTCTTTATGGAGACAGGACAGTAAAGATGTGTCCTTTATGGAGACAGGACAGTAAAGATGTGTTCTTTATGGAGACAGGGGGACAGTAAAGATGTGTTCTTTATGGAGAGAGGGGGACAGTAAAGACGTGTCCTTTACGGAGACAGGGGGACAGTAAAGATGTGTTCTTTATGGAGAGAGGGGGACAGTAAAGACGTGTCCTTTACGGAGACAGGGGGACAGTAAAGATGTGTTCTTTATGGAGAGAGGGGGACAATAAAGACGTGTCCTTTACGGAGACAGGGGGACAGCAAAGACGTGTCCTTTACGGAGACAGGGGGACAGCAAAGACGTGTTCTTTACGGAGACAGGAAGACAGTAAAGACGAGTCCTTTATGGAGACAGGGGGACAGTAAAGACGTGTTCTTTACGGAGACTGGGGGACAGTAAAGACGAGTCCTTTATGGAGACAGGACAGTAAAGGTGTGTCCTTTATGGAGACAGGAGGACAGTAAAGACGTGTCCTTTATGGAGACAGGACAGTAAACACGTTTCCTTTACGGAGACAGGGGGACAGTAAAGACATGTCCTTTATGGAGACAGGACAGTAAAGATGTGTTCTTTATGGAGACAGGAGGACAGTAAAGGTGTGTCCTTTATGGAGACAGGAGGACAGTGAAGATGTGTCCTTTATGGAGACAGGACAGTAAAGATGTGTTCTTTATGGAGACAGGAGGACAGTAAAGATGTGTCCTTTATGGAGACAGGACAGTAAAGGTGTGTTCTTTATGGCGACAGGAGGACAGTAAAGGTGTGTCCTTTATGGAGACAGGACAGTAAAGATGTGTTCTTTATGGAGACAGGAGGACAGTAAAAACGTGTCCTTTATGGAGACAGGACAGTAAAGGTGTGTTCTTTATGGAGACAAGAGGACAGTAAAGGTGTGTCCTTTATGGAGACAGGAGGACAGTAAAGGTGTGTCCTTTATGGAGACAGGACAGTAAAGGTGTGTTCTTTATGGAGACAGGAGGACAGTAAAGGTGTGTCCTTTATGGAGACAGGACAGTAAAGGTGTGTTCTTTATGGAGAATGGAGGACAGTAAAGGTGTGTCCTTTATGGAGACAGGACAGTAAAGACGTGTCCCTTATGGAGACAGGGGGACATTAAAGACGTGTCCTTTACGGAGACAAAGGGACAGTAAAGATGTGTTCTTTACGGAGACAGGGGGACAGTAAAGACGTGTCCTTTACGAAGACAGGGGGACAGTAAAGATGTGTTCTTTATGAAGACAGGGGGACAGTAAAGATGTGTTCTTTACGGAGACAGGAGGACAATAAAGATGTGTCCTTTACGAAGACAGGGGGACAGTAAAGATGTGTTCTTTATGGAGAAAGGGGGACAGTAAAGACGTGTCCTTTACGGTAAGGGGGACAGTAAATACGTGTTCTTTACGGAGACAGGAGGACAGTAAAGACGAGTCCTTTATGGAGACAGGACAGTAAAGGTGTGTCCTTTATGGAGACAGGACAGTAAAGGAGGACAGTAAAGGTGGGTCCATTATGGAGACAGGACAGTAAAGACGTGTCCTTTACGGAAACAGGACAGTAAAGGTGTGTTCTTTATGGAGACAAGAGGACAGCAAAGACGTTTCCTTTACAGAGAGAGGGGGACAGTAAAGACATGTCCTTTATGGAGACAGGACAGTAAAGATGTGTTCTTTATGGAGACAGGAGGACAGTAAAGGTGTGTCCTTTATGGAGACAGGAGGACAGTGAAGATGAGTCTTTTATGGAGACAGGACAGTAAAGATGTGTTCTTTATGGAGACAGGAGGACAGTAAAGATGTGTCCTTTATGGAGACAGGACAGTAAAGGAGGACAGTAAAGGTGTGTCCTTCATGGAGACAGGACAGTAAAGGAGGACAGTAAAGGTGTGTCCATTATGGAGACGGGACAGTAAAAGTGTGTCCTTTATGGAGACAGGACGACAGTAAAGACGTGTCCTTCACGGAGACAGGGGGACAGTAAAGACATGTCCTTTATGGGGACAGGACAGTAAAGATGTGTCCTTTATGGAGACAGGACAGTAAAGGTGTGTCCTTTATGGAGACAGGAGGACAGTAAAGATGTGTCCGTTATGGAGACAGGAGGACAGTAAAGATGTGTCCTTTATGGAGACAGGAAAGTAAAGATGTGTCCTTTATGGAGACAAGAAGACAGTAAAGATGTGTACTTTATGGAGACAGGACAGTAAAGATGTGTACTTTATGGAGACAGGACAGTAAAGATGTGTTCTTTATGGAGACAGGACAGTAAAGACGTGTCCCTTATGGAGACAGGGGGACATTAAAGACGTGTCCTTTATGGAGACAGGAGGACAGTAAAGGTGTGTCCATCATGGAGACAGGACAGTAAAGATGTGTTCTTTATGGAGACAGGAGGACAGTAAAGGTGTGTCCTTTATGGAGACAGGACAGTAAAGACGTGTCCCTTATTGAGACAGGGGGACATTAAAGACGTGTCCTTTATGGAGACAGGACAGTAAAGACGTGTCCCTTATGGAGACAGGGGGACATTAAAGACGTGTCCTTTATGGAGACAGGACAGTAAAGACGTGTCCTTTACGGAAACAGGACAGTAAAGGTGTGTTCTTTATGGAGACAAGAGGACAGCAAAGACGTTTCCTTTACAGAGAGAGGGGGACAGTAAAGACATGTCCTTTATGGAGACAGGACAGTAAAGATGTGTTCTTTGTGGAGACAGGAGGACAGTAAAGGTGTGTCCTTTATGGAGACAGGAGGACAGTGAAGATGAGTCTTTTATGGAGACAGGACAGTAAAGATGTGTTCTTTATGGAGACAGGAGGACAGTAAAGATGTGTCCTTTATGGAGACAGGACAGTAAAGGAGGACAGTAAAGGTGTGTCCTTCATGGAGACAGGACAGTAAAGGAGGACAGTAAAGGTGTGTCCATTATGGAGACGGGACAGTAAAGGTGTGTCCTTTATGGAGACAGGACGACAGTAAAGACATGTCCTTCACGGAGACTGGGGGACAGTAAAGACATGTCCTTTATGGGGACAGGACAGTAAAGATGTGTCCTTTATGGAGACAGGACAGTAAAGGTGTGTCCTTTATGGAGACAGGAGGACAGTAAAGATGTGTCCGTTATGGAGACAGGAGGACAGTAAAGATGTGTCCTTTATGGAGACAGGAAAGTAAAGATGTGTCCTTTATGGAGACAAGAAGACAGTAAAGATGTGTACTTTATGGAGACAGGACAGTAAAGATGTGTACTTTATGGAGACAGGACAGTAAAGATGTGTTCTTTATGGAGACAGGACAGTAAAGACGTGTCCCTTATGGAGACAGGGGGACATTAAAGACGTGTCCTTTATGGAGACAGGAGGACAGTAAAGACGTGTCCATTATGGAGACAGGACAGTAAAGATGTGTTCTTTATGGAGACAAGACAGTAAAGATGTGTCCTTTATGGAGACAGGAGGACAGTAAAGGTGTGTCCATCATGGAGACAGGACAGTAAAGATGTGTTCTTTATGGAGACAGGAGGACAGTAAAGGTTTGTCCTTTATGGAGACAGGACAGTAAAGACGTGTCCCTTATTGAGACAGGGGGACATTAAAGACGTGTCCTTTATGGAGACAGGACAGTAAAGACGTGTCCCTTATGGAGACAGGGGGACATTAAAGACGTGTCATTTATGGAGACAGGAGGACAGTAAAGGTGTGTCCTTTATGGAGACAGGACAGTAAAGACGTGTCCCTTATTGAGACAGGGGGACATTAAAGACGTGTCCTTTATGGAGACAGGACAGTAAAGACGTGTCCCTTATGGAGACAGGGGGACAGTAAAGACGTGTTCTTTACGGAGACAGGAGGACAGTAAAAACGAGTCCTTTGTGGAGACAGGACAGTAAAGGTGTGTCCTTTATGGAGACAGGACAGTAAAGGGGGACAGTAAAGGTGTGTCCTTTATGGAGACAGGACATTAAGACGTGTCCTTTATGGAGACAGGACAGTAAAGGGGGACAGTAAAGGTGTGTCCATTGTGGAGACAGGACAGTAAAGACGTGTCCTTTATGGAGACAGGAGGACAGTAAAGGTGTGTTCTTTATGGAGACAGGACAGTAAAGACGTTTCCTTTACGGAGACAAGGGATCAGTAAAGACATGTCCTTTATGGAGACAGGACAGTAAAGGTGTGTCCTTTAAGGAGACAGGAGGACAGTGAAGATGTGTCTTTTATGGAGACAGGACAGTAAAGATGTGTTCTTTATGGAGACAGGACAGTAAAGATGTGTTCTTTACGGAGACAGGACAGTAAAGGAGGACAGTAAAGGTGTGTCCTTTATGGAGACAGGACATTAAGACGTGTCCTTTATGGAGACAGGACAGTAAAGGAGGACAGTAAAGGTGTGTCCATTGTGGAGACAGGATAGTAAAGACGTGTCCTTTATGGAGACAGGACGGTAAAGGTGTGTTCTTTATGGAGACAAGAGGACAGTAAAGACGTTTCCTTTACGGAGACAGGGGGACAGTAAAGACATGTCCTTTATGGAGACAGGACAGTAAAGATGTGTTCTTTATGGAGACAGGAAGACAGTAAAGGTGTGTCCTTTATGGAGACAGGAGGACAGTGAAGATGTGTCTTTTATAGAGACAGGACAGTAAAGATGTGTTCTTTATGGAGACAGGAGGACAGTAAAGATGTGTCCTTTATGGAGACAGGACAGTAAAGGAGGACAGTAAAGATGTGTCCTTTATGGAGACAGGACAGTAAAGATGTGTTCTTTATGGAGACAGGGGGACAGTAAAGACGTGTCCTTTACGGAGACAGGGGGACAGTAAAGATGTCTTCTTTACGGAGACAGGAGGACAGTAAAGATGTGTCCTTTACGAAGACAGGGGGACATTAAAGACGTGTCCTTTACGGAGACAGGAGGATAGTAAAGATGTGTCCTTTACGGAGACAGGAGGACAGTAAAGACGTGTCCTTTACGGAGACAGGGGGACAGTAAAGATGTCTTCTTTACGGAGACAGGAGGACAGTAAAGATGTGTCCTTTACGAAGACGGGGACATTAAAAACGTGTCCTTTATGGAGAAAGGAGGACAGTAAAGATGTGTCCTTTACAGAGACAGGGGGACAGTAAAGACGTGTTCTTTACGGAGAGAGGGGGACAGTAAAGACGTGTCCTTTATGAAGACAGGGGGACAGAAAAGATGTGTTCTTTATGAAGACAAGGGGACAGTAAAGATGTGTTTCATTACGAAGACAGGAGGACAATACAGATATGTCCTTTACGAAGACAGGGGGACAGTAAAGATGTGTTCTTTATGGAGACAGGGGGACAGTAAAGACGTGTCCTTTATGGAGACAGGGGGACAGTAAAGACGTGTCCTTTACGGAGACAGGGGGACAGTAAAGATGTGTTCTTTACAGAGACAGGAGGAAAGTAAAGGTGTGTCCTTTACGAAGACAGGGGGACATTAAAGACGTGTCCTTTATGGAGACAGGAGGACAGTAAAGATGTGTCCTTTACGGAGACAAGGGGACAGTAAAGATGTGTTCTTTATGAAGACAGGGGGACAGTAAAGATGTGTTTAATTACGAAGACAGGAGGACAATACAGATGTGTCCTTTACGAAGACAGGGGGACAGTAAAGATGTGTCCTTTATGGAGACAGGGGGACAGTAAAGACGTGTCCTTTACGGAGACAGGGGGACAGTAAAGACGTGTTCTTTACGGAGACAGGAGGACAGTAAAGACGAGTCCTTTATGGAGACAGGACAGTAAAGGTGTGTTCTTTATGGAGACTGGAGGACAGTAAAGGTGTGTCCTTTATGGCGACAGGAGGACAGTAAAGACGTGTCCTTTACGGAGACAAGGGGACAGTAAAGATGTGTTCTTTATGAAGACAGGGGGACAGTAAAAATGTGTTCTTTACGGAGACAGGAGGACAGTAAAGATGTGTTCTTTATGGAGAGAGGGGGACAGTAAAGACATGTCCTTTACGGAGACAGGGGGACAGTAAAGACGTGTTCTTTACGGAGAAAGGAGGACAGTAAAGACGAGTCCTTTATGGAGACAGGGGGACAGTAAAGATGTGTTCTTTACGGAGACAGGAGGACAGTTAAGACAAGTCCTTTAAGGAGACAGGACAGTAAAGACGTTTCCTTTACGGAGACAGGGGGACAGTAAAGACATGTCCTTTATGGAGACAGGAAAGTAAAGATGTGTTCTTTATGGAGACAGGAGGACAGTAAAGGTGTGTCCTTTATGGAGACAGGACAGTAAAGGTGTGTTCTTTATGGAGACAGGACAGTAAAGACGTGTCCTTTATGGAGACAGGACAGTAAAGGAGGACAGTAAAGGTGTGTCCATTATGGAGACAGGACAGTAAAGATGTGTTCTTTATGGAGACAGGACAGTAAAGATGTGTTCTTTATGGAGACAGGAGGACAGTAAAGACGTGTCTGTTATGGAGACAGTACAGTAAAGGTGTGTTCTTTATGGAGACAAGAGGACAGTAAAGACGTGTCCTTTATGGAGACAGGACAGGAAAGATGTGTTCTTTATGGAGACAGGAGGACAGTAAAGGTGTGTCCTTTATGGAGACAGGAGGACAGTAAAGACGTGTCCTTTATGGAGACAGGAGGACAGTAAAGGGGTGTCCTTTATGGAGACAGGAGGACAGTAAAGGTGTGTCCTTTATGGAGACAGGACAGTAAAGATGTGTTCTTTATGGAGACAGGAGGACAGTAAAGATGTGTCCTTTATGGAGACAGGACAGTAAGAATGTGTTCTTTATGGAGACAGGAGGACAGTAAAGGTGTGTTCTTTATGGAGACAGGACAGTAAAGATGTGTCCTTTATGGAGACAGGACAGTAAAGATGTGTTCTTTATGGAGACAGGGGGACAGTAAAGATGTGTTCTTTATGGAGAGAGGGGGACAGTAAAGACGTGTCCTTTACGGAGACAGGGGGACAGTAAAGATGTGTTCTTTATGGAGAGAGGGGGACAGTAAAGACGTGTCCTTTACGGAGACAGGGGGACAGTAAAGATGTGTTCTTTATGGAGAGAGGGGGACAGTAAAGGTGTGTCCTTCATGGAGACAGGACAGTAAAGATGTGTTCTTTATGGAGACAGGAGGACAGTAAAGGTGTGTCCTTTATGGAGACAGGAGGACAGTAAAGATGTGTCCTTTATGGAGACAGGAGGAAAGTAAAGATGTGTTCTTTATGGAGACAGGAGGACAGTAAAGGTGTGTCCTTTATGGAGACAGGACAGTAAAGACGTGTCCATTATGGAGACAGGACAGTAAAGGTGTGTTCTTTATGGAGACAAGAGGACAGTAAAGACGTTTCCTTTACGGAGACAGGGGGACAGTAAAGACATGTCCTTTATGGAGACAGGACAGTAAAGATGTGTTCTTAATGGAGACAGGAAGACAGTAAAGGTGTGTCCTTTATGGAGACAGGAAGACAGTAAAGGTGTGTCCTTTATGGAGACAGGAGGACAGTGAAGATGTGTCCTTTATGGAGACAGGACAGTAAAGATGTGTTCTTTATGGAGACAGGACAGTAAAGATGTGTTCTTTATGGAGACAGGAGGACAGTAAAGATGTGTCCTTTATGGAGACAGGACAGTAAAGATGTGTTCTTTATGGAGACAGGACAGTAAAGATGTGTTCTTTATGGAGACAGGAGGACAGTAAAGGTGTGTCCTTTATGGAGACAGGAGGACAGTAGAGATGTGTCCTTTATGGAGACAGGACAGTAAAGATGTGTTCTTTATGGAGACAGGAGGACAGTAAAGGTGTGTCCTTTATGGAGACAGGACAGTAAAGACGTGTCCATTATGGAGACAGGACAGTAAAGGTGTGTTCTTTATGGAGACAAGAGGACAGTAAAGACGTTTCCTTTACGGAGGCAGGGGGACAGTAAAGACATGTCCTTTATGGAGACAGGACAGTAAAGACATGTCCTTTATGGAGACAGGACAGTAAAGATGTGTCCTTTATGGAGACAGGAGGACAGTGAAGATGTGTCTTTTATGGAGACAGGACTGTAAAGATGTGTTCTTTACGGAGACAGGAGGACAATAAAGATGTGTCCTTTACGAAGACAGGGGGACAGTAAAGATGTGTTCTTCATGGAGAGAGGGGGACAGTAAAGACGTGTCCTTTACGGAGACAGGGGGACAGTAAAGACGTGTTCTTTACGGAGACAGGAGGACAGTAAAAACGAGTCCTTTATGGAGACAGGACAGTAAAGGTGTGTCCTTTGTGGAGACAGCACAGTAAAGGAGGACAGTAAAGGTGTGTCCTTTATGGAGACAGGACATTAAGACGTGTCCTTTATGGAGACAGGACAGTAAAGGGGGACAGTAAAGGTGTGTCCATTGTGGAGACAGGACAGTAAAGACGTGTCCTTTATGGAGACAGGAGGACAGTAAAGGTGTGTTCTTTATGGAGACAAGAGGACAGTAAAGACGTTTCCTTTACAGAGACAGGGGAACAGTAAAGACATGTCCTTTATGGAGACAGGACCGTAAAGATGTGTTCTTTATGGAGACAGGAAGACAGTAAAGGTGTGTCCTTTATGGAGACAGGAGGACAGTGAAGATGTGTCTTTTATGGAGACAGGACAGTAAAGATGTGTTCTGTACGGAGACAGGACAGTAAAGGAGGAAAGTAAAGGTGTGTCCTTTATGGAGACAGGACATTAAGACGTGTCCTATATGGAGACAGGACAGTAAAGGAGGACAGTAAAGGTGTGTCCATTGTGGAGACAGGACAGTAAAGACGTGTCCTTTATGGAGACAGGACAGTAAAGGTGTGTTCTTTATGGAGACAGGAGGACAGTAAAGATGTGTCCTTTATGGAGACAGGACAGTAAAGGTGTGTCCTTTATGGAGACAGGAAAGTAAAGGAAGACAGTAAAGGTGTGTCCTTTATGGAGACAGGACAGTAAAGATGTGTTCTTTATGGAGACAGGAAGACAGTAAAGGTGTGTCCTTTACGAAGTCAGGGGGACAGTAAAGATGTGTCCTTTATGGAGACAGGACAGTAAAGATGTGTTCTTTATGGAGACAGGAGGACAGTATAGATGTGTCCTTCATGGAGACAGGACAGTAAAGGTGTGTCCTTTATGGAGAAAGGACAGTAAAGGTGTGTCCTTTATGGAGACAGGACAGTAAAGGTGTGTTCCTTATGGAGACAAGAGGACAGTAAAGACGTTTCCTTTACGGAGACAGGGGGACAGTAAAGACATGTCCTTTATGGAGACAGGATAGTAAAGATGTGTTCTTTATGGAGACAGGAAGACAGTAAAGGTGTGTCCTTTATGGAGACAGGAGGACAGTGAAGATGTGTCCTTTATGGAGACAGGACAATAAAGGTGTGTTCTTTATGGAGACAAGAGGACAGTAAAGGTGTGTCCATCATGGAGACAGGACAGTAAAGATGTGTTCTTTATGGAGACAGGAGGACAGTAAAGGTGTGTCCTTTATGGAGACAGGACAGTAAAGGAGGACAGTAAAGGTGTGTCCATTATGGAGACAGGACAGTAAAGATGTGTTCTTTATGGAGACAGGAGGACAGTAAAGACGTGTCCTTTATGGAGACAGGACAATAAAGGTGTGTTCTTTATGGAGACAAGAGGACAGTAAAGGTGTGTCCATCATGGAGACAGGACAGTAAAGATGTGTTCTTTATGGAGACAGGAGGACAGTAAAGGTGTGTCCTTTACGAAGACAGGGGGACAGTAAAGATGTGTTCTTTACGGAGACAGGGGGACAGTAAAGACGTGTCCTTTACGAAGACAGGGGGACAATAAAGATGTGTTCTTTACGGAGACAGGAGGACAGTAAAGACGAGTCCTTTATGGAGACAGGACAGTAAAGGAGGATAGTAAAGGTGTGTCCATTATGGAGACAGGATAGTAAAGACGTGTCCTTTACGGAGACAGGACAGTAAAGACGTGTCCTTTATGGAGACAGGACAGTAAAGGAGGATAGTAAAGGTGTGTCCATTATGGAGACAGGATAGTAAAGACGAGTCCTTTACGGAGACAGGACAGTAAAGACGTGTCCTTTATGGAGACAGGACAGTAAAGGAGGACAGTAAAGGTGTGTCCATTATGGAGACAGGACGTGTCCTTTATGGAGACAGGACAGTAAAGGTGTGTTCTTTATGGAGACAAGAGGACAGTAAAGACGTTTCCTTCACGGAGACAGGGGGACAGTACAGACATGTCCTTTATGGAGACAGGACAGTAAAGACGTGTCCTTTATGGAGACAGGACAGTAAAGATGTGTTCTTTATGGAGACAAGAGGACAGTAAAGACGTTTCCTTCACGGAGACAGGGGGACAGTAAAGACATGTCCTTTATGGAGACAGGACAGTAAAGATGTGTTCTTTATGGAGACAGGAAGACAGTAAAGGTGTGTCCTTTATGGAGACAGGAGGACAGTGAAGATGTGTCTTTTATGGAGACAGCACTGTAAAGATGTGTTCTTTATGGAGACAGGAGGACAGTAAAGATGTGTCCTTTATGGAGACAGGACAGTAAAGGAGGACAGTAAAGGTGTGTCCATTATGGAGACAGGACAGTAAAGATGTGTTCTTTATGGAGACAGGAGGACAGTAAAGGTGTGTCCATCATGGAGACAGGACAGTAAAGATGTGTTCTTTATGGAGACAGGAGGACAGTAAAGGTGTGTCCTTTATGGAGACAGGACAGTAAAGGAGGACAGTAAAGGTGTGTCCATTATGGAGACAGGACAGTAAAGATGTGTTCTTTATGGAGACAGGAGGACAGTAAAGACGTGTCCTTTATGGAGACAGGACAATAAAGGTGTGTTCTTTATGGAGACAAGAGGACAGTAAAGGTGTGTCCATCATGGAGACAGGACAGTAAAGATGTGTTCTTTATGGAGACAGGAGGACAGTAAAGGTGTGTACTTTATGGAGACAGGACAGTAAAGGAGGACAGTAAAGGTGTGTCCATTATGGAGACAGGACAGTAAAGATGTGTTCTTTATGGAGACAGGAGGACAGTAAAGACGTGCCCTTTATGGAGACAGGACAATAAAGGTGTGTTCTTTATGGAGACAAGAGGACAGTAAAGGTGTGTCCATCATGGAGACAGGACAGTAAAGATGTGTTCTTTATGGAGACAGGAGGACAGTAAAGGTGTGTCCTTTACGAAGACAGGGGGACAGTAAAGATGTGTTCTTTACGGAGACAGGGGGACAGTAAAGACGTGTCCTTTACGAAGACAGGGGGACAATAAAGATGTGTTCTTTACGGAGACAGGAGGACAGTAAAGACGAGTCCTTTATGGAGACAGGTCAGTAAAGGTGTGTCCTTTATGGAGACAGGACAGTAAAGGAGGATAGTAAAGGTGTGTCCATTATGGAGACAGGATAGTAAAGACGAGTCCTTTACGGAGACAGGACAGTAAAGACGTGTCCTTTATGGAGACAGGACAGTAAAGGAGGACAGTAAAGGTGTGTCCATTATGGAGACAGGACAGTAAAGACGTGTCCTTTATGGAGACAGGACAGTAAAGGTGTGTTCTTTATGGAGACAAGAGGACAGTAAAGACGTTTCCTTCACGGAGAAAGGGGGACAGTAAAGACATGTCCTTTATGGAGACAGGACAGTAAAGACGTGTCCTTTATGGAGACAGGACAGTAAAGATGTGTTCTTTATGGAGACAAGAGGACAGTAAAGACGTTTCCTTTACGGAGACAGGGGGACAGTAAAGACATGTCCTTTATGGAGACAGGACAGTAAAGATGTGTTCTTTATGGAGACAGGAAGACAGTAAAGGTGTGTCCTTTATGGAGACAGGAGGACAGTGAAGATGTGTCTTTTATGGAGACAGGACTGTAAAGATGTGTTCTTTATGGAGACAGGAGGACAGTAAAGATGTGTCCTTTCTGGAGACAGGACAATAAAGGTGTGTTCTTTATGGAGACAAGAGGACAGTAAAGGTGTGTCCATCATGGAGACAGGACAGTAAAGATGTGTTCTTTATGGAGACAGGAGGACAGTAAAGGTGTGTCCTTTATGGAGACAGGACAGTAAAGGAGGACAGTAAAGGTGTGTCCATTATGGAGACAGGACAGTAAAGATGTGTTCTTTATGGAGACAAGAGGACAGTAAAGGTGTGTCCATCATGGAGACAGGACAGTAAAGATGTGTTCTTTATGGAGACAGGAGGACAGTAAAGGTGTGTCCTTTACGAAGACAGGGGGACAGTAAAGATGTGTTCTTTACGGAGACAGGGGGACAGTAAAGACGTGTCCTTTACGAAGACAGGGGGACAATAAAGATGTGTTCTTTACGGAGACAGGAGGACAGTAAAGACGAGTCCTTTATGGAGACAGGTCAGTAAAGGTGTGTCCTTTATGGAGACAGGACAGTAAAGGAGGATAGTAAAGGTGTGTCCATTATGGAGACAGGATAGTAAAGACGTGTCCTTTACGGAGACAGGAGGACAGTAAAGACGAGTCCTTTACGGAGACAGGACAGTAAAGACGTGTCCTTTATGGAGACAGGACAGTAAAGGAGGACAGTAAAGGTGTGTCCATTATGGAGACAGGACAGTAAAGACGTGTCCTTTATGGAGACAGGACAGTAAAGGTGTGTTCTTTATGGAGACAAGAGGACAGTAAAGACATTTACTTCACGGAGACAGGGGGCCAGTAAAGACATGTCCTTTATGGAGACAGGACAGTAAAGATGTGTCCTTTAATGAGACAGGAGGACAGTGAAGATGTGTTCTTTATGGAGACAGGAGGATAGTAAAGGTGTGTCCTTTATGAAGACAGGAGGACAGTAAAGGTGTGTCCTTTATGGAGACAGGACAGTAAAGACGTGTCCTTTATGGAGACAGGACAGTAAAGATGTGTTCTTTATGGAGACAGGAGGACAGTAAAGATGTGTCCTTTATGGAGACAGGACAGTAAAGATGTGTTCTCTATGGAGACAGGAGGATAGTAAAGGTGTGTCCTTTATGAAGACAGGAGGACAGTAAAGGTGTGTCCTTTATGGAGACAGGAGTACAGTGAAGATGTGTTCTTTATGGAGACAGGAGGATAGTAAAGGTGTGTCCTTTATGAAGACAGGAGGACAGTAAAGGTGTGTCCTTTATGGAGACAGGACAGTAAAGATGTGTTCTTTATGGAGACAGGAGGACAGTAAAGATGTGTCCTTCATGGAGACAGGACAGTAAAGGTGTGTTCTTTATGGAGACAGGACAGTAAAGACGTGTCCTTTATGGAGACAGGAGGACAGTAAAGATGTGTCCTTTCTGGAGACAGGACAGTAAAGATGTGTTCTTTATGGAGACAGGAGGACAGTAAAGATGTGTCCTTTATGGAGACAGGACAGTAAAGATGTGTTCTTTATGGAGACAGGAGGACAGTAAAGATGTGTCCTTTATGGAGACAGGACAGTAAAGATGTGTTCTCTATGGAGACAGGAGGATAGTAAAGGTGTGTCCTTTATGGAGACAGGAGGACAGTAAAGGTGTGTCCTTTATGGAGACAGGACAGTGAAGACGTGTCCTTTATGGAGACAGGACAGTAAAGGAGGACAGTAAAGGTGTGTCCATTATGGAGACAGGACAGTAAAGATGTGTTCTTTATGGAGACAGGGGGACATTAAAGACGTGTCCTTTATGGAGACAGGAGGACAGTAAAGACGTGTCCTTTACGGAGACAAGGGGACAGTAAAGATGTGTTCTTTACGGAGACAAGGGGGACAGTAAAGATGTGTCCTTTACGAAGACAAGGGGGAGAGTAAAGATGTGTTCTTTATGGAGAGAGGGGGACAGTAAAGACGTGTCCTTTGCGGAGACAGGGGGACAATAAAGATGTGTTCTTTACGGAGACAGGAGGACAGTAAAGACGAGTCCTTTATGGAGACAGGTCAGTAAAGGTGCGTCTTTTATGGAGACAGGACAGTAAAGGAGGATAGTAAAGGTGTGTCCATTATGGAGACAGGATAGTAAAGACGTGTCCTTTACGGAGACAGGACAGTAAAGACGTGTCCTTTATGGAGACAGGACAGTAAAGGAGGATAGTAAAGGTGTGTCCATTATGGAGACAGGATAGTAAAGACGAGTCCTTTACGGAGACAGGACAGTAAAGACGTGTCCTTTATGGAGACAGGACAGTAAAGGAGGACAGTAAAGGTGTGTCCATTATGGAGACAGGACAGTAAAGACGTGTCCTTTATGGAGACAGGACAGTAAAGGTGTGTTCTTTATGGAGACAAGAGGACAGTAAAGACGTTTCCTTCACGGAGACAGGGGGACAGTAAAGACATGTCCTTTATGGAGACAGGACAGTAAAGACGTGTCCTTTATGGAGACAGGAAGACAGTAAAGGTGTGTCCTTTATGGAGACAGGAGGACAGTGAAGATGTGTCTTTTATGGAGACAGGACTGTGAAGATGTGTTCTTTATGGAGACAGGAGGACAGTAAAGACGTGTCCTTTATGGAGACAGGAGGACAGTAAAGATGTGTCCTTTATGGAGACAGGACAATAAAGGTGTGTTCTTTATGGAGACAAGAGGACAGTAAAGGTGTGTCCATCATGGAGACAGGACAATAAAGGTGTGTTCTTTATGGAGACAAGAGGACAGTAAAGGTGTGTCCATCATGGAGACAGGACAGTAAAGATGTGTTCTTTATGGAGACAGGAGGACAGTAAAGGTGTGTCCTTTACGAAGACAGGGGGACAGTAAAGATGTGTTCTTTACGGAGACAGGGGGACAGTAAAGACGTGTCCTTTACGAAGACAGGGGGACAATAAAGATGTGTTCTTTACGGAGACAGGAGGACAGTAAAGACGAGTCCTTTATGGAGACAGGTCAGTAAAGGTGTGTCCTTTATGGAGACAGGACAGTAAAGGAGGATAGTAAAGGTGTGTCCATTATGGAGACAGGATAGTAAAGACGTGTCCTTTACGGAGACAGGAGAACAGTAAAGACGAGTCCTTTACGGAGACAGGACAGTAAAGACGTGTCCTTTATGGAGACAGGACAGTAAAGGAGGACAGTAAAGGTGTGTCCATTATGGAGACAGGACAGTAAAGACGTGTCCTTTATGGAGACAGGACAGTAAAGATGTGTTCTTTATGGAGACAAGAGGACAGTAAAGACGTTTCCTTCACGGAGACAGGGGGACAGTAAAGACATGTCCTTTATGGAGACAGGACAGTAAAGATGTGTCCTTTAATGAGACAGGAGGATAGTAAAGGTGTGTCCTTTATGAAGACAGGAGGACAGTAAAGGTGTGTCCTTTATGGAGACAGGACAGTAAAGACGTGTCCTTTATGGAGACAGGACAGTAAAGATGTGTTCTTTATGGAGACAGGAGGACAGTAAAGATGTGTCCTTTATGGAGACAGGACAGTAAAGATGTGTTCTCTATGGAGACAGGAGGATAGTAAAGGTGTGTCCTTTATGAAGACAGGAGGACAGTAAAGGTGTGTCCTTTATGGAGACAGGACAGTAAAGATGTGTTCTTTATGGAGACAGGAGGACAGTAAAGATGTGTTCTTTATGGAGACAGGACAGTAAAGATGTGTTCTTTATGGAGACAGGACAGTAAAGACGTGTCCTTTATGGAGACAGGAGGACAGTAAAGATGTGTCCTTTATGGAGACAGGACAGTAAAGATGTGTTCTTTATGGAGACAGGAGGACAGTAAAGATGTGTCCTTTATGGAGACAGGACAGTAAAGATGTGTTCTTTATGGAGACAGGAGGACAGTAAAGATGTGTCCTTTATGGAGACAGGACAGTAAAGATGTGTTCTCTATGGAGACAGGAGGATAGTAAAGGTGTGTCCTTTATGGAGACAGGAGGACAGTAAAGGTGTGTCCTTTATGGAGACAGGACAGTAAAGACGTGTCCTTTATGGAGACAGGACAGTAAAGGAGGACAGTAAAGGTGTGTCCATTATGGAGACAGGACAGTAAAGATGTGTTCTTTATGGAGACAGGACAGTAAAGACATGTCCCTTATGGAGACAGGGGGACATTAAAGACGTGTCCTTTATGGAGACAGGAGGACAGTAAAGACGTGTCCTTTACGGAGACAAGGGGACAGTAAAGATGTGTTCTTTACGGAGACAAGGGGGACAGTAAAGGTGTGTCCTTTACGAAGACAAGGGGGAGAGTAAAGATGTGTTCTTTATGGAGAGAGGGGGACAGTAAAGACGTGTCCTTTGCGGAGACAGGGGGACAGTAAAGACGTGTCCTTTATGGAGACAGGAGGACAGTAAAGACGTGTCCTTTATGGAGACAGGACAGTAAAGATGTGTTCTTTATGGAGACAGGAGGACAGTAAAGGTGTGTCCTTTATGGAGACAGGACAGTAAAGACGTGTTCTTTATGGAGACAGGAGGACAGTAAAGGTGTGTCCTTTATGGAGACAGGACAGTAAAGACGTGTCCTTTATGGAGACAGGGGGACATTAAAGACGTGTCCTTTATGGAGACAGGAGGACAGTAAAGACGTGTCCTTTACGGAGACAAGGGGACAGTAAAGATGTGTTCTTTACGGAGACAGGGGGACAGTAAAGACGTGTCTTTTACGAAGACAGGGGGACAGTAAAGATGTGTTCTTTACGGAGACAGGAGGACAATAAAGATGTGTCCTTTACGAAGACAGGGGGACAGTAAAGATGTGTTCTTTATGGAGAGAGGGGAAAGTAAAGACGTGTCCTTTACGGAGACAGGGGGACAGTAAATACGTGTTCTTTACGGAGACAGGAGGACAGTAAAGACGAGTCCTTTATGGAGACAGGACAGTAAAGATGTGTTCTTTATGGAGACAGGACAATAAAGGTGTGTTCTTTACGGAGACAAGAGGACAGTAAAGGTGTGTCCTTTATGGAGACAGGACAGTAAAGATGTGTTCTTCATGGAGGGAGGACAGTAAAGGTGTGTCCTTTATGGAGACAGGACAGTAAAGATGTGTTCTTTTTGGAGACAGGAGGACAGTAAAGGTGTGTCCTTTATGGAGACAGGAGGACAGTGAAGATGTGTCCTTTATGGAGACAGGACAGTTAAGATGTGTTCTTTATGGAGACAGGAGGACAGTAAAGATGTGTCCTTTATGGAGACAGGACAGTAAAGGTGTGTTCTTTATGGAGACAGGAGGACAGTAAAGGTGTGTCCTTCATGGAGACAGGAGGACAGTGTTGTTTTGAGTAGTTCCTTTTAGTTTTCATCACCAGATGAATCAACTCTGTCTGTCCACAGGTGGGTGTCTGTCCCTGGGGAAGCGTCCTCTCTGTCCTCCCCCCTCCGGGTTGCGCTTTCCGGCTGCACGGCTTGCATTGCCCACGTCTCCAGGGGCGTCTTGCATGTGGCCAACCTGGGTGACAGTCGGGCTGTCCTGGGCGTCCAGGAGCCAGGTGGACGCTGGTCGGCGGTCAGCCTCACCAACGACCACAATGCGCAGAATCCGGAGGAGCTGCAAAGGATTCTAGGAGAACACCCGCTGTCGGAGCGGAGGACGGCGGTGCGCCATGACCGCCTGCTGGGTCTGCTGCTGCCTTTCAGGGCATTTGGTGACGTTCGCTTCAAATGGAGCGCAGAGATGCTGAGTCGGGTCTACGAGACGCGTCCAGATGTCCTGTCTGCAGTCAGTGAGGCTGCCCGGGCACTGCCACTGCACTACCTGACCCCACCCTACCTGAGCGCCCAGCCAGAGGTCACCTTACACCGCATCAGACCTGCTGACAAGTTCCTGGTCCTGGCGACCGACGGACTCTGGGAGCTGATGCATCGACAGACGGTTGTCCAGCTGGTGGGGGAACAACTGACAGGTGAGCCAATTTCCGAGGGGGACAAAGGTTCTCTTGAGGGGAACAAAGGTCGTCGCGGTCTCTTGTCACAGTCTCTTGTCATGGTCCCTTGATGCCATCCTGTGTTGCCGCCCCGTGTCACCGTCCCTTGTCACGGATTTTTGACGCTGTCCCATGTCTTGGTCCCTTGTTGCGAACTCTTGACTTAGGTTTCTTGATGCAGTTTTTCTCTGTTCAGGTCTTCAGCAGCAGAGACCCATAATTCCTGGTGTGGGCATAACACTGGGCGGCTTGCAGCGCCTCCTGCTAGAGAGGAGAGGGCGGGTCCTGTCAGTGCTGGAGGACCAGAACGCCGCCACCCACCTGCTCCGCCACGCCCTGGGGGATGACGGCTACGGAGCAGTGGCACCAAATCGTCTGGCCAAGATGTTGAGCCTGCCAGCAGAGCTGGCAAGGAGGTACCGCGATGACATCACCATCACTGTCATCCACCTGAATGAGCCCGACCTTTAATCAGAACACCTAAGGCAATTCACCTGCTGGTAACCAGGAGACAAACAAGAAGTCTGTTACATGCTGGTCTGTCCTTTTGCTCTGTGTCAGCTGATGTTAAATAAATATTCTGATGTCATCATCTTAAAGGTCACGTGTTTCTGTTGTTGTTCTGGTATTGTTCTGCTACATAACAATACCAGAACAACCATTACATTACCATTAACTCAGTATGTCAACCAGTTGCTAACACTAGCCACTCAGCTAATCTTTGCTGTTGGTTTTCTAAAGCTAACTGCTAATGCTACATAGCTAGTTTTCCAGTGTGGTAATAAGAGAAACAATAACAAGAGATACAGCAATTATTTACCTGAACCAACAAACTGTTTTTATTGTTCTGGAAACGTTTGTTTCATTAAATCAGTTTTTAACTAGTCCATACCCAGTGAGTGCACAGTTGCCCACATGCAGTTTCACATGGTGTGTGTTTGGGATACAGATCATAGGAAATTGCAGATTAAATAGTCAACTGAACCCATTAAGAAGAGCAATGTATTCAGACAGCGTGTTTGTGAAGTTGACAGTACAGTAGGGTGACCATATTTTGATTTCCAAAAAAGAGGACACTTGCCCTGGCCACAACTTAGCCTACTTAAATGATACTCGTAGTTTACTCAAAGATGCCTTATAATTTTAATATATTTAAAGTTTATATGTAAGGATAGAAAATTCAGTCATAATAATATCTGTCAAAGGCAGAAAGCTGTTGTTATGCCTAAAATAATAATCTTTTTACAAGTTTCAATTGTACAAAAATAAATATAAATGTAAAATAAATGTAAAATCTCTGGAATGAAATAATGATAGAAATAATGTCTCTTCTGTATTAGAAAAAATCAACTTGTAAAATAATAGCTATCTTTTCAAGTCTTACTGGACAAATAAATAAATAATATGAAATACTGTTCTAAATAATACCTCTTCTGTATTAGAAAATCCAACTTTGAGCTCCCCAGCACCTTTATTAGACACAGAATCATATGTGCCAGCTTTGTACACGGTGCACTCAGCCTCCCATATATCCTGACCAGGTCGAGACGGTAAGTTGGGAATTTTTTCTGCAGTTCATCTGTGAAGCTGCACTTGTGCTTTGGCAGCTTGGAAGCTGAGAATAATGCTTCGCCGCCGGTGTCTGCTGCTTCCTTGTTGTGAGTGTTGGAGATCCGCTGACGAGGCAGCCTCTCTGGGATTACACACGCGCCCGCACGCACACGTACACACGTACACACACACACACACAAAGGAAAACCGGACATTATCATCAATTTGTAAACACCCCCCGGACAGGACGTGAAAAGTGGACATGTCTGGGCAAAAGAGGACGTTTGGTCAGCCTAAGTAGTACCATTGCCAATAGTGGGATAGTTAGTGGGCTAAAACTGTACATTAGTAGTTGGGGTAGCACATCGAAAGGCAGATAGTTAAAGTCATTGCCTTACAGAAGCTCAGTTTTAGTAAGTTTTCCAACTTTTGCCAAGAGGGAACTAGATTATGTTCATCGAATTCCTAGGAAGAGATCGATTTTAAAGAGGCAGCAGATAGGATTCGTTTTTTTTTTAGCTTGGCGCCACCTAGCATCAGCAGTGTTGCTCGCAATGTAGCAAAAACCAAATCAATCAATCAATCAATTTTATTTATAAAGCCCAATATCACAAATCACAATTTGCCTCACAGGGCTTTACAGCATACGACATCCCTCTGTCCTTATGACCCTCACAGCTGATCAGGAAAAACTCCCCAAAAAAACCCTTTAACGGGGAAAAAAAATGGTAGAAACCTCAGGAAGAGCAACTGAGGAGGGATCCCTCTTCCAGGACGGACAGACCTGCAATAGATGTCGTACAGAACAGATCAACAATTAACAGTAATCTGACAGTAGCTTACAACATTATTGAAAGTAATAATATTATAGTTGTAGTTCTGGCTACTGTGATACAATATGCTGAAAGTATGTATTAATATCTGGTAATATACATGTGTGACAATAGTCATATGTGTATAATAACAGTAGAAGTATGACTAATGACTAATGATGGCAGCAGCAGCAGCAGCAGGAGGCATCTGGCAGGACCACGGCAGCAGCACAACCACACACGTCACGCTGTCCAGGCACCGCTGTGATATGAGTTAATCTGAGAGACAGTGGAGCACAAAGGCTCCGGAGAAGAAGCCGAGTTAGTGACATCCAGAATGGCCGAGTTAGCAAGATGCAGTAATAGAATACGAGAGAGAGAGAGAGAGAGAGAGAGAGAGAGAGAGAGAAGGAGAGAGGGTGCCCGGTGTATTATGGGGGGGTCCTCCGGCAGACTAGGCATAAGTCAGCTTAACTAGGGGCTGGTACAGGGCAAGCCTGAGCCAGCCCTAACTATAAGCTTTATCAAAGAGGAAAGTCTTAAGTCTAGTCTTAAATGTGGAGACGGTGTCTGCCTCCCGGACTGTAACAGGAAGATGATTCCACAGGAGAGGAGCCTGATAGCTGAAGGCTCTGGCTCCTGATCTACTTTTGGAGACTTTAGGGACCACGAGTAACCCTGCGTTCTCAGAGCGCAGTGTTCTGGTGGGATAATATGGCACTATGAGCTCTCTAAGATATGACGGAGCTTGACCATTTAGAGCTTTATAAGTTAACAGTAGGATTTTAAATTCAATTCTGGATTTTACAGGGAGCCAGTGCAGAGAAGCTAAAACAGGAGAAATATGATCTCGTTTCTTAGTTCCTGTTAGTACACGTGCTGCTGCATTCTGAATTAGCTGGAGAGTTTTTAAGGACTTACTAGAGCTACCTGATAATAGAGAGTTACAGTAATCCAGCCTAGAGGTAACAAAAGTGTGGACCAATTTTTCTGCATCTTTTCGGGTCAGGATAGGCCTAATTTTCGCAATATTACGCAGATGAAAAAATGCAGTCCGCGATGTTTGTTTTAAATGAGAATTAAAAGACAAATCTTGATCAAATATTACTCCGAGGTTTCTTACGGTAGTGCTAGAGGCCAGAGCAATGCCATCTAGAGAAACTATGTCATCAGATAAAGAGTCTCTGAGTTGTTTAGGGCCAAGAACAATAACTTCAGTTTTGTCTGAATTTAACATCAGGAAATTGGTGCTCATCCAAGTTTTTATGTCTTTAAGGGAGTTAAAGAGTTTAGTTAATTGATTACTTTCTTCTGGCTTCATCGATAAATACAACTGAGTATCATCTGCATAACAATGGAAATTTATAGAATGATTTCTAATGATGTTACCTAAAGGAAGCATATATAGAGTAAATAGGATTGGTCCGAGCACAGAACCTTGCGGAACTCCAAAACAAACTTTGGTACGTAAGGATGATTCATTATGAACGTCAACAAACTGAAAACGATCAGATAAATAACCAA
The DNA here is from genome assembly GCA_013133815.1 of Cromileptes altivelis. Taxonomy (NCBI): domain Eukaryota; kingdom Metazoa; phylum Chordata; class Actinopteri; order Perciformes; family Serranidae; genus Cromileptes; species Cromileptes altivelis. Next base: position 50,190,550 of record CM023134.1, read on the forward strand.
ATTGAGCGTGGGGATCAGAGATAATCAATAAAATGTATCAATCACTGTCCGAGGGCTGCTGTAGAATGGCAACCAGGATGTCAGCCGACCAACACTCGCTACCCGCTCCCTGGTTGCAGCGATTTGCGATGCTGGCCAGCTAGGAATGAACGAGCAGCCAGTACAGTCCAGTCCTCTCTGGTCTAGCTAACATTTAGCCGTGTTACTTACTGATCCATTAGAAAGAAAGCTAGCTCGACGTGGGTTTTGAAGCCTCTTTGGTCACGGAGCTCCCTCCATCTCTTGAACGCCTGACTGAGGTTTACTCTTTTTTTCCTCTTCTTTTATCACTCTCCTTTTTGCTCTTCTTTGCCTCCTCACACAGAGGAGCTCCTTTTCTTTTGCTAGGCTGTTTTTCACTACACACTACCCTGTGCAACCCACATTATTTTCATCATGATATATATAGGCAAAAATGCTGTCTGTTGCTTCTTTAAGTGGTTTTCAAAAAATTCAAAATGGTGGAAAATCTATATAAGCGGAAGTTATGGGTTCTTGAGGCAAATGTGTTCCTCATGAGGAGAGGTATCTCTGTGCAAAGTTTCATATCTCTAATGGGGCATGAGATATGCCCATTCAAAGTCTGACATTTCAATGGGTTGCTATAGCGCCCGCCTTTGGCCAATTGATGTAATATTGATTCATTGGCATCCTCCCATGACCCTCTACCACTGTGCCAAATTTCACATGGATTGACCAAGTCAGTGAGGAGAAAAACCTGGGACAGACAGACAGTTTTTGTCATTATATGGTAAGATAACCCTACCTTTATCGGCTGCAGCTGAGATGATGTCTGTTTGAGGTGGTTGCATATATTAACACACGTGCACAGTAGAGACTGACATTTTTTCAGGAGTCCCACGGGATGGCAATCACTATTCGTCATGTGATTGTGACGGGATGGGAAAAAAAGTCAACGGGGGCGGGCAGCACTGGGAATCATAATAACAATAGTCAAGTTTTTATAAATTAGTTGAAAGTAGCTCCACCTCCAGCAGCTACAACAGTAACATGCTGCTCTAACACTGATGCTTCAGTATTAATAATCAAATGATGTCATATATAATAACATCAGTCAGAGGAACCAAACACTACTTTAACAACATTTTTCTCTCTCAGAACTCTTTCTTATGACGTGTTGTCTGACCACAACAGAAATCAAATATGTTACTCTAAACAGCTTCAAGGTGGAGTGAATGTTAATAATGAGGCAATAAACATCAAAACACAACATTAGATGTCACATTTGGATTCATATTCAACTAAGGTAGGCATTGTGTGATACATGTACTGTATTTTTTATTTTTTTTTACTGTAACTGACACACAACATGGGAGCGGGATGGGATGGGAGTCATTGTTGTGGGATTGGGATGGGATGGGATTTTTTTTGAGGGAGTGGGATGGGACAGGACTGAAAATCCTCTCGTGTCACCCTCTAGTGCACAGTGTAACTCTGCTGCTTGGCTACAGTGAGTAGAAAAATGTGGGACAGACACACCCACACACAGACAGAGTTTTCGTCATTATATAGTAGAGCTGTCAACGAATATTCTAAATTCGAATTTAAATTCTAATTTGAAAAAAAAGGACCTTTGAATGTGAAAATTTATATTCGATTGTGGAGAAAAAAAGAAAACACCTGCGCAGCTGTCCTCTTTGCGAGTGGGCGTTGGCCTGGCCTGCACTGAACGCACTGCTTGACACATTCGTTCGCGGCTCGCGCAGAAAACACACCAGACACCGAAACGATCACTGCAGGGCGCGAGACGGCTATGGTGTGGATGACGCAATCGGTTAACATGGGCACTGAAAGGAAACTGGCTTTACTACTCGGAGCTTCGAGGCTATTCGCAGCGCTTCCGGGGGCAGTGTGGCCCTGCCGTGACAGGTCGGGGGGGGGGGGTAGCGAGAGGTCCGCGGTCGTTTATAACGTAATATCATAGATAATTGTTTTATGTGTTTACAAGTGTGTTTCCTTGTATTAGTTTGCCCTCTTGTGGACATAATGCGAAAAAAAAGAATTGAATGGTTTGAACCCGTCACATGCAGCAGGTGTTTCAACATGTAACAGGACATCACCTGTTACCTTTAGTCCTGTTACCTTTAGTCCTGTTAGCTTAAGCCCTGTTACCTTTAGTCCTGTTAGCTTAAGTCCTGTTCTCTTAAATCCTGTTACCTTTAGTCCTGTTAGCTTAAGTCCTGTTACCTTTAGTCCTGTTAGCTTAAGTCCTGTTAGCTTTAGTCCTGTTAGCTTTAGTCCTGTTAGCTTAAGTCCTGTTAGCTTTAGTCCTGTTAGCTTTAGTCCATTTAGCTTAAGTCCTGTTAGCTTTGGTCCTGTTAGCTTAAGTCCTGTTACCTTTAGTCCTGTTAGCTTAAGTCCTGTTACCTTTAGTCCTGTTAGCTTAAGTCCTGTTAGCTTTAGTCCTGTTACCTTTAGTCCTGTTAGCTTAAGTCCTTTTACCTTTAGTCCTGTTAGCTTAAGTCCTGCTACCTTTAGTCCTGTTAGCTTAAGTCCTGTTAGCTTTAGTCCTGTTAGCTTAAGTCCTGTTACCTTTAGTCCTGTTAGTTTAAGTCCTGTTACCTTTAGTCCTGTTAGCTTCAGCTCTGTTATCTTTAGTCCTGTTAGCTTAAGTCCTGTTTGCTTTAGTCCTGTTTGCTTTAGTCCTGTTACCTTTAGTCCTGTTAGCTTAAGTCCTGTTAGCTTAAGTCCTTTTACCTTTAGCCCTGTTACCTTTAGTCCTGCTACCTTTAGTCCTGTTAGCTTAAGTCCTGTTAGCTTAAGTCCTTTTACCTTTAGTCCTGTTAGCTTAAGTCCTGGTACCTTTAGTCCTGCTACCTTTCGTCCTGTTAGCTTAAGTCCTGTTACCTTTAGTCCTGTTAGCTTAAGTCCTGTTAGCTTAAGTCCTGTTAGCTTTAGCTCTGTTATCTTTAGTCCTGTTAGCTTAAGTCCTGTTAGCTTTAGTCCTGTTAGCTTAAGTCCTGTTACCTTTAGTCCTGTTAGCTTTAGTCCTGTTAGCTTAAGTCCTGTTACCCTTAGTCCTTTTACCTTTAGCCCTGTTAGCTTAAGTCCTGTTACCTTTAGTCCTGCTACCTTTAGTCCTGTTAGCTTAAGTCCTGTTAGCTTTAGTCCTGTTAGCTTAAGTCCTGTTCTCTTAAATCCTGTTACCTTTAGTCCTGTTACCTTTAGTCCTGTTAGCTTAAGTCCTGTTAGCTTTAGTCCTGTTAGCTTAAGTCCTGTTCTCTTAAATCCTGTTACCTTTAGTCCTGTTAGCTTAAGTCCTGTTAGCTTTAGTCCTGTTAGCTTAAGTCCTGTTAGCTTAAGTCCTGTTAGCTTAAGTCCTGTTCTCTTAAATCCTGTTACCTTTAGTCCTGTTCCATTAAGTCCTGTTACCTGAAATCCTGTTACATTTAGCTCTGTTACCTTTAGTCCTGTTAGCTTTAGCTCTGTTACCTTTAGTCCTGTTCCATTAAGTCCTGTTACCTTTGGTCCTGTTAGCTTAAGTCATGTTAGCTTTAGCTCTGTTACCTTTAGTCCTGTTAGCTTTAGCTCTGTTACCTTAAGTCCTGCTACCTTTAGTCCTATTAGCTTAATCCTGTTACCTTTAGTCCTACTACCTTTAGTCCTGTTAGCTTAAGTCCTGTTACCTTTAGTCCTGTTAGCTTAAGTCCTGTTAGCTTAAGTCCTGTTCTCTTAAATCCTGTTACCTTTAATCCTGTTAGCTTTAGTCCTGTTAGCTTAAGTCATGTTAGCTTTAGCTCTGTTACCTTTAGTCCTGTTAGCTTTAGCTCTGTTATCTTAAGTCCTGCTACCTTTAGTCCTATTAGCTTAATCCTGTTACCTTTAGTCCTACTACCTTTAGTCCTGTTAGCTTAAGTCCTATTAACTTTAATCCTGTTAGCTTAAGTCCTGTTAGCTTAAGCTCTGATAACTTTAGCTCTGTTAGCTTTAATCCTGTTACCTTAGGTCTTGTTAGCTTTAGACCTGTTACCTTCAGTCCTGCTACTTTTAGTCCTGTTACCTTTAGTCCTGTTAGCTTAAGTCCTGTTATCTTAAGTCCTATTAGCTTTAGTCCTGTTAGCTTAAGTCCTGTTACCTTTAGTCCTTTTAGCTTAAGTCCTGTTAGCTTAAGTCCTGTTACCTTTAGTCCTGTTACCTTTAGTCCTGTTAGCTTAAGTCTTGTTAGCTTTAGTCCTGTTAGCTTTAGCTCTGTTATTTTTAGTCCTGTTTGCTTTAGTCCTGTTAGCTTTAGCTCTGTTATTTTTAGTCCTGTTTGCTTTAGTCCTGTTAGCTTAAGTCCTGTTATCTTAAGTCCTATTAGCTTTAGTCCTGTTAGCTTAAGTCCTGTTAGGTTCAGCTCTGTTAGCTTAAGTCCTGTTAGCTTTAGTCCTGTTAGCGTAGGCCCTGTTAGCTTAAGCTCTGATAGCTTTAGCTCTGTTAGCTTAAGTCCTGTTAACTTTAGCTTAGTCTCGCCACCAGACAATCAGAGATCTCCGCCTTCTGATAGTCTGGGGACACTCCTTTCTAAAGTGTGTTTAACACACTGGAGAAAACAGTCGGCAACAAAGCAACGCCTCTTGTATTTTTGAAAAGGACACACCCTCATGGAAATGTGCGCTCTGCCTTTTCTCATCTGCAAGACAACGAACACACAGAGAGCTTGAAAATGGATGCCGAGAGATTTAACTCTGTTTTATCAAACATGTGCTCAGTCCACAAGATTGTGGAAATGAAGGACTTACAGTGGCTTTGTTTAAAACTTTTAACGCAGTCTGACTATGTTTACGAGCACAAGAGTTCAGCGAGCCACTTAAGGACCGCCCCGCAGATTTACTATTGGTTCTGCAATGTAAGGAGTTTTTTTTAAACTCTAAAATTGTATCCACCCATCTAAACACAAAAACAGGGAGAAAGTCATCAGTCTTGTTAAGCAAAGCGTCTTGTGAGTCTAGCTTTAGCTCTGTTAGCTTTAGTCCTGTTAGCTCTAACATGTTAAACTGCTGGGTTTCTGTCCTCTGCCATAAACCATCTGCGGTTCATCATGTTGTCTCAGATGTGTCACAGTGATTGTTAACATATGTGTTTTTATCTTTTAAATTTCACATTTATTTTCTCACCCAACACACGAAAACATTTCCCTCTGTCCACATGTCCACATGTTCTTTGTAAACATTCAGATTTAAAGAGTCTCCCATGAAGCCAAATCTTGTCGTCCTGCAGGAAGTGTGTGATGTCATGTCTTGCAGGAAGTGTGTGATGTCATCAGAACTAGTCGTTCATCACTGTCAATGCTTCACATTTAAATAAAGGTTGAAAGTTTCTGACTCTTCAATTGACAATGGTTGAGTCTCTGTGACATCATTCTGTGACATCATCAGTTTCCAGTCTCCTGTCAGCCAATCAGAAGTCTTCCTGCTCAGCTCGCTCTCTGGAGGAAACCCACCTGCTAATGATCACTTCCTGTTGAGAGAAAATCAATGACACCCATCAGCTGATGGATCCCTTCATTGATCACTGATTGATTTTGACTGAAGACTGAAGTTTTTCTCTGATACATGATGAAAACATTTCAGAACCGATCAGACTTATTGATTATTATTGATCAGGTACCTGAACCTTCAGCCTGCTCAGACAGACAGGTGAGTCTAGCTCGGCTTCTGATTGGTCGGCTGGATAGATGATGTAACACAACATCAGCTCCTGAAAAACAAACACAGTGACATCACTCACCTGATTCTAATCTCACCTGATGACATCACACCACCACCACTTGTTACCTTGGAGACGTTGGAGGTGATCCTGCTGAGAGCCGCTAGAGAACGCCACGAAAACGGACGCAACGCAGAGCCCCTGAACGCATCATCAACCCGTTCAACTACCACGGAATAACTACGGGAAGAGAGAAGGGACAGTTTGTAGATGGAGCTGAAGGTCAGAAAACAAACGAGGAAGACTTTTTAACGTGATGAAGACAGCGGCTCAGGGTCCTCACAAGGTCACAGAAACGAAATCACCTGTGTGTGTGTGTGTGTGTGTGTGCGTGTGAGTGTGTTACCTGGCGTGGTAGAAAGGCGGTCCCTTCCTGTACAACACTGAAAACAAACAGAGGAGTGTAAACCATAGACCAAAGGAGGCTCAAGGGACTGGTCAGGTGGTCTCTGACAGGTGTGTCCTATAGACAGTGCCCCCAGGGGAGGAGCCTGAAATGGAACACACCTGTGTATACGTGTGTGCGCGCACGTGTGCGTGTCTTACTGAAGTCGACTCCATACTTGGCCCCACCCCCTCCTTTTGGGATCCACCCCCTGCTTCGACAGTGCTGATAGGCTGAGAACGAGCTGACGAAGTCGGGCCGCAGGGAACGGAACTTCCTCCACAGCTGGAGGACTGACAGCGGCTCCTGACCAATCACAGGACAAGACATCATTAAAGGAGGGAATCCAAATGTAGAAGTAGGAAGTCAAAGTGAATGACAGACGGTCACCTGGTGCAGGTAGACAGACAGACAGCCCAAACTGTAGACCAGGAAGAAGGCCTGGAGGGACGGAGGGACAGAGAGACAGACAGACAGGTGATGAAGGCCACACCCCCTACATGTTGTCTTGGTACAGGTGATGAAGACCACGCCCCCTATGCTGTCCAGGTGTCCAGGGACAGCTGATGAAAGCCACACCCCTTACATGTTGTCCAGGAACAGCTGATGAAAGCCACGCCCCATACATGTTGTCTTGGTACAGGTATGATCATCTGTATGTAAAGAGGGACGACACCTCTCCACTTCTTGAAGCCTAAACAGATATGCCCACTACCATCCTGCCCTGGTGACACCATCTAGTGCCAGAGTCTGCTGCATTGAGTCCCCGCCCATACACCCGTCCGACCAATCATGAGCAGCGTCATAACAGCAAGCACACTGATTGGCTCACATAGCTGTCAATGATGACATCACACCTCTTTCTAATCAGAAAAACAGAAACCATGGAGGGGGCGGGGCTTATGACGTGTAAGGGGGCAGAGTTCAGCAGTTTTCCCTTCACGGTGGGGGGAAATCATGGCACCCATCTTTACATACTTTCTGACTCTGCCTCTATGGCGACAGCAGCAAAGACTCATAGGTAATATGAACATGTGATGGTGTGTTACCTCCTCCAGACTGAGCTGCAGGTACTCTGAGACGGAGACAGGAGACTGCCGCACCTGTCGGACCTCCCCGCACACCTGTACACACACACACACAAAAAGTATTTACATTATACAAAACACACTGACCAGACAAAAGTATTCATGGACACAAGTCCAGAGTCTTGATCGTTCACACACTGAACTCATGATTTTAACAGGATTTTAAATTATACAAACTTTATTTTAGTCAGTGATCAGACAGTGCTGCTACTTTCATGTCGTGTTCAGACTCCATGACATCAGCGTGGTTACAGCCCGACGCAGCGTCGTACGGTGTCACATTGATCGTGAGTGACGAGTGTCGTATGTGATAATGGGTTGTTTCATCTGGTGCAGTGAGTCCCCTCTGTCCCCTGCCTGTCCCGTGTCTCCTGTATGTCCCCTCTGTCCCCTGTGTGTCCCCTATGTGTCCCCTCTGTCCCGTGTGTCACATTTGTCCCGTGTGTCACGTCTGTCCCCTGTATGTTCCCTCTGTCCTCTGTGTGTCCCCTGTGTGTCACATCTGTCCCGTGTGTCACGTCTGTCCCCTGTATGTTCCCTCTGTCCTCTGTGTGTCCCCTGTGTGTCACATCTGTCCCGTGTGTCACATCTGTCACCTGTGTGTCACCTCTGTCCCCTGTGTGTCCCCTCTGTTCCCTGTGTGTCCCCTCTGTCCTCTGTCTGTCCCGTGTGTCCCCTGTATGTCCCCTGTGTGTCACATCTGTCCCCTTTGTGTCACATCTGTCCCCTGTGTGTCACATCTGTTGGGAAAGTCACAGACAGATTTTATGACATCAGTTGATCTGACACAGTGGAGGAGGAATAGGAAGAGTGTGTCTCCTCTGTCCCCTGTGTGTCAGACCTTCGTTCAGAGGGACAGACCTTCACTCAGAGGGATAGACCTTCACTCAGAGGGACAGACCCTCATTCAGAGGGACAGACCTTCACTCAGAGGGACAGGCCTTCACTCAGAGAGACAGACCTTCACTCAGAGAGACAGACCCTCATTCAGAGGGACAGACCCTCACTCAGAGGGACAGACCTTCACTCAGAGGGACAGACCCTCATTCAGAGAGACAGACCTTCACTCAGAGGGACAGACCCTCACTCAGAGGGACAGACCTTCACTCAGAGGGACAGACCCTCACTCAGAGGGACAGACCTTCACTCAGAGGGACAGACCCGCAATCATAGAGACAGACCCTCACTCAGAGGGACAGACCTTCACTCAGAGGGACAGACCCGCAATCAGAGAGACAGACCCTCACTCAGAGGGACAGACCTTCACTCAGAGGGATAGACCCTCATTCAGAGAGACAGACCTTCACTCAGAGGGACAGACCCTCACTCAGAGGGACAGACCTTCACTCAGAGGGACAGACCCTCACTCAGAGGGACAGACCTTCACTCAGAGGGACAGACCCGCAATCATAGAGACAGACCCTCACTCAGAGGGACAGACCTTCACTCAGAGGGACAGACCCGCAATCAGAGAGACAGACCCTCACTCAGAGGGACAGACCTTCACTCAGAGGGATAGACCTTTCATTTCAATTTCACTTTATTTGAAGAGGACAGTGCATATTAATGGACAATCGGTACAAATACGTGACGTAATGTAAATATGCCGGATTTAGCTAGAAGCTAATTTCCATCCGTAGTCCTCACATTAAAAGACAGACAGACATACCATAAATAACAGTTAAATCAACAACATATAAAGTGCACAACAATATTAGCAGCAGTTATACAGTAGATTCAACAAGGTTCGTGTCTAATGTGATACCAAGATACTTAATAATAATAATAATAATGATGCATTTTATTTGTTAGGGCGCCTTTCAAGCCACTCAAGGTCGCCTTACAGCAAAGATAAAAAAGCATACATCAAACAAGACACAGCATACAAAACATCATACAAATACATAAAAACAGAGGGGAAGACACTAAGACAGTGTAAGAACATAGTGCATTTGATCAGGTGGAATGGGCAAGTCTGAACAAATGTGTTTTGAGTTTGGATTTGAACAGACTGACAGATGTGGTGTTGCAGAAGTCAGGGGGGAGTGAATTCCAGAACTGGGGAGCAGAGTAGCTGAATGCTCTGCTCCCCATGGTAGCCAGGTGGGCGGGGGGAACAGAGAGGTGGATGGAGGAAGAGGATCTGAGTGTGTCTGCAGGTGTAGCAATGTGGAGGAGGTCAGACAGGTATGGAGGAGCGAGGTTGTGAATGGCCTTGAAGGTGAACAGTAAAATCTTGTATTGGATACGGTGTGTGATGGGGAGCCAGTGGAGCTGCAGCAGGACGGGTGTGATGTGGTGAGCGGATGGGGTCCTTGTGATGATACAAGCTGCTGAATTCTGTACCAGTTGTAGTTTATGGAGAGTTTTTTGTGGAAGACCGAACAGGAGGGAGTTGCAGTAGTCAAGCCAGGAGGTGACGAGACTGTGGACCAGAATGGTAGCTGTGTGAGGTGTGAGAGAGGGGTGGAGGCGCTTGATGTTGCGGAGATGGAAGTAAGCTGACCAGGTTATGTGGTTCATATGATTAGTGTAGGAAAGTGTGCTGTCGAGGATGACACCCAGACTCTTGACCTGTGGGGAAGGAGAAATTTTAGAGTTGTCAAAAGATAATGTGAAACTGGGGGATTTGGATGGGGTGGTTTTAGTGCCAATGAGTAGAATTTCTGTTTTGTTACTGTTTAATATGAAGAAGTTGGATGAAAACCAGGATTTTATTTCACGGAGCAGTCAGTGAGGGAAGAAGGTGGGAGGGTGGAGTCGGGTTTGGTGGAAATATGGAGCTGGGTATCATCCGCGTATGAGCCAAGAGGGAGTAAGTAAATGATGAATAGCAGGGGCCCAAGGAAAGAGCCCTGGGGCACACCTGTGGTGACTGGGAGTGGCTGTGATGTGAATGGTTTGAGGTGGATGAACTGAGAGCGGCCGGAGAGGTAGGATTTGAACCAGTTGAGGGGTGTGTGTGATGCCAATAGAGAAGAGTCTGTCCAGGATGGTGGTGTGTGAGATGGTGTCGAAGGCTGCACTCAGGTCAAACAGGATGAGGATGGATAGGAGACTGGAATCGGCTGATAGGAGGAGATGGTTGGTGATTTTGAGAAGTGGCGTTTCAGTACTGTGGAGAGGGCGAAAACCAGACTGGAATTGATCAAAAAGATTACTGTGGGAAAGGTGGGAATGAAGCTGAGAGGCAACAGTTTTTTCAAGTATCTTTGAGAGAAATGGAAGATTGGAGATGGGACGGAGGTTATTGTGGTTATTGGGATCTGCGCCAGGTTTCTTGAGTATTGGGTTGACAGCAGCTGTTTTGAGGGGTGAGGGAACAATTCCAGTGGTGAGGGAAGAATGGATTATGTGCATGATGAGAGGGGCCAGAGAGGGAATGGTGGCTTTAACAAGAGTAGTTGGAAGGGGATCTAGCTGGCAGGTTGATGATTTGGATTTGTTGATAAGACCAGTGGTTTCAAAAACGGAAGGTAGAGCAAATGGTGAGAGTGACTGGGAAGGGGACACAGAGGGAAATAAGGAAGATGAATTGTGAGACGAGCTGGGAGAAAGTTGCTGATGGATGTTATGAATTTTAGCAGTAAAAAAGGATAGAAGGGTATTACAAAAGGCAGTAGAGTACATCTGTGGAGGAAGAGAGTCCGGAGGTTGAGTAATGTTGCTGAGGAGTAAAAACAGGGCCCTTGAGTTTGACAGACCTTCAGCAGAGGGACAGACCTTCAGCTGAGCCCCAACATTTAAACACAAGCTTTTACTTTTGTTTGTTTGTTTGTGTCGGAGCTTCACACCGAAACACTAACGACTCACCTCACTGTCAGAGACCACCAGGACAAAACCAGGACCTGGAACCAAAGGACCAGGATCAGAGCCAGGACCAGGACCAGAGTCAGAGTCAGAGTCAGAGTCAGAGTCAGAGTCAGGACCAGGACCAGGATCAGAGTCAGGACCAGGACCAGGACCAGGACCAGGATCAGAGTTAGGATCAGGATCAGGATCAGGATCAGGATCAAGGTCCTGGTCTGAGCTGGGATCTGTACTGTGGTCCAGGTTCAGGTCTCGTGGGTTCAACCTGAGAACAGAAACAGGAAGTCTGTGAGCAGCAAAAACTCCGCCCACCTTCACCCGCCCTGCTGACGGAGGAGACAGACTGACGGTCTACACCTGAAACAGTTCTGAGACTCTGAGACCTCCATCAGAGGACAGAAAATTAATTTGAGACAGTAAGATGAGCCGAGAACATCAGGGCCCAGCATTTCAAAACTTGAATCTGGATCAGAATTATCCGGATTATGAAATCCTCCTGTTCTCAGTCAGGGATCAAGGTGATCCTGCTGACTTTATCTGGGTATTTCAAAACACTGGCAGGGTGGATCACTTTGATCCCAATCTGACCGGATGCGGATTTCCAAATCTCACAACTCTGTCCCTGGATCTGAAACATGGCGGACTGCTTCACTAAAGGAGCAGTTGGTAGCACAGCTTTCACATCAAAATATAGGTTTACCGTTACCTAATGTGTAGCGTATTTAAGAGCATACAGAGGCCACCCACCATCTGATGTGAGCCAGCTATTTGAATTGTTACCTACAATCTCTAATTGAGCTGAGGTCATGCTAACGGTAGCTAACGCGGCTCCATTGACTTGCATGTTAAGTAGCTAGCAGACCGAGTTTTGATATGCTACAGTAATGATGGTGACGTGCTTTTCTGTACTTAAACAATTTCTGTGACTATTGTGGATTCCTGACAGAGAATGGAGACTGAGAGGGCGGAGAGACAAATTGAATTGGCTGACGAGCAGCTCAAGCTGATGCTGCTTCAGCAGAGAGAGACAGAATTAAAGATAAAACTTCTGGAAAAGAAGCTCACCTCAGACCTGTGAGCAGTCTTTAGGTTCTGTGACACTATTTAGATTTACATTTTGTTTCTAATTGCTTTTTTAATACTTTGTTTGAACTGCCATGTGCTTATTATGTTAATCCCTGTGTTGTTTCTGTCACTATCTGTAAAGAAAATAATGTGCTATACAAATAAATTTGCATTGCATTTCCTTGCCTTTGTCTGACCACAAACATATGTCGGATGTTTTGGTACAAACAGGTTACAATATTAGGTGAAACTAGACGTTGAGAAATAGGTCTGTATTTGTTACTCTTATTTACAGCAGCTTCAGGAAGTATGGCCAAACAATGTTTTTCTATGCTTGAAATTACTTACAACTAAAACACTAATTTAGATAAAGTGTAATGAACATCTTGAGTATCAATATCTAGGAGAAGTGGAGCTGAGGCTTTGTCAAATCCACCTCTGAGGTGGGATCCAAATAATCCTGAAATTTGGTATCAAATTGATCCAGATCTCTGCCTTAACTTTTGAAATACCCAAATGCAGCCTTTATCTGGATTAAAGGGAGGATTGGATTACCAGATCTGAATTCTGATCCCCAGGATCAGGATCCTCTTGATCTGTATTGAAATACCCAGTTTTCAGATCAGATCAGGATTTAATCCAATCCGGCCAGGATAATTCTATCAGATCACTTTGAAATACTGGGCCCGGAACATTAAAGAGTTTATTAAAAATACTTAAGTTTTAATTTCTACATTTCTTTTGTTAAAACAAACATTAAATTTTAAATTGCCATTTTTTTCAGTGGAGTCTGGTGATGGAGGAGAAAATGGGTTCATCCCAATATCCCTCCTTGACTCCTCCGTCCTCTGTCCTCAATCACTTGACCCGGGAACTGATCAAGACTCGCCATCTTGTAGTATGGAACGTGTCAGTTCGTTAAATGCACTTGGAGGAGTCGAGGAGTCGAGGAGTCGAGGAGAGAGGAGACTTTCAGAGAAGAGGGAAGCGAGGATACACGAGTGCAGCCTTCACTGAAGTCTTTCACTGACCAACACACCTCCTGATTGGATATCAGTTGTTGATTGGACAGTTGATCGGACTGATCTGATACATCACAACATGACTGTGAGTGAAGACACATTAGAGATTAAACTCAGTGTGTCACTGACAAGTTTGATATTTGATTTGTTTACTGATTCATCGAATTAAAAATCTGAACAAGAAAAGAACCAAACGACTTTCTGTCAAAGAACCTGTCAGTCAGTCAGTCAGTCAGTCTGTCAGAGAGCCTGTCTGTCTGTCTGTCAGAGAACCTGTCAGTCAGTCTGTCTGTCTGTCAGAGAGCCTGTCTGTCTGTCTGTCAGAGAACCTGTCAGTCAGTCTGTCTGTCTGTCAGAGAGCCTGTCTGTCTGTCTGTCAGAGAACCTGTCAGTCAGTCTGTCTGTCTGTCAGAGAGCCTGTCTGTCTGTTTGTCTGTCAGTCAGAGGATCTGTCTGTCTGTCAGAGAACCTGTCTGTCTGTCTGTCTGTCAGTCAGAGAACCTGTATGTCTGTCTGTCAGTGAACCTGTCTGTCTGTCAGTCAGTGAACCTGTCTGTCTGTCAGTCAGAGAACCTGTCTGTCTGTCAGTGAACCTGTCTGTCTGTCTGTCTGTCTGTCAGTGAACCTGTCTGTCAGTCAGTCAGTCAGTCAGTCTGTCTGTCTGTCCGTCTGTGAGTCAGAGAACCTGTCTGTCTGTCTGTCAGTCAGAGAACCTGTCTGTCTGTCTGTCAGTCAGAGGACCTGTATGTCTGTCTGTCTGTCTGTCTGTCAGTCAGAGGACCTGTTTGTCTGTCAGTCAGAGAGCCTGTCTGTCTGTCAGTCAGAGGACCTGTCTGTCTGTCTGTCTGTCAGTCAGAGGATCTGTCTGTCTGTCTGTCAGTCAGAGAACCTGTCTGTCTGTTTGTCTGTCAGTCAGAGAGCCTGTCTGTCTGTTTGTCTGTCAGTCAGAGGACCTGTCTGTCTGTCAGTCAGAGGATCTGTCTGTCTGTCTGTCAGTCAGAGAACCTGTCTGTCTGTCTGTCTGTCTGTCAGTCAGAGAACCTGTCTGTCTGTCTGTCTGTCAGTGAACCTGTCTGTCAGTCAGTCAGTCAGTCAGTCAGTCTGTCTGTCTGTCTGAGTCAGAGAACCTGTCTGTCTGTCTGTCTGTCAGTCAGAGAACCTGTCTGTCTGTCTGTCTGTCTGTCAGTCAGAGAACCTGTCTGTCAGTCAGAGAACCTGTCTGTCTGTCTGTCTGTCTGTCTGTCTGTCTGTCTGTCTGTCAGTCAGTCAGTCAGAGAACCTGTCTGTCTGTCTGTCTGTCTGTCTGTCAGTCAGAGAACCTGTCTGTCTGTCTGTCTGTCAGTGAACCAGTCAGTCAGTCAGTCAGTCAGTCAGTCAGTCAGTAAGTCTGTCTGTCTGTCTGTGAGTCAGAGGACCTGTCTGTCTGTCTGTCAGTCAGAGAACCTGTCTGTCTGTCTGTCAGTGAACCAGTCAGTCAGTCAGTAAGTCAGTAAGTCAGTCTGTCTGTCAGTCAGAGGACCTGTATGTCTGTCTGTCTGTCTGTCTATCTGTCAGTCAGAGGACCTGTATGTCTGTCAGTCAGTCAAAGAACCTGTCTGTCAGTCAGAGAACCTGTCTGTCTGTCTGTCTGTCTGTCAGAGAACCTGTATGTCTGTCTGTCAGTCAGAGGATCTGTCTGTCTGTCTGTCAGAGAACCTGTCTGTCTGTCTGTCTGTCAGTCAGTCTGTCAGAGAGCCTGTCTGTCTGTCAGTCAGAGGACCTGTATGTCTGTCAATCAGTCAAAGAACCTGTCTGTCAGTCAGAGAAACTGTCTGTCTGTCTGTCTATCTGTCTGTCAGTAAGAGAGCCTGTCTGTCTGTTTGCCTGTCAGTCAGAGAGCCTGTCTGTCTGTCTGTCTGTCAGTCAGTCAAAGAACCTGTCTGTCAGTCAGAGAACCTGTCTGTCTGTCTGTCTGTCAGAGAGCCTGTCTGTCTGTTTGTCTGTCAGTCAGAGGACCTGTCTGTCTGTCAGAGAACCTGTCTGTCTGTCTGTCAGTAAGAGGATGTCTGTCTGTCTGTCTGTCAGAGAACCTGTCTGTCTGTCTGTCAGTCAGAGAACCTGTATGTCTGTCTGTCAGTGAACCTGTATGTCTGTCTGTCAGTGAAGCTGTATGTCTGTCTGTCAGTGAACCTGTATGTCTGTCAGAGAGCCTGTCTGTCTGTCTGTCAGTCAAAGAACCTGTCTGTCAGTCAGAGAACCTGTCTGTCTGTATGTCTGTCTGTCAGTGAACCTGTATGTCTGTCAGAGAGCCTGTCTGTCTGTTTGTCTGTCAGTCAGAGAACCTGTCTGTCTGTCAGTCAGTCAGAGAACCTGTATGTCTGTCTGTCAGTGAACCTGTATGTCTGTCAGAGAGCCTGTCTGTCTGTCTGTCTGTCAGTCAGAGGACCTGTATGTCTGTCAGTCAGTCAAAGAACCTGTCTGTCAGTCAGAGAACCTGTCTGTCTGTCTGTCTGTCTGTCTGTCTGTCTGTCAGAGAGCCTGTCTGTCTGTCAGTCAGTCAGAGGACCTGTCTGTCTGTCAGAGAGCCTGTCTGTCTGTCTGTCAGTCAGAGGATCTGTCTGTTTGTCTGTCAGAGAACCTGTCTGTCTGTCTATCAGTCAGAGAACCTGTCTGCCTGTCTGTCTATCAGTCAGAGAACCTGTCTGTCTGTCTGTCAGTGAACCTGTCTGTCTGTCTGTCAGTGAGTCAGTCAGTCAGTCAGTCTGTCTGTCTGTCTGTCAGTCAAAGAACCTGTCTGTCTGTCTGTCTGTCAGTCAGTCAGAGAACCTGTATGTCTGTCTGTCAGTGAACCTGTATGTCTGTCTGTCAGTGAACCTGTATGTCTGTCAGTCAGTGAACCTGTATGTCTGTCTGTCAGTGAACCTGTCTGTCTGTCTGTCAGTGAGTCAGTCAGTCAGTCAGTCTGTCTGTCTGTCTGTCAGTCAAAGAACCTGTCTGTCTGTCTGTCTGTCAGTCAGTCAGAGAACCTGTATGTCTGTCTGTCAGTGAACCTGTATGTCTGTCTGTCAGTGAACCTGTATGTCTGTCTGTCAGCCTGTCTGTCTGTATGTCTGTCTGTCAGTGAACCTGTATGTCTGTCAGTCAGCCTGTCTGTCTGTATGTCTGTCTGTCAGTGAACCTGTATGTCTGTCAGAGAGCCTGTCTGTCTGTCAGTCAGAGGACCTGTATGTCTGTCAGTCAGTCAAAGAACCTGTCTGTCAGTCAGAGAACCTGTCTGTCTGTTTGTCTGTCAGTCAGAGAGCCTGTCTGTCTGTCTGTCTGTCAGTCAGAGAACCTGTCTGTCTGTCTGTCAGAGAACCTGTCTGTCTGTCTGTCTGTCTGTCAGTCAGAGAACCTGTCTGTCTGTCTGTCAGTGAACCTGTCTGTCTGTCTGTCTGTCTGTCTGTCAGAGAGCCTGTCTGTCTGTTTGTCTGTCAGTCAGAGAGCCTGTCTGTCTGTTTGTCTGTCAGTCAGAGGACCTGTCTGTCTGTCTGTCAGTCAGAGGATCTGTCTGTTTGTCTTTCAGGCAGTGAACCTGTCTGTCTGTCTGTCTGTCAGTCAGAGAACCTGTCTGTCTGTCTGTCAGTGAACCTGTCTGTCTGTTTGTCTGTCAGTCAGAGAGCCTGTCTGTCTGTTTGTCTGTCAGTCAGAGGACCTGTCTGTCTGTCTGTCAGTCAGAGGATCTGTCTGTCTGTCTGTCAGTCAGAGGACCTGTCTGTCTGTCAGTCAGAGGATCTGTCTGTCTGTCTGTCAGTCAGAGAACCTGTCTGTCTGTCTGTCTGTCAGTCAGAGAACCTGTCTGTCTGTCTGTCAGTGAACCTGTCTGTCAGTCAGTCAGTCAGTCAGTCTGTCTGTCTGTCTGTCTGTCTGTCAGTCAGAGAACCTGTCTGTCTGTCTGTCAGTCAGAGAACCTGTCTGTCTGTCTGTCTGTCTGTCTGTCTGTCAGTCAGAGGACCTGTATGTCTGTCTGTCTGTCTGTCTGTCAGTCAGAGGACCTGTTTGTCTGTCAGTCAGAGAGCCTGTCTGTCTGTCAGTCAGAGGACCTGTCTGTCTGTTTGTCTGTCAGTCAGAGGATCTGTCTGTCTGTCTGTCAGTCAGAGAACCTGTCTGTCTGTTTGTCTGTCAGTCAGAGAGCCTGTCTGTCTGTTTGTCTGTCAGTCAGAGGACCTGTCTGTCTGTCAGTCAGAGGATCTGTCTGTCTGTCTGTCAGTCAGAGAACCTGTCTGTCTGTCTGTCTGTCTGTCAGTCAGAGAACCTGTCTGTCTGTCTGTCAGTGAACCTGTCTGTCAGTCAGTCAGTCAGTCAGTCTGTCTGTCTGTCTGTCTGAGTCAGAGAACCTGTCTGTCTGTCTGTCAGTCAGAGAACCTGTCTGTCTGTCTGTCTGTCTGTCAGTCAGAGGACCTGTATGTCTGTCTGTCTGTCTGTCTGTCAGTCAGAGGACCTGTATGTCTGTCAGTCAGTCAAAGAACCTGTCTGTCAGTCAGAGAACCTGTCTGTCTGTCTGTCTGTCAGTCAGTCAGTCAGAGAACCTGTCTGTCTGTCTGTCTGTCTGTCTGTCAGTCAGTCAGTCAGTCAGAGGACCTGTCTGTCTGTCTGTCTGTCCGTCAGTCAGTCAGAGAACCTGTCTGTCTGTCTGTCTGTCAGTCAGTCAGAGAACCTGTCTGTCTGTCTGTCAGTCAGAGAACCTGTCTGTCTGTCTGTCAGTGAACCAGTCAGTCAGTCAGTCAGTCAGTCAGTCAGTAAGTCTGTCTGTCTGTCTGTCAGTCAGAGAACCTGTCTGTCTGTCTGTCAGTGAACCAGTCAGTCAGTCAGTCAGTCAGTAAGTCAGTCAGTCTGTCTGTCTGTCTGTCAGTCAGAGGACCTGTATGTCTGTCTGTCTGTCTGTCTATCTGTCAGTCAGAGGACCTGTATGTCTGTCAGTCAGTCAAAGAACCTGTCTGTCAGTCAGAGAACCTGTCTGTCTGTCTGTCTGTCAGTCAGAGAACCTGTCTGTCTGT
Organism: Cromileptes altivelis; assembly: GCA_013133815.1. Lineage (NCBI taxonomy): Eukaryota > Metazoa > Chordata > Actinopteri > Perciformes > Serranidae > Cromileptes > Cromileptes altivelis. The sequence continues at coordinate 50,208,683 of CM023134.1, forward strand.
CTGTCTGTCTGTCTGTCTGTCAGTCAGAGAACCTGTCTGTCTGTCTGTCTGTCAGTCAGAGAACCTGTCTGTCTGTCTGTCTGTCTGTCTGTCTGTCAGTCAGAGAACCTGTCTGTCTGTCTGTCTGTCTGTCTGTCAGTCAGTCAAAGAACCTGTCTGTCAGTCAGAGAACCTGTCTGTCTGTCTGTCTGTCTGTCTGTTAGAGAACCTGTATGTCTGTCTGTCAGTCAGAGGATCTGTCTGTCTGTCTGTCAGAGAACCTGTCTGTCTGTCAGTCAGAGGACCTGTATGTCTGTCAGTCAGTCAAAGAACCTGTCTGTCAGTCAGAGAAACTGTCTGTCTGTCTGTCTGTCTGTCAGTAAGAGAGCCTGTCTGTCTGTTTGTCTGTCAGTCAGAGAGCCTGTCTGTCTGTCTGTCAGTCAGTCAAAGAACCTGTCTGTCAGTCAGAGAACCTGTCTGTCTGTCTGTCTGTCAGAGAGCCTGTCTGTCTGTTTGTCTGTCAGTCAGAGGACCTGTCTGTCTGTCAGAGAACCTGTCTGTCTGTCTGTCTGTCAGTGAGAGGATGTCTGTCTGTCTGTCTGTCAGAGAACCTGTCTGTCTGTCTGTCAGTCAGAGAACCTGTATGTCTGTCTGTCAGTGAACCTGTATGTCTGTCTGTCAGTGAAGCTGTATGTCTGTCTGTCAGTGAACCTGTATGTCTGTCAGAGAGCCTGTCTGTCTGTCTGTCAGTCAGAGAACCTGTCTGTCTGTATGTCTGTCAGTCAGAGGACCTGTCTGTCAGTCAGAGAACCTGTATGTCTGTCTGTCAGTGAACCTGTATGTCTGTCAGAGAGCCTGTCTGTCTGTCTGTCTGTCAGTCAGAGGACCTGTATGTCTGTCAGTCAGTCAAAGAACCTGTCTGTCAGTCAGAGAGCCTGTCTGTCTGTTTGTCTGTCAGTCAGAGAGCCTGTCTGTCTGTCTGTCAGTCAGAGGATCTTTCTGTCTGTCTGTCAGTGAACCTGTCTGTCTGTCTGTCAGTGAGTCAGTCAGTCAGTCAGTCTGTCTGTCTGTCTGTCAGTCAGAGGACCTGAATGTCTGTCAGTCAGTCAGAGGACCTGTATGTCTGTCTGTCAGTCAAAGAACCTGTCTGTCTGTCTGTCTGTCTGTCAGAGAACCTGTCTGTCTGTCTGTCAGTCAGTCAGAGAACCTGTATGTCTGTCTGTCAGTGAACCTGTATGTCTGTCAGTCAGCCTGTCTGTCTGTATGTCTGTCTGTCAGTGAACCTGTATGTCTGTCAGAGAGCCTGTCTGTCTGTCAGTCAGAGGACCTGTCTGTCAGTCAGAGAACCTGTCTGTCTGTTTGTCTGTCAGTCAGAGAGCCTGTCTGTCTGTCTGTCAGTCAGAGGATCTGTCTGTCTGTCTGTCAGTCAGAGAACCTGTCTGTCTGTCTGTCTGTCTGTCAGAGAACCTGTCTGTCTGTCTGTCTGTCAGTCAGAGAACCTGTCTGTCTGTCTGTCAGTGAACCTGTCTGTCTGTCTGTCTGTCTGTCAGAGAGCCTGTCTGTCTGTTTGTCTGTCAGTCAGAGAGCCTGTCTGTCTGTTTGTCTGTCAGTCAGAGGACCTGTCTGTCTGTCTGTCTGTCAGTCAGAGGATCTGTCTGTTTGTCTGTCAGGCAGTGAACCTGTCTGTCTGTCTGTCTGTCAGTCAGAGAACCTGTCTGTCTGTCTGTCAGTGAACCTGTCTGTCTGTTTGTCTGTCAGTCAGAGAGCCTGTCTGTCTGTTTGTCTGTCAGTCAGAGGACCTGTCTGTCTGTTTGTCTGTCAGTCAGAGGACCTGTCTGTCTGTCTGTCAGTCAGAGGATCTGTCTGTCTGTCTGTCAGTCAGTGAACCTGTCTGTCTGTCTGTCTGTCTGTCAGTCAGTCAGTGAACCTGTCAGTCAGTCAGTCAGTCAGTCAGTAAGTCAGTGAAGCTGTATGTCTGTCTGTCAGTGAACCTGTATGTCTGTCAGTCAGAGAACCTGTCTGTCTGTCTGTCTGTCTGTCTGTCAGTCAGAGAGCCTGTCTGTCTGTCTGTCAGTCAGAGGATCTGTCTGTCTGTCTGTCAGTCAGAGAACCTGTCTGTCTGTCTGTCAGAGAACCTGTCTGTCAGTCAGTCAGTCAGTCAGTCAGAGAACCTGTCTGTCTGTCTGTCAGTGAACCTGTCTGTCTGTCTGTCTGTCAGAGAGCCTGTCTGTATGTTTGTCTGTCAGTCAGAGAGCCTGTCTGTCTGTCTGTCAGTCAGAGAGCCTGTATGTCTGTCTGTCTGTCAGTCAGAGGATCTGTCTGTCTGTCTGTCAGTCAGAGAACCTGTCTGTCTGTCTGTCTGTCTGTCAGTCAGAGAACCTGTCTGTCTGTCTGTCAGTGAACCTGTCAGTCAGTCAGTAAGTCAGTCAGTCAGTCTGTCTGGCTGTCAGTCAGTCAAAGAACCTGTCTGTCTGTCTGTCTGTCAGAGAACCTGTATGTCTGTCTGTCTGTCTGTCTGTCTGTCAGTGAACCTGTATGTCTGTCAGAGAGCCTGTCTGTCTGTCTGTCTGTCAGTCAGAGGACCTGTATGTCTGTCTGTCAGTCAAAGAACCTGTCTGTCAGTCAGAGAACCTGTCTGTCTGTCTGTCTGTCTGTCAGTCAGTCAGTCAGTCAGAGAACCTGTCTGTCTGTCTGTCAGTGAACCTGTCTGTCTGTCTGTCTGTCAGAGAGCCTGTCTGTCTGTTTGTCTGTCAGTCAGAGAGCCTGTCTGTCTGTTTGTCTGTCAGTCAGAGAGCCTGTCTGTCTGTTTGTCTGTCAGTCAGAGAGCCTGTCTGTCTGTTTGTCTGTCAGTCAGAGAGCCTGTATGTCTGTCTGTCTGTCAGTCAGAGGATCTGTCTGTCTGTCTGTCAGTCAGAGAACCTGTCTGTCTGTCTGTCAGTCAGAGAACCTGTCTGTCTGTCTGTCTGTCAGTCAGAGAACCTGTCTGTCTGTCCGTCAGTGAACCTGTCAGTCAGTCAGTAAGTCAGTCAGTCAGTCTGTCTGGCTGTCAGTCAGCCAAAGAACCTGTCTGTCTGTCTGTCTGTCAGAGAACCTGTATGTCTGTCTGTCTGTCTGTCTGTCTGTCAGTGAACCTGTATGTCTGTCAGAGAGCCTGTCTGTCTGTCTGTCTGTCAGTCAGAGGACCTGTATGTCTGTCTGTCAGTCAAAGAACCTGTCTGTCAGTCAGAGAACCTGTCTGTCTGTCTGTCAGTCAGTCAGTCAGTCAGAGAACCCGTCTGTCTGTCTGTCTGTCTGTCTGTCAGTCAGTCAGTCAGTCAGTCAGAGAACCTGTCTGTCTGTCTGTCTGTCAGTCAGTCAGAGAGCCTGTCTGTCTGTCAGTCAGTCTGTCTGTCAGTCAGTCAGAGAGCCTGTCTGTCTGTCAGTCAGTCTGTCTGTCAGAGAGCCTGTCTGTCTGTCAGTCAGTCTGTCTGTCTGCTTTGTTACTGATAACTGTATCATTATATATACATACAGTACAGGCCAAAAGTTTGGACACACCTTCTCATTCAATGCGTTTTCTTTATTTTCATGACTATTTACATTGTAGATTCTCACTGAAGGCATCAAAACTATGAATGAACACATGTGGAGTTATGTACTTAACAAAAAAAGGTGAAATAACTGAAAACATGTTTTATATTCTAGTTTCTTCAAAATAGCCACCCTTTGCTCTGATTACTGCTTTGCACACTCTTGGCATTCTCTCCATGAGCTTCAAGAGGTAGTCACCTGAAATGGTTTTCCAACAGTCTTGAAGGAGTTCCCAGAGGTGTTTAGCACTTGTTGGCCCCTTTGCCTTCACTCTGCGGTCCAGCTCACCCCAAACCATCTCCATTGGGTTCAGGTCCGGTGACTGTGGAGGCCAGGTCATCTGCCGCAGCACTCCATCACTCTCCTTCTTGGTCAAATAGCCCTTACACAGCCTGGAGGTGTGTTTGGGCTCATTGTCCTGTTGAAAAATAAATGATCGTCCAACTAAACGCAAACCGGATGGGATGGCATGTCGCTGCAGGATGCTGTGGTAGCCATGCTGGTTCAGTGTGCCTTCAATTTTGAATAAATCCCCAACAGTGTCACCAGCAAAACACCCCCACACCATCACACCTCCTCCTCCATGCTTCACAGTGGGAACCAGGCATGTGGAATCCATCCGTTCACCTTTTCTGCATCTCACAAAGACACGGCGGTTGGAACCAAAGATCTCAAATTTGGACTCATCAGACCAAAGCACAGATTTCCACTGGTCTAATGTCCATTCCTTGTGTTTCTTGGCCCAAACAAATCTCTTCTGCTTGTTGCCTCTCCTTAGCAGTGGTTTCCTAGCAGCTATTTGACCATGAAGGCCTGATTGGCGCAGTCTCCTCTTAACAGTTGTTCTAGAGATGGGTCTGCTGCTAGAACTCTGTGTGGTATTCATCTGGTCTCTGATCTGAGCTGCTGTTAACTTGCAATTTCTGAGGCTGGTGACTCGGATGAACTTATCCTCAGAAGCAGAGGTGACTCTTGGTCTTCCTTTCCTGGGTCGGTCCTCATGTGTGCCAGTTTCGTTGTAGCTCTTGATGGTTTTTGCGACTCCACTTGGGGACACATTTAAAGTTTTTGCAATTTTCCGGACTGACTGACCTTCATTTCTTAAAGTAATGATGGCCACTCGTTTTTCTTTAGTTAGCTGATTGGTTCTTGCCATAATATGAATTTTAACAGTTGTCCAATAGGGCTGTCGGCTGTGTATTAACCTGACTTCTGCACAACACAACTGATGGTCCCAACCCCATTGATAAAGCAAGAAATTCCACTAATTAACCCTGATAAGGCACACCTGTGAAGTGGAAACCATTTCAGGTGACTACCTCTTGAAGCTCATGGAGAGAATGCCAAGAGTGTGCAAAGCAGTAATCAGAGCAAAGGGTGGCTATTTTGAAGAAACTAGAATATAAAACATGTTTTCAGTTATTTCACCTTTTTTTGTTAAGTACATAACTCCACATGTGTTCATTCATAGTTTTGATGCCTTCAGTGAGAATCTACAATGTAAATAGTCATGAAAATAAAGAAAACGCATTGAATGAGAAGGTGTGTCCAAACTTTTGGCCTGTACTGTATGTATATATAACATTATGTGATAACCATTATATATGTATATATGACATTATGTGATAACTGTATCATTATATATGTATATATAACATTATGTGATAACTGTATCATTATTTATGTATATATAACATTACGTGATAACCATTATATATGTATATATTACATCATGTTATAACTGTATCATTATTTATGTATATATAACATTACGTGATAACATTATATATGTATATATTACATTATGTGATAACTGTATCATTATTTATGTATATATAACATTATGTGATAACTATCATTATATATGTATATATAACATTATGTGATAACCATTATATATGTATATATTACATTATGTTATAACTGTATCATTATTTATGTATATATAACATTACGTGATAACTGTATCATTATATATGTATATATAACATTATGTGATAACTGTATCATTATACAGTGGTCGGACACCCTTATAATTTCACATAATCTCCAATGTTATCATGAAATACTTGTGGAAAAATCTTTTTTGTGTTTCAAAAGGTGTGGCTGCATTAGACAGATACAAACAAATACAAATTATATTTTTTTTGTTTATTGTTTACAAGAAAAACTAACAAAACTAAATTCTTGACAGTTTCAATATGTCAGTTCTCAATATTGTCGGTATCAACGTCAACAAATAACAGAGAATGTGTTCAAAACTGAACAAAAAATAAATAAACCATCACATCATCAAATTAATATTTAGTTGTCCTGCCACTGGCACGTAGTAGAGCTCTAATCCTGGCTGGCATGTTTCCCACGAGCCTTTCACACTGTTGAGGGGTAATCTTGTCCCATTCTTCTTGAATTACTGCTTTTAATTCTTCTAAATTCTTTGGTTTATGCTTTGAAACAGACCTTTTGATAATCCACCACAGATTTTCAATGGGGCTCATGTCCGGGGATTGAGCTGGCCACTCTAAGACCTGGATACTGTGCTCCTGTAGCCAAGTTCTACTGGCCTTGGATGTGTGGCAAGGGGCATTATCTTGTTGAAACATCCAGTTTTTACCTCAACGGAACAGTACACGCGCAGAAGGGAGCATGTGGGTTTGGAGAATGGTACAATACTTGGTAGAGTTCAATGTGCCATCACAGACAGTGAGATGACCAACACCAGCAGCACTCATGCATCCCCAAACCATGATACTGCCTCCACCATGCTTGACAGTAGGTACTGTACATGCTGGAGATAATGCTTCGCCTGGCCTTCTGCGTACCCTCACATTAGTAGGAGGAAGATAAAGCTGGAAACTGGACTCAACTGACCACAAAATCTTCTTCAAATTCCTGGCTGTCCAGTTCTTGTGTGCCTGGGCCCAACAACGCCGGGCTAACCTCTGTCTCTCATTGATCGGGAGCTTCTTGATAGCCAGTTGGCCACGTACAGTGCGGGTGGAACACTGGACACCAGTTTGGTTTGACCACTGCTGCTGAAGCTCCTGTGATGTCATTCAGCGGTTTTGCCTGCACATGTGGATCAGGATGCGGTCATTTCTTGCTGAAGAAACCCTTGGACGCCCAGATCTTGGTTTGTCTTCCAAGCTGTTGGTTCGTCTGTATTTCTGCAGAGTGTATCCAACTGCTGAAGGACTGCATCTGCACTTCCTGGCTATCTGGCGGCAGCTGTACCCTTCCGGGCTGAGAATCTTTATCTTCAGGCATGTTTCCTGCGTTGGGTTCCTTGTTTTTGCCATTTTTGTGTCTGAAGAACTTTCAAATGTGCTGGCTTTATGTAGACACAAAGCTTGGCAACAAAAATTGTGTCTTTTAATAAAAAGAACAACCTTCATCACTGGTACCAAAATGACCCAATACTCAAAATTTCTTATGTATTTTTATGGAACCAATCAATTTTAAGTTTTTAATGACCTTTTTAGGATTTATTTAGTATTTTGGCTGTGACTGTACTAAAAGAAATTGCACTTGAAGACCTAAGAGTGATTCTTAATGCGAATAGTAATAGTCGCATTAAAAAATCGATTTTTCAAAAATAAAACAACTATTCGAAAATCGTGACCATCCCTAATATCCATCATTATATATGTATATATAACATTATGTGATAACCATCATCATATATGTGTATATATATATATATATATATATATATATATAACATTATTTGATAACCATCATCATATATGTATATACAACATCTCATCAATGTCTTATTTCTCTAGACATATTTCCTTGTTTTTCCTCTCCTTGCGTTTCATTCTCACATCTCTCCCTCTTGTCCTATGAGGGCGGAGCTAAGATGCAAGGAAGCGATGCAAGTGAGGGAAATGTGGATGTGAAATCTCGTATTGGGATGAACCCATGTCTTTACCTGCAGCTCCTCTTCGCCTCAGGCTCCGCCTCTGAACACGGCCACTGCCTCTTTGTGTGGGGACAGGCTCCACCCTCTGGTCCTGGCTCTGCCCCCTCCTGTCCATCCTCCAACCCTCCCCCCACCTCCCTCCTCACTTCTGCTATTTCTACTGGCTGAGAGAGGCTGAGCAGGGTTTGATTGACAGCTGCTTCATCCAATCCCTGAGCAGAGAGAGCCGCACCCGCCCACCTGAGGAGCTCATCATACCTGTGGGTGGGGGGGATGTAAAAAGTGTTTCTTCAGTGATACACAGGAACCTCATTTATGATGTCATCATGAGAACAGACAGGATGTGATGTCAGCACATGAACAGACAGGATGTGTTGTCACTCACCTGGACTGTGAGATGACAGGTAGAAACAGACCTGCATGATCTATAACAGAAACAGAGATCAGCTGGCTGCAGGAAAAGAAGTGATTGGACCAGATTGAGGATGATGTCACAGTTTGGGTGTAAACTCACGCTCCCATTGGTCAGAGATGCTGTGATCCGGTCTGGCTCTGGACAGGATGCCTTTACCGAAGTAACCCTGAAACAAGACGAGACCGTCACCTGAGGTCTGAACTCTGACCCCAGTTCATCTTACCTAGGATACCTTGTGGTTATCTGTCTGACTAACCCGTCACATGGTCCGTCTGATAACCAGTTACTACACAGCTGGTTCCAACCAGTTCAGCCAGCTCTGGGTTTTCATGTCAGCCACGAGTATGTTCGTGTGAAAGAGGCGGGGCTGTTAATGATGAGTGACATCATCAGAACGATGAATGAATGAATGAATGAGGAGCTTCATATGTGATGAAACTGTCAGTGTGATGTAAACGACACTCTGTGATCAACAAGAACATTAAAATCACTCTCCAAAAATTCATCGTCAGGTGTCACTGAGCTGTGTGATGACGATGATGATGATGATGATTATTTTTTATCCTGGTTCTCATCATACAGATGTCTCATGTTATTCTGATGAATCACAGGTGTGTTACGCCGGGTTGACACTACACAACATTTATGTCCGTCACTCTGTCAGATCAGGCGATTGTGGAATCTGTGATTCCACAATCGCCTGATCTATGCTTCCTTTAGGGAACATCATTAGAAATCACTCTGTAAATTTCCATTGTTATGCGGATGATACTCAGTTGTATTTATCTATGAAGCCAGAAGAAAGTAATCAATTAACTAAACTCCATAACTGCCTTAAAGACATAAAAAATTGGATGAGCACCAATTCCCTGATGTTAAATTCAGACAAAACTGAAGTTATTGTTCTTGGCCCCAAACAACTCAGAGACTCTTTATCTGATGACATAGTTTCTCTAGATGGCATTGCTCTGGCCTCTAGCACTACCGTAAGAAACCTCGGAGTAATATTTGATCAAGATTTGTCTTTTAATTCTCATTTAAAACAAACCTCACGGACTGCATTTTTTCATCTGCGTAATATTGTGAAAATTAGGCCTATCCTGACCCGAAAAGATGCAGAAAAATTGGTCCACGCTTTTGTTACCTCAAGGCTGGATTACTGTAACTCTCTATTATCAGGTAGCTCTAGTAAGTCCTTAAAAACTCTCCAGCTAATTCTGAATGCAGCAGCACGTGTACTAACAGGAACTAAGAAACAAGATCATATTTCTCCTGTTTTAGCTTCTCTGCACTGGCTCCCTGTAAAATCCAGAATTGAATTTAAAATCCTACTGTTAACTTATAAAGCTCTAAATGGTCAAGCTCCGTCATATCTTAGAGAGCTCATAGTGCCATATTATCCCACCAGAACACTGCGCTCTGAGAACGCAGGGTTACTCGTGGTCCCTAAAGTCTCCTAAAGTAGATTAGGAGCCAGAGCCTTCAGCTATCAGGCTCCTCTCCTGTGGAATCATCTTCCCGTTGTGGTCTGGGAGGCAAAAAGAAAATCAAACATGCTAGACTTTCTGTTGGAACATCGTGAGGCGTCCCAGATGTGACGTTGGTGGTCATCTACTATGACACACTACACCAGATAAAACTATGTATTATGTCATACAAGACTGATTGTCGTTCATGACTCGACAGGCTGATATCATGGAGTCTGAACCAGACATGAAAGCAGCAGCACTGTCTGATATTTGTCTATAATTTTAAAACCTGTTAAAATCATGAGCTCAGTGTGTGAACAATCTCTGTGTTTGATTTAAAACCAGAGGAAACAACAAAATGATTCTAACTGATCTGTAATGGGCCATGGTAACTGATGCTGAACAGTTAGCTGCTCCTGAGCAGATTACTACATTGAGGACATCATGTGGACGTCATGTGAAATAACTCACACCTAGTTTAACATCATGTGGACTAACTCACACCTGGTTTAACATCATGTGAAATAACTCACCTGGTTTAACATCACGTGGACTAACTCACACCTGGTTTAACATCACGTGAAATAACTCACACCTGGTTTAACATCATGTGGACTAACTCACACCTGGTTTAACATCATGTGAAATAACTCACACCTGGTTTAACATCATGTGGACTAACTCACACCTGGTTTAACATCATGTGAAATAACTCACACCTAGTTTAACATCATGTGGACTAACTCACACCTGGTTTAACATCATGTGAAATAACTCACCTGGTTTAACATCACGTGGACTAACTCACACCTGGTTTAACATCACGTGAAATAACTCACACCTGGTTTAACATCATGTGGACTAACTCACACCTGGTTTAACATCACGTGGACTAACTCACACCTGGTTTAACATCACGTGAAATAACTCACACCTGGTTTAACATCATGTGGACTAACTCACACCTGGTTTAACATCACGTGAAATAACTCACACCTGGTTTAACATCACGTGGACTAACTCATACCTGGTTTAACATCATGTGAAACAACTCACACCTGGTTTAACATCATGTGGACGAACTCACACCTGGTTTAACATCATGTGAAATAACAACTCACACCTGGTTTAACATCATGTGGACTAACTCACACCTGGTTTAACATCATGTGAAACAACTCACACCTGGTTTAACATCATGTGGACGAACTCACACCTGGTTTAACATCATGTGAAATAACAACTCACACCTGATTTAACATCATGTGGAAGAACTCACGCCTAATTTAACATCATGAAATAAATCACACCTTGTTTAACATCATGTGGACTAACTCACGCCTAATTTAACATCATGTGAAATAAATCACACCTGGTTTAACATCATGTGAAATAACTCAACTTTCCCAGGATATCTTCTCGCTATCTGGTTTTACTAACCCTACCATTAGCCGTCTGGATAACAGGTACTACGAAGCTGATTATTAACTGGGTTATTCAAATTTTGGTTTTCCTATCTAACTACGATCATGTTCATGTGAAAGAGGTGGGGTTGTTAATTGCTAGCGTCAACATCAGTACCAGGAATGAAGTAGGCTGCTTCATATGGTATGAGATGAAATGGTAGCGGAAGAGTCAGCGGTCATTTCATACTTAATTTCCATGCCGGTATCAAGAAGCTGTGAGATCTACATGACATTAGTATATTTTGCTGTTTAATTGGATGACAATAACACTTCTCTGAATATGTCACATAAGCACTTTAAAGCAACACCAGACTGTTTCTGCTGCTGAAGGAAAGAGTGGAAAAGTAGTCATTAAAACGGGAACCAATTAACAGTGTGAGGATTATTTTACTAATAAAATATGATTTGTTTTGTCCTAGTTCCCATCACACAGGTGTCTCATGTTATGTTTTTGATTTTTTTGATAAATATATTTATTGAATTTTTCATATTTAAAATAAAAACAATTGCAAAATGTAATGGTTTACATAAACATACTACAACAGACAAGCACAACAAATAAAAACATACAAACAAACAATAAACATTACAGTTTCGTCGTATTCAGGCGCTCAGCAAACATCCGGGTTGGTGACTTTTACGATATTTAATGAAATGTCCCCATACCTAAATAAAGCTCTGTATTTTCCTCTTAGTAGCATGGCTAAACAGTTAGAAATAGTTAGTTTTAAACCAATGTCCAACTGTAGGTGCTTCTGTGCTCTTCCAGGCAGTTGCAATACAGTGTTTAGCCTGAAGTGAGCATAAAATGACAATTATTTTATTAGGTCTGTCAGTGTTAATGTCTGTGGAGGTAGTCCAAGGATAAATAGCTGAGGGCAGATAAGTAACCTAATAGAGATAATACCCAAAATAGTTTGTATGACCTCTTCCCAGAATTTTTCCAATTTTGGGGCAGCTCAAAAGGCAATGGAATAATGTGCCCTCTTCTAGGCCACATTTAATACATGAATCAGGATTATTATTATCAAAGCGATGTGGAGGGAGTTTATATATATATAAATATATATATATATACGTATAATCCATTTGAATTGTATAAGCTTAAATCTGGTATTGATTGGCTCTGGCTCTGTGCATCTTGACAGACTCTCTTCCAGTAATTTTCAGAGATCTCTACCTCTAGGTCACTAGACCATGGCAGTCCTTTGTTATCTGAGGATTCTTTGGATTTAGCTACAGTCATTTTATACAAAAGGGAAACCTGGCCACAGCCTTGAAGATGATTTAATACAGCTTTTTCAAGGCTAGACAGAGGAGGTATACCAGAGGACTCTTTAAGTGCTGTTAAAATGTAACTTCTTATTTGCAGGTATTTGAAAAATGTTTTGAAGGAATGTTATAGTTTTTTTGTAAATCCTTAAAACTATAAAGTACATCATTATCATCATCTTATTAGTGGGTTTAAGGGTAATACAACAGGCTTAAAGGTTGTGTGGGAAAGAGACTTGGGAATAATTTATGAGGAGGAAGAATGGAGCAGATTGACTTGGGAGATGCTAAGTCCAATGAGAGATGCCAGGTCCAAACTCATCCAGTTTAAAATATTCAATAGACTATACTGGACACCAGTGAGGATGAATAGACTTGGGTTGAGTGAGTCAAACCTCCGTTGGCGCTGCAAAACAGATAAAGAAGATCTTCTCCACATGTTCCTTTACTGCCCCAATTTAACTGCCTACTGGCAGAGGGTTACAGAAAAGATCATAGATAGTCTAGGTACAAATATCAATCTTAATCCCGCATTATATCTCCTGAATAGTATGAAAGGAAACAAGAGAATAAATTAGAAAAAAAAGCACAGTGGCTAAAGGTAGCACTCACCACTTCTAAAAGAGTCATATTGAGGCATTGGGCAGGAAAAAATAACCCGACCTACTCTGAATGGCTCAATGCATTAACAGAAACAGCCTCATATGAACAATTAACATATAAAATAAATGGTAAGATAGATATTTACACAGAAATTTGGGAACCATTTTTAACACAAATCAGGAATGGACAATCCGGGACTGGAAACTAAAACCTGTTAATTAACTATTACTGTTTCTCAGTGCATTTGTTTGACTGACGGCTGGGGGAGGGTGGGGGGTTCATTTTATTCAATTAATTTCATTTTGTTTGTTTGTTTTAATGGTACCATTATATTCATTCTAATGAAATCCACATCAACTGTATGTTGACTGTATGTGTATAGGCAGTGCTCACATTGTCACAGGTCAGTTTATTTTTGTCATAATTCAGTCATGTGTAGAGAACCCTCTCACCTACAGGTGTGTTGGTTTTAGTTATTTTGTGAATGTATGATGGGTACTTGTTAACATGAAAACTAATAAAAAGTAAAATAAGAAAGTGCATCATTATCATCATACATATCCATAACTTTGCTAATCCCTCTCTCTGTCCGGAGCCTAAAGCCAGGATCTGCTCTGCCTCGAGAGATTCCACATATTGCTATGAAATATGATAAATCTGAGTCAATATTTAGGTGTGCTTGTAGCCTATACCAGATTCTTATTGTATTCTGGACAAATGGATTATGGGTACTTTTTAACAAGTTTTTCAATGTGTCAGAATACGAGTATAGGTTTTGGGGGTAAAAGAGATGTCGTGGCGCTTTCTATTGTGACCCAGGGTATTGCAGCATTGTCCGAGAACCAATGCATAGCTGCTCTAATCTGGGCTGCCCAATAGTACCAGAGAAGGTTTGGAACTTGGAGCCCTCCTCTATCATATGGCAGGTAAAGCAGAGTCAGTCTGAGTCTGGGGCGTTAATTATTCCAAGTAGAGTTAGTTATCATCATCATCTGGTGCATACCCCTGGACAGATTAAAAGGGTTGGATATAATGGTATTGGTCATAACTTCTGCACTGGGGTTGCTGTGCAGTAGTATTTAATATTTCCTCCAAGGCCAAATCTGGGCAATGTTGCAAAAATATATATGGCCATTCCACTCTGTCAAAGGCCTTGTCAGCGTCGAGGGATATAATGGCTGTGTCTGGGCTCTCCTTTCAGTATGTATAATATTGAGCACCCTTGTCAAATTTTGAAATGCCTGCCTGCCTCTTATAAATCCATTTTGATCTACATGTGTAAGGTCTGGCAAGCATCGTTCTAAGCTCATGGCAATGACTTTGGCTAAAAGATTAGTGTGTGAATTTAAAAGTGATATGGGACGGTATGATTCACATTTAGATGGTGGTTTACCAGGCTTCAAGATATTTGTAATAAGGGCTCTGGAAAGAGAAGGTGGCAGAGAATTTGTTCTGAATGCCTCCTCAAGCATTTCTAAAAAAGGAAGCAGCAGTTTATCTTTAAAGGTCTTGTAGATATTGATAGGTAGCCCACTGGATCATCTCTATTAGGGCCGTAGACACTGACTAAATTGAGATGTTGGCCAAATAAATTACCCTGTAGAATAATAAACCTACCTCCAGGGTCAAGCGTGGTGGCACTGAGGTGAAAAGGGATGGATTTATGAATTAGAATTACCACACCCCTGGCCCGGGATGTAAAATTAGCTGCAAAGATCTGTCCTTGCCATCTTCTCCTCAATCTGATAACCTCACCTGAAGTTAAGTGTGTCTCCTGGAGAAACCCAATTTTTGATCCCAAGTGCTTAAAGCAATAGTTGGTAATGTTGGAGAGCTAGCAAGATTTGAAAGTGGCACCTCCTCTAAGGTACGCCCCCTCCTCCCCCTCCCGCCAGTGCTCCGTCCAAAGCCACGGCCCCACACAAGCTTGAATGCGCATCCTCATCCTGGAGAGCCGAGTAAAATAACAAATCCCCCCGAAGCAAACAAATAATTACCTGTCCAACAGAAAGACAGCAACCTCTGCATCACTTTTCAGGCCCTTCAGCTCCCTCAGTTGTCTCCACCGTGCAAAAGCTGCACCGATGTTGATATCTGGTTTATCCTCTCACTTTATCCAAAGCCTTTTTCATAGCAGGCTTTTCTGCCTCTGACTTTCTTTTCTCAGCCTGTTTAGCGGGGCAAGCCGTTACAAGTAACGCTGGAAGTGCATTTTCTCTGCCATTGTTCAGCAAACTCCTGCTAACTCAGTATTTCTGCTGAGCAGTGTGCTGAATATTTCCAGCAATGGTGACACGTGATGAATGCATGCAGGGAGGAGGGAGGGAGGGACGGAGCGAGGCTCGGGCAGGACGAGACATGAAGGCATCTGATTGGTTCTTTCCATTCGCACCAAATGGCAGGGATTGGTCAGAGTTTTTACAGGCCTGCAGCTGCCACAGAGGTCGGATTTTTTTCATTCCTTTTTCTGAACACATTATGTATTGACTACTCTCAGGATGAAGGACCATTTCACCCAGTATAGCAAAAAGTGTTTCTGAACAGGATTACCAACTATAACTTTAAGAAGGCATCATCTATTTCATCATAAAACACTGAATGTGTGGTATATGTAAAAGCCCATGTGAAAAATGTAATACACACACACTAAAACAAAGCATGTCACAACATATAAGTTACATCATATAATTATGGCATGCCCTTCAAATTGTGGATGAGTGGCTTAAGTGATCAGACTCATAATATACAAAGGAAAGAAAAAACTCAAGAACAAGAAAGTAAGAATAACAGTAACTGCTAGCAATTATGAACAAACTGGCAAACAACAACAAACAAGCTTAAAGCTAAACATTATCCATGGTGAGCTGAGGCTTGAACTCACAACTTCTGAGACTGAGGGCCGTCTTCTATCTCACTGAGCTAACTGGCAACTGATGGTTCATGTGTGGCTTCACAGATTGACTAAGCCAAGCATCAGGGTGCCAGACAGTAGCCATCCATGCCATGGAAAAGCACATTTCAAAGTGAAAGTTCCAAAGCTGTAGCACATATGGTTGATTTGTTATGAATTTTCAAAGTTTTGAAATCTAGAGGCTTGCTGTAGCGCCATCATCAGGACTATTGTCTTGTGTTTCCAGTTGAGGACATCTGGCATGAGACTGGACCTTTGTGCAAAGTTTGGGTAGATTTCTCACATGAAAATGTTGCACGAGCTGAGGCCTGAACTCACAATCTTCAACACCAAGAACCATCCTCTATCGCACTGAGCTAATTGACAAACAGAAATGTCACATGTAGCTTCACAAATTGACTGAGCCAGTCACCTGTGCGCAAGACAGCAGCTGTTAGTGTGTAAAGACAGATTTCAAACGGCTGTCAAAAATTCAGTTATTAAGACAAAAATCCGAAAATACACAATTGGTGGCGGCAGTACCTCAGTCCATAGGGACTTGGGTTGGGACCCGGAGGGTCGCCTGTTCAAGTCCCTGTCCGGACCAAAATATGGAGCATGGACTGGTAGCTGGAGAGGTGCCAGTTCACCTCCTGGGCACTGCTGAGGTGCCCCTGAGCAAGGCACCGAACCCCCCAACCACTCGGGGTGCCTGTCATGGGCAGCCCACTCTGACATCTCTCCATGGAGAGATGTCAGAGACCCACACATGCACAAACTATACATGCACTAAGTGCACTTAGTGCATGTATAGTTTGTGCATATGTGTGTCTTTCGGACATGCAACAGAGTGAAAAATTGAATTTCCCCTCGGGGATTAATAAAGTTTATAAAATTAAATTAAATCAAAATTAAATTGCATCTAGACAGCATGGAGATGTTGGTAATTTGTTTTTAACAATGATTTATTGGCTCCTTAAGTGAAAAACTGATGTTTAAAATTGCCATTTTTACATTGACTCCAATTGTTTACATTAGAGCAAAATTCAAAATGTTGTAAAAACAAAATTCAGTTTTGGAGATAAAATTCTGATATTTTCCAAACATCATCTACCATGACTCCAACATTTTGTCTTTTTTTTTTTAATGAACATTGAAAATGTATTTAGCAAGAATTTGCATGTACATGTTTACAGTACCGTTTACAGTCACACATTTTGATGCACTGTAGGCTCAATTTTCGATAAATCAAAAATCTGTGTGGATCGTTTGAGTAGAACAGTCTGAAGATGCTCTGTAGCAAGTTTGGTATCAATTGAGCAAAAACTGTGGGAGGAGATAGGTTTAACAAGTTTTACAGTTTTTGAAAAAAACAGAGTGATGAACTTCATAATTTTTAATAGGTTTAAATGTACAAAAGTTTCTTCAGTATTGGGGCTACAGTTTGATGAAAGCTGTGAAGAAATCTGCTCTGATGTGTGTGATGCCGTTGATAACTTCCTTGTGCCTCGACTTTGTGCCTTCAGAGAATTTATGGCTAGAAGTACAGCATCCTGCTGTTGAGCGCATGCTTCTTGTTGGGTAGCTTCATCAGAGAGTGTGGCCTTGTCCATCTTCCTAGACTTGTTGCTGTCATCGGCTGGCAGCGCCTGTTCTGTGTTAGCTTGTATTTTGTTGCTAGTTGGCGTCAACCTTGTTACTGGTGTTTGAGGGTTCAACAAACTTTCAGATTTTGCTGTTGTTGTTATTTTCTTCTCCTTCGCCTCCCGAGGCAACCCCAGGTTGCCTTCTTTGTTCCTCTGTGTGCAATTCAGGACTTACACAGGGTGTATATTGTAGTGCTAGTCAGAGACTCAAGGAAAGCGTTTGCCTAACTTGCTGCCATAACCGAAAGTCGTCTCATGTTATGTTGAGCTGCAGTGATGAATCAGAGAGTAAAAGAAGTAGCACCATCACTGCAGGCTAAAATAAACTTTGCATAATTTCAAATCATGTGTTTAGTGTGTAAATAATATCTGTCTTTTTTAGAAACTCTTTTTTAAAACCAGTAGAAATATGAAATTATTCTAACTGACCTATAACAACATACAGGCTCCACTGTTTTACCTGTCACGGCACACTTTTGTCCATGGATACTTTTTTCTTCAGTGATCTGATTGGTCAGAGGTCGGGGTGTCAATAGGCTGTGATCCTTTAACCTGAAGTTAACCTGCACCGGAGCAGGGCCCTATTTCAGGAAGCAGGCTTAACAAACAGAGTGAGGTGTGATGGGAACAGCCTGCAGAGCGTGTTCATATGTGCAGTGATGTGATGTCATGTGATGAGGTCATGTGTCTAACATACAGAAACATGTTTCTATCTTAACAGTGTTCATATATTTGAATATAATGTATTCAGCTGTAATGGGATGGAGCCCAAACACACTGGGCACAAACTCAACATCAAACACACAGATATGAAACAGACTGGTAAAAGTTTTGTTTCTACTGACTTCATTCTGTCAATATTAGGCTGAGGTTCATTTAACTGCTGTGAAATGACTTCATGTAATCTCCTTTATTCTCACATGGAGCTATTATGGGATGTTGTGACCCATCAATGAGCCAGTTACACCGTGGAGTGTCTGAATATATGAAAAGTATTCATGAATCACTGCATCATGTATCCACGTAGATTCATTTCTCATCAACACTGACAAACCTGCAGTTCTTTTTTTAAACATTATTTTTTGGCTTTTGTTGCCTTTAATGTCAGGACAGCATAACATTATGGGGAGAGAGGGAACGACATGTAGCACAGGACAGCAGGCTGGGTTTGAACTCGCGGCTGCTGCATCAGGAGCTGAGCGTCTGCTCCATCCACTGAGCCACTGATACTCCGTGGTAATTACTTTAACAATGGATTGTGATTTATGTCCAGGGAAAACCACAACAAGGGTCCAAAGTCTTTTCAGAGCCAGAGACACTTTTCTTACGGGCCGATAAACCGCTGTCTCTCTGATGTGTTCAGTGTCTCAAATGTTATAAAGAAAAGAATCAAAGGACAATGCATAAAATGTGCTGTGATGATAATGTAAATCCAGGATGTGTAATATGTGATATATGTGGGTGGAACAGATTGTTAGATAAATGATAGAGTGTGAGGTCAAACAGTATCTTTCATATAGACACTCCTCCAGGGAGACATCCAAACAGGCTCTAATCACCTTCTCCTTACACAACAGCCTCTGAATACACTGGGCCTCAACCTCCACCACTTCATTCACTAAAGGACACGCCATGTTTCTACTTCCTGCTACACGCTCAGCCTCAGGCTGACATGAAGCAAACCTGTGACTCAGCAGGTTAGCTTCACAGAGTATGTTGCCATAGTAACTGACTCGGGGTTTCATCTCAGGCTGAACAAACTCAGAGTTTCACTGATCCTGATTTCTGAAATAGGGCCCAGGTCAGCTGTTCAGCATCAGTTACCATGGTTATTTATCCGGTACAAAGAGAGCCAGCTTCGTAGGACTGAAACCCAGAGTTAACCCTTCGGTTACCTCGCTAACTTCACATCCCACTTCGTGGTACAGACCTCTCGTTTAACATCATGTGAACTTGTTTTGTTACAATCTCAGACCTGGTTGTGGATCTTCTGGATGTGGTCCGGGTGACAGACCAGCACGTGTTGGTTGATGAGCTCCGCCCGGAAGTGGCTCGCCTCCTCCAGGCTGCGGATCATCGGTAGCGGAGCCTCGTACTCCTCCTGCACCCGCGTGCGTCTCCGCGGAGCCCGAAACTCCGCCTGCATGCTGCCGGGTCCGGATCAGAGGTGCAGTCCTCTGCTGTATCCGGACTGTGTTTTCTGCTGCTGAGACGCAGCGAAGGACGATGCTAACTGTTAGCCTGCTAGCCTATTAGCCTTTTAGCTTGTTACCTTGTGTTCCAATGACTCCGTTAGCTTGTTAGCTTATTAGCTTGTTAGCTTATTAGCTTGTTAGCCTGCGTGATAACAGACGGGTTCGTGGCTCATTCATTCACAAAGTGTTCAGTCTGGTCGGGTTTGTTTTGCTGCCGGACGCTGCAGTGTCATCGAATCCGTGTCCGGCTAGAACTGTCGTCCTCCTCCGTCTGTTCCTCCCCCAGGCTGCTCACCAAGTGTACTTCCGTTTTCTTTTTAATCGGTTTTATTAAAGACAAAATACAAAAAAAAAATAATAATAAAAAACAGGACACACACACACACAGACACACAGAGACAGAATAAGACACACAGAGACAGAATGAGACACACGCAGACACACAGAGACACACGGAGACACAGAGACAGAATGAGACACACACAGACACACAGAGACACACGGAGACACAGAGACATAGAGACACACACAGACACACAAAGAGACAGAGACACACAGAGACAGAGACACACAGAGACACACAGAGACAGAATGAGGCACACAGACACACGGAGACACAGAGACATAGAGACACACACAGACACAAAGAGACAGAGACACACAGAGACACAGACACACAGAGACACACAGAGACAGAGACACACAGACACACAGAGACACACAGAGACACACAAAGAGACACAGACACACAGAGACACAGACACACAGAGACACACAGACAGAGACACAGACACACAGAGAGACACAGACACACAGAGACACACAGAGACACACAGACAGAGACACAGACACACAGAGAGACACAGAGACACACAGACAGAGACACAGAATATTTATTTTCTGAGTTTTTTTTTTAAACAGGAAGTCTGAATTTTCATTTGTGATTCTTCTTACATCAAACAAAAATAAAATATTCTAAACATTTGCAAATCAAACTGACCACGAGATGTTTCTGTCTGAAGCTCAGGATCCAAAACACACTGAAACACCTTCATGTGAGTTCCTTGTAAAAAGAACATCAGTCTCTGACTCAGGTTTTTATCGCCGGAGGAACCAGAATTAGTGGAACATTTAACCAGAACCTGAGGAACATTTAATCAGAACTTATCTTTAGTCAGAACATACAGGAGAAGCTTTTTTAAACTGTTCCAACATGATGATGATGATGATGATGATGAAGGATTCTGTTTAGAACTGAATGTTTTATTGTCCTATGATCATTCTGATGAAGAACACAAATCCTCAGCCAGCTAAGTGTTCCTCACCAGTTTACAGCCCAGTGTTCCTTATCAGTTAACAGCCCAGTGTTCCTCACCAGTTAACACCTGGTACAGGTGTATAGTACTCCAGGTGTTCTTCCTGCATGTATGTCCATCACTCCAGACCTGAATCTTGATTCCACAGCAGAGAAGGTCTCTGATGTCGTGTCTGTGAATTAAGCCACCTCACGACCCCAGACCAGGTGTCACCATGTACCTGTGTCAGTGTCTTCACCTGTGCGACAGTCTGAGAGCAGACCCCTGATCAGATGATGTAACAACTGCTTTAAACAAGTTCGAGTCAAAGCTTTAGTTCAGAGGACTGTCCCCCTTTCTGTCCCCCTGTCTGTCCACCACGTAGTACTGGTGTCTCTGGATATGTTGGTACAGCGTGGTGTATTTGGTGACCCTCCTCATCCTCGGCAGGATGAAGCTGTGAGTGAAGGTCTCTCTGCTCAGAGAGCTCCGCCCCTCTGTCGCCAGGACACTGTTAATGAACCGAAGACAGAAAGTGAAGCAATTATGGTCCTTGTCATCGAACCTGAGAGACAGACAGGGGGACAGGAGACAGATGCTGTTAACAAACTGAAGACAGAAGTTGAAGCAGTTAAAATTCCTCATTGAGCTGTGAGGTCACGGGGTCAGGGGACGGACACAAGGTCATGGGACGGACACAAGGTCAAGGGAAAGACACAGGGTCAGGGGGTGGACACAAGGTCATGGGACGGACACAAGGTCAGGGGCAGACATAGGGTCAGGGGATGGAAACAGGGTCAGGGAACGGACATAAGGTCTGGGGAAAGACATGGGGTCGGGACGGACACAGGGTCAGGGGACAGACATGGGGTCAGGGGACAGACACGAGGTCAGGGGAAAGACATGGGGTGGGCACAAGGTCAGGAGACAGACATGGGGTCAGGAGATGATCACGGGGTCAGGGGACGGACACAAGATCAGGGGAAGGACACGGGGCAGGCACAAGGTCAGGGGATGGAGGTTGTTGCTGGGTGTTACTTTTGTCTTTTCTGTCTGTGTGAGGTGTACCTGTTCCAGAAAGGAGGTGTACCTGTTCCAGAAGTGAGGTGTGCCTGCGCCAGGTGTGAGGTGTATCTGTGTTAGGTGTTAGGTGTACCTGTACCAGGAGTAGGATTGGGCTCTGGATCCGGTTCTTTTTTTTGGAACCGGGCCCATCACATTTCAATCAATTCAATCAATTTTATTTATAAAGCCCAATATCACAAATCACAATTTGCCTCACAGGGCTTTACAGCATACGACATCCCTCTGTCCTTAAGACCCTCACAGCGGATAAGGAAAAACTCCCCAAAAAAAAACCCTTTATCGGGGAAAAAAAAAACGGTAGAAACCTCAGGAAGAGCAACTGAGGAGGGATCCCTCTTCCAGGACGGACAGACGTGCAATAGATGTCGTACAGAACAGATCAGCATAATAAAATAGCAGTAATCCGCATGACACAATGAGACAGAAAGAGAGAGAGAGAGAGAGAGAGAGAGAGAGAGAGAGAGAGAGAGAGAGATGCAGGTAATGACAGTAGCTTACAACAACGTTAATGAAAGTAATAATATTATAGTTATAGTTCTGGCTATTGTGATACAATATGTTGAAAGTATGTATTAATATGTGACAGTATACATGTGTGACAATAGTCATATGTGTAAAATAACAGTAGAAGTATGACTAATGACTAATGATGGCAGCAGCAGCAGCAGGAGGCATCTGGCAGGACCACGGCAGCAGCACAACCACACACGTCACGCTGTCCAGGCACTGCTGTGATATGAGTTAATCTGAGAGACAGTGGAGCACAAAGGCTCCGGAGAAGAAGCCGAGTTAGTGACATCCAGAATGGCCGAGTTAGCAAGATGCAGTAATAGAATACGAGAGAGAGAGAGAGAGAGAGAAGGAGAAAAGGAGAGAAGGTGCCTGGTGTATTATAGGGGGGTCCTCCGGCAGACTAGGCCTAAGTCAGCCTAACTAGGGGCTGGTACAGGGCAAGCCTGAGCCAGCCCTAACTATAAGCTTTATCAAAGAGGAAAGTCTTAAGTCTAGTCTTAAATGTGGAGACAGTGTCTGCCTCCCGGACCGTAACAGGAAGATGATTCCACAGGAGAGGAGCCTGATAGCTGAAGGCTCTGGCTCCTGATCTACTTTTGGAGACTTTAGGGACCACGAGTAACCCTGCGTTCTCAGAGCGCAGTGTTCTGGTGGGATAATATGGCACTATGAGCTCTCTAAGATATGACGGAGCTTGACCATTTAGAGCTTTATAAGTTAACAGTAGGATTTTAAATTCAATTCTGGATTTTACAGGGAGCCAGTGCAGAGAAGCTAAAACAGGAGAAATATGATCTCGTTTCTTAGTTCCTGTTAGTACACGTGCTGCTGCATTCTGAATTAGCTGGAGAGTTTTTAGGGACTTACTGGAGCTACCTGATAATAGAGAGTTACAGTAATCCAGCCTTGAGGTAACAAAAGCGTGGACCAATTTTTCTGCATCTTTTCGGGTCAGGATAGGCCTAATTTTCGCAATATTACGCAGATGAAAAAATGCAGTCCGTGAGGTTTCTTTTAAATGAGAATTAAAAGACAAATCCTGATCAAATATTACTCCGAGGTTTCTTACGGTAGTGCTAGAGGCCAGAGCAATGCCATCAAGAGAAACTATGTCATCAGATAAAGAGTCTCTGAGTTGTTTGGGGCCAAGAACAATAACTTCAGTTTTGTCTGAATTTAAGATCAGGAAATTGGTGCTCATCCAGGTTTTTATGTCTTTAAGGCAGTTATGGAGTTTAGTTAATTGATTACTTTCTTCTGGCTTCATCGATAAATACAACTGTGTATCATCCGCATAACAATGGAAATTTATAGAGTGATTTCTAATGATGTTACCTAAAGGAAGCATATATAGAGTAAATAGGATTGGTCCGAGCACAGAACCTTGCGGAACTCCAAAACAAACTTTGGTACGTAAGGATGATTCATTACGAACGTCAACAAATTGAAAACGATCAGATAAATAAGATTTAAACCAGCTCAGTGCAGAACCTTTTAGGCCAATTAAGTGATCCAGTCTCTGCAGTAGAATTTGATGGTCAATTGTGTCAAACGCCGCACTAAGATCTAATAAAACAAGTACAGAGACAAGTCCCTTGTCTGAAGCAATCAGAAGGTCATTTGTAATTTTAACTAGTGCTGTCTCAGTGCTATGATGCACTCTAAATCCTGACTGAAATTCCTCAAATAAATTATTATCATAGAGAAAATCACACAGCTGGTCTGCGACTACTTTCTCAAGGATCTTTGACATAAAGGGAAGATTAGATATTGGTCTATAGTTGGCTAACACCTCTGGATCCAGGGTGGGCTTTTTTAGTAGAGGTTTAATTACAGCTACCTTAAAAGACTGTGGTACATAGCCTGTTAATAAGGATATATTGATCATATCTAATATATGAGTGTTAACTAAAGGAAAGACCTCTCCATTTGGAGTAATGGTTCCTGCAAACAGTTCCTAGATTGTAAAAAAAAAAAAATGTTGCGTGCATTTCCATTAATGTGCGGCACGGGCCGCATATTTCTGTCTGAACCCGACCGAGCCTGACATCATTTAATTACTAAAGCACTGAGTTTGTGTCACACAGTTGCCATGGTTACAGGCTATTTAACAGGCCGGCGTGCACTGTGGGTGCTCAGCGGAGAGGGAGACCTCTGTGTTTGAGACGGGAGCGGGCGGCAGGAGGTCCGACGCTTCCAGCGAGGGGAGAGGTAGAAACAAACAGCCAGTGTGTGTGTGTGTTATGTTCAGGTGTTGTCATGTAAATAACAGCGCCCAAACATGAATGCATTTAAGTATTTTTTATTACATTGCTGAGGTTGATTTGAGGTAATAGTGTTACTGTAGAAATCAGAGAATCACTTTTTGTTGTTATATATTCTCAGGGAGATGATACAAGCTCTAAATCTGAAATACACACCACACACAAACATGTATTTTCATCTAATTGCACTGTGCAACAGTTATAATAAAGTTTTTGTATTTGTATGATTGCATTTGTGTTTATTATATACTTGTTTAAGTATAGCAAGTATAATGAATAGAATGTAGGAATTGGTAAGAGGAATCAATAAGGACTCGAAGCATTAAGAAGGAATCAGTAAGGAATCGGAATCATTAAAATCTTAACGAGTCCCAACCCTAACCAGGAGTGAGGTGTACCTGTTTTAGGTGTGAGTGTTACCTGTTTTAGGTGTGCCTGTGCCAGGTGGGAGGTGTACCTGTACCAGGAGTGAGGTACGCCTGTGCCAGGTGTGAGGTGTACCTGTGTCTCATGTGAGGTGTACATGTTTCAGGTGTGAGGTGTACCTGTGTCAGGTGTGAGGTGTACCTGGTTCAGGTGTACCAGTACCGGGTGTGAGGTATGCCTGAGCCAGAAGTGAGGTGTACCTGTACCAGGTGTGAGATCTATCTGTACCAGATTTGAGGTGTCCCTGTGCCAGAGGTGAGGTGTACCTGTAACCGGTTTGAGGTTTAACTGTACCACAAGTGAGGAGTGCCTGCACCAGGTGTGAGGTGTACCTGTACCAGAAGTGAGGTGTACCTGTGCCATGTGTGAGGTGTACCTGTGTTAGGTGTGAAGTGTACCTGTGTCAGAAGTGAGGTATACCTGTGTTAGGTGTGAGTTGTACCTGTGTTAGGTGTGAAGTGTACCTGTGTCAGAAGTGAGGTATACCTGTGTTAGGTGTGAGTTGTACCTGTGTTAGGTGTGAGGTGTTGCTGTACCACATGTGAGGTGTACCTGTGCCAGGCAGGGTCCCACATGGGTCCAACAGAGAAGCGGTCCAGGTACTGGTCCCATTGAGCTAGCAGGTTGAACATGTCGGGTCGGACCAGAGGAACACTGATGCAACGCTCCCACCCACTCTGATCTTTACCAACTCCACCAAGAGTGTAGTTATACACAACTCCTACACACACACACACACACACACACACACATTAACACGTGTGTTACTTAGGGTGTGTTGCTGATGTGACGATTTATCGTTAATGTTGTTATGGAGCATCAGAGGAAAATAAATCAGACAGATGATGGGATACGAAGATTAACGGCACTGTACAGGAGAGGCATGTCTGTGTTTGACTAACAGCAGCTGGTGGGTGGAGCTCCACAATAACAATCATGTAGCGTCCCTGTTATATCGCGGCTGATCTTGTCCTCTGCTCGGAGGGTAAGGAGCTCCTGAACTTCGTCTTAGAGTTAGCTGCTAACTGCTAACAGCAGCTGTTCTTCGTCTTAGAGTTAGCTGCTAACTGCTAACAGCCACTGATCTTCTTCTTTGAGTTAGCCGCTAACTACTAACAGCTGCTGTTCTTCTTTAAGTTAGACCTTACCAGCTAATATTCGCTGATCTTCTTCTTTCAGTTAGTCGCTAACTGCGAACCAGTGGCGATTGCTCTAAGACTGCAAGGGAAGCTCAGCTTCCCCTAAAATGTCAAAAAATAAGTGGTCAAATATGTACTGTTGTGTTTACATTTCATTGACTAAATATGTGCTAGAACATGTTCAACTTTTGTTCAGAATCAGCTACTGATCACAGGTCACTGACGCAAATTTCTTCTCATTCATTCCCGCAGCGTCACAGTGCATTAAACAGTGGAAGCTCAGCGTCCAAAGACTTCAATGGGGAAGCATAGAGTGGGTTGTTCCACTGCAGCAAAACTAGATAGTCATTGGATAAACGCTCAGTTTTGTCCTGCCCATCAGACGCTCAGCATCTCTGGGGGTCTATGGGGCAGTGGGCTGGCCTCGGCTGGCCTGGACGCTGGGCTTCTGCATGATGATTGGATGATCTGTCTGAGGCTGAATCCCTTTTTGATTGACAATGAAATGAGTGAATCAGCGATCTTGAAATATAAACCACCACCGGAGCATTTTTCAAGTTTCATTCTGTTGTTCCGAGTTGATCTGGAGACTTTTCCAATCCTCTTAGTGACTTTTTCTTTGTTAAAAACGACTAGCGACAAATCTAGCATCTTTTTCTGGTGTTACTGGAGACTGTACTCGTGTTTGGAGACTCTGACTTATGACACTCTGCAGTTACTGTCCCCAGCGAGCAGCGGGTGCTGCTGTGAGCCGCTCCACTGTCCCAAAGCACTCACAGGCGGTCACACTAGCCTTGTGCAGCAGCCCCAGAGGGTAGAATTTACGTATAAATAAACGGACACATTTTATGATGTAGGCCAAAAATGAGCTTCCCCTCCTTGAAAGACCAGCAGCCACCACTGCTGCGAACAGCTATTGTTCTTCTTCTATGAGTTAGCCGCTAATTGCTAACAGCTGCTGTTACGTCCTCTGCTGTTGTTTTAGAGGTGAGGTGTGTCTGTCCCTCTCTGAGATCGCACCTTACAGGTCGTAGTGACAGGTGTGGAGTCACATGAGTGTTATACCTGAAGTGTTGGAGATCCCGGTGTGAAGATCTGACATCCCGTCAAAGTCTCTGAGGAACAAACACACAAACTGGTTACACTGCTGTGTGTGTGTGTGTGTGTGTGTGTGTGTGTACTTACCTGGTGAGGTTGTTGTGTGCAGGTGCGACCAGCAGGCAGCAGGAAGTCTTGTGTCCATTAGTGAAGGGGGACGGGAGGCTGACTGGCGCCTCCTGCAGTCTGCTCCCCCTCAGCTCCTCCCCACAGCTCGGACACTCCTCCGGCACCGAGAAACAGAAGATCTCCTTCTGACAATGACTCAGCCGGATCACAGTGACATCCATCTCCTCCTCTGTCTGCTCCTCAGCTCCTCTCTCTGCTCCTCCGTCTGCTCCTCAGCTCCTCCACCTGGTCCTCAGTTCCTCTTCTGTCTGCTCCTCTCAGCTCCTCCGCCTGCTCCTCAGCTCCTCCTGTCTGCTCCTCAGCTCCTTCTCAGTCTTCTCCTCAGCTCCTCAGATGTACCATTCCTCCTTTCTTTTCCTCTTTTTATCCTTCTTTGACTTGCTTTCTTCTCCTCCCCTTGTCTTGTCTGTCTCCTCCTCTCGTCTTCCGTGTGACACACCTGGTCTCTAGGTTACAGCCTATCAGATGACATCACTCCCCAGCTCCGGCCTATCAGGTTGCAGTTGCTGTATGGGACAGACAATCATGTGACCCGGTTCACTTCAGTCTGAACAGGTGACCTTTGGACTGTGTTGTCAGCGTTGTCATGGAAACGGTGGCTGACCTGCAGGGCGGCTTCACAGAAGCAGACATGCAGACAAACTAACAACATCAAAGTTTAAAGACTCTGAGCTCTGATTGGTCGATCAGACTTAATATAGGTCAATATGTGTGTGTGAGGGAACAGCTGACAGCCAATCAGAGGAGAGGACTGAGGGGACATGATGAAAGACATCTGACACACATACAGACAGACGGACATTACATACAGACAGTTATGTTAGTTCAGTCATATAGGCTAGTGTTTTACCTTCGGTGTTGATCTGACTTAATAAATGAGACTCAAGACAGCGCACATCGTTTGAGTGAAGATTTACTTTGGTTCTTCAGCATTACATCCAAGAGTGCAACAACAATAATTGTCCGGGAAGGGACATATGTGTACTAACTGCAGGAGTGTGTACGTCACTATATTCACGTCATATATCACAGTAAGGTCATATTAAGGTCATACATGGGATTTACATCTGGTTATTTGCAGGAACTGATGAGTTCAGCACTGTTCATTAACTTATATGACATATGAATATGACAGCAGCAGTAGTTGAACGTTTCCATGGCAACGAGTAAAACAGACGAGGGCTGTCTATCAGCTGCTGCAGTCTCTGCCCTTAGACGCTACGTGATGACGGTAAATACGTCACACTACGTACAACTGAAGTCTGCCAGGGCTCAGGCCTCAGGTCCAGAGGGTGGACATTTAGATTCAGCCTCCGTGTCCACACTGTCTGAGGACAGCTGCAAGACTCACCGACGGTAACAAGAAAACGTTTGTGACTCAGGACACGCCCCCCAGTGACGTCGGGCGATCGTAGGAACGTTCGTGCTGTGATTGCTGTTTTCTGTCGGACCGTTTTAAACGGGACACCAACAAGACAACTTGGAAGCAGCTCCGTTTGTAGCTCCGCGAAGAAGATGAGCACCAAACAGGTGACCTGCAGGTGAGTCTGTCTGTCTGTCAGTCACCTGTCTGTTTGTCTGTCACCTGTCTGTCCGTTAGTGTCGGGCGCTCTGTCTGTGTGACGCGCTAGCCTCGTGCTAATGTTTTTAGCTGTTAGCTGTTAGCTAGTGCTCCGTTTGAAGTTAAAACTCAGACTAACGAACATTACGTGACTGATCCGTCTGCTGCAGGTTAAACACGTCACACACAAACATAGTCTGGTAACCGGTGACGTTATGACGTCACAGGAACGGAGTTCGTAAAGGCCCGTCAGCACATTTCAGACACAAAACAGTTCAACCTGTTTACATAAACATTAGGCTAACAAACAAACAGAAAACAAGAGATCAAACCAAACAAAGAAGCTCAACAATAGAATCAACAGTCTGATCAGCTGTGTCCTCGTGACGTCAGAGTGATACGTTCAAGTCTACGGAGATTGCTATGTTACTCCGCCATGTTTCTACAGTAGCCCAGAGCGGACATATCAAACACTAACACTGACCTCAGCAGCTGCTCTGTGACGACAGTTCTTGTGATAGAATTAGGACTCGCCTCCCTCCTGACCAGGTGAGGTCTGCTGCAGCAGTTACCGTGGTGATCTCCAGGTTAAAGAACCACTTTCGTAGGACAGGACACTGTGACGTTAGACTAAATGTTTCTCAAGTCAGGGTCCAGGCTCAGACCTGCGGCGCTAAATCACTGAAAGTAGAAACAGACCTGTGAAGCTGACAAGTGCTCTCAAGTCTCCCACAGGGAGTCGTCTGAACATGACCATGATAACACGTTTTAAACTGGTGTCTGATCTTCTGTGGATCTATTCATGGTTCTGTTCATGGTCCTGTTCATGTATCTTTTCATGGTTTTGTTCATGGATCTGTTAGTGGTTCTGTTTATGGACCTGTTCATGGATCTATTCATGGTTCTGTTAATGGTTCTGTTCATGATTGTGTTTATGGATCCATTCATGCTTCTGTTCATGGACCTGTTCATGGATCTATTCATGGTTCTGTTAATGGTTCTGTTCATGATTGTGTTTATGGATCCATTCATGCTTCTGTTCATGGATCTATTCATGATTCTGTTAATGGTTCTGTTCATGGATCTATTCATGCTTCTGTTCATGGATCTGTTCATGGATCTATTCATGGTTCTGTTAATGGTTCTGTTCATGATTGTGTTTATGGATCCATTCATGCTTCTGTTCATGGATCTATTCATGATTCTGTTAATGGTTCTGTTCATGGATCTATTCATGGTTCTGTTAATGGTTCTGTTCATGATTGTGTTTATGGATCCATTCATGCTTCTGTTCATGGACCTTTTCATGGATCTATTCATGCTTCTGTTCATGGATCTGTTCATGGATCTATTCATGGTTCTGTTAATGGTTCTGTTCATGATTGTGTTTATGGATCCATTCATGCTTCTGTTCATGGACCTGTTCATGGATCTATTCATGATTCTGTTAATGGTTCTGTTCATGGATCTATTCATGCTTCTGTTCATGGACCTGTTCATGGATCTATTCATGGTTCTGTTAATGGTTCTGTTCATGATTGTGTTTATGGATCCATTCATGCTTCTGTTCATGGACCTGTTCATGGATCTATTCATGATTCTGTTAATGGTTCTGTTCATGGATCTATTCATGCTTCTGTTCATGGATCTATTCATGGTTCTGTTAATGGTTCTGTTCATGATTGTGTTTATGGATCCATTCATGCTTCTGTTCATGGACCTGTTCATGGATCTATTCATGATTGTGTTAATGGTTCTGTTCATGGATCTGTTCATGGTTTTGTTCATGGATCTGTCGGTGTCAGGTGAGTGATACCTGTCAGTATCAGGTGAGTGTTACCTGTCGGTGTCAGGTGAGTGTTACCTGTCAGTATCAGGTGAGTGTTACCTGTCGGTGTCAGGTGAGTGTTACCTGTCAGTATCAGGTGAGTCACATTAAATTTAATAGTTTGGCATGGTTATTCACGTTAGTTTTCCTTTCATTTTCTGAGATGGCAAACAAGATGTCCACTCGTATTTATGAGGTACACGGGAAGAAATTGGCGTTTTCCGGTGTAAATATTTTCAACACATCCGCTCTTGGGTCATCGTCATGAGTGACTTCAGTATCAGCTGTTATAGCAGACGTTCGATTACAGGAGCATCTGTAGTATAGGGCTGTACCCAAATATTCGGATATTCGAATATTCGTTTCTATGGGTAGGTATTCGTTATGAAAATTTGGTATTCAATATTCGTTTTTTTATTTACTTTAAAAAAAAAATTAAACCTTTTTTGGTGCTAAATGTAGTCTTTTTGTTGTTGGTAAATGTAGGTTATCAATAAAAATCACAACTTTTAAATTGCATTGTTAAAAATGTGAAAATATAGTATAGCCTACCAACAGAGCTTGTGCGCACGGCACGCTTGAGCGCATCCGTCTGAGGCTGTGGATCAATGCCAAGTTTTACCACTTTATCACTATTCCCTCTAACTTGTAGCTGTTTTTTCGTGATCTTTTGAATTTAATATGAATTATGGAACCGTTTTTGTTAACGTTTGTTTCCCTCGTTTTGTACAATAAATTATTGTTTAAAGTTTCAGCAAGTTTCTTTTGGAGTGCGTGACACAAGTGTGTTTTGAAAACGACCGCGGACTGTCACCTGCTCAGCACATCAGTACCTTCGGATGCCATGACAGTAATAGCCAATAATGTCAAAATGTCATTTACAGACTGATTTAACAGACGATCACTGCTGCCTGACCCGCAGGTCCATTTGCAGGTCCCGCGGGTTACGGGTCGACCCGCTCATCACTACTCAGCTCAGTCTATAAAGGCTGTACACAACAGTAAGGCTATAGACATTATATTCTATTCAGGCCGGCAGAACCAGCAGCGCATCGGCTCTACAGTGCACGGCACTGCTGATTAACCATTTTATTGCCGCACAGAGTGTCTGCCAGCAACCAGTTACTTGCAGAGGCTTCCTACAACTTGTTTCAGCGGTGCTGATTTAATCAGAAGACAAATTAAACAGGATGACTAGCCAATGTGAAAATCAAAAGGAAGCATAGAATAATGTCCTGAAGGAGACTGTTGTGCCATCACATTTTTTTTTTTGAGAGCAAAGATCTGGTCGCTGCTGTGCAAAACTCCACAATACAATTAGGTCAGAAAAATCTACTGCTGCCGTCGGTCCTGTAGAAGTTTGTAAGGAAGCCAGACTTTCTTGAAGAGGTTGAAATGGACGTCTGTGAAGTTGCAGAGGTCCTGGAGATGGTCAGGAGGACATTTGACATCCAGTACAGTGAGGACACTTTCAGAGTTGATCAGGGGCGGCTGGCCAATAGAGGGCGATAGGGCGCTGCCCCTCCTTGAGCCACAAAAGAAAAGAAAGATGATCATCATTATTGTCATATATATACACACAATACATTAATTATTCTGATAATTTTCACTTAAAACAGCTCCTCCTACCTCTGAATATCCAATCAGACGCAGTGTGAAGTCACGTCCTGGCCCTTTGGGGCGATATCAGCCTGGCTGGGTTCCGGGAGGGCTCGCCCCAACGTGTTTTTGTCTTAGGTAAACCACCAAATATCATTCATGTGCTCCTTGGATGGTCCGATTTCCCATGTCGGGAAGTCGTTCTTACTTCAATGTGTGTTCATGAGCGTTTAAGTTGTAATGTGGAGACATCATGGACATTACAAAGAAGATGAGTTGTATTTTATCACTCAAAATGTTTAAAAAACACATCATCAACTGTTTCCACTGAAATATTGCTTTATTGTTGGAAACTCATTTTTCTGATTATTCCGACATCACATGAGGCAGCACCACTGCGCAGTGGTCACATTCAAGAAAAACATGGCTAACATTTCCAAAAGGCTTTTTAACCATATAGGCATAGTGCATCCAAATTCACACCTGTTCTTCTCTACTGATTCTCTGCGCGACTGTTTGTCATAGCAAGAAGCCACTCATGTCACGTGAAACAGGGGAACCGCAGCTTTCCAACAAGACCAAGCACTTGTCGGTAGTCCATTGTTTTCACTAGGAAAAAATGAAAAAGTTACACTAAAATGATGAATAACAGAGCTTTCATACAGCTCTGCACACACATTACTCTTGGATGGATTACTCGCGAATGCAGGCTTGCACAGAAATGCCACACATATCACATGAAAGCGCAGGACCAGAGCTTTCCAATGATGCCACACACATCACTGTGCTGTCATCCCATCATGCTATAGATCAATTGTCCTCAAAATAAAAACCCAACAAATTTCTTTACAATCCATTATACAGATCTTGTTATCAGTCACTTCATATAGTGAGGAATATCGTATCTTACCAAGACTGACAATGACTCAGTGAATACTTTACTCAGTTTTATCTGATTAATGGTAAAATAGGTCTCTCTTCACATTCAAAGGTATTTGTGTGTAGAGTTCTCAATTTCAACCCGAGGCCAACCCGAATAAGCCCGTGTGTGTGTGTGTAAGGGGGATGATAATAGGGCTATAATAATTAAGCAAGAAGAATATGCGAATTATAAAAATAAAGAATGCTGAATTCCGTTCTGACAAAAAAAAAAAAACTAAAACAAGAGATATGCTGCTGTGAAGTGAGCAAAGTTCAGTCAGTCAGTCAGCGTTCAGGTGCAGGAGAAGTGTTGAGAGCGGCTGCAGCTCATTAATTGCAGTGGCGCAGCGCTACATGATGCGCAATGGTTACTCTCCCCCGCGCTGACGTTGAAGCCTGTCTGTCTGGTAATATTATTTTGGGACATGAATGATTGGTTGACTTGAGTTGGTTGAGTGATTAAAAATACTGTATTTGAGCCAGGGAAGCCAGACTGCTGAGGCGCACAGGGGGAGCATCATTTTTCCCCCCTTCCATTTAAAAAACAACAACTCAGATTCAGTGGGGCTCAGACCCAGTGTTGTATGTGATGATGTCGGGCCGATCCAGTTTCGGGCTTCAAGTCCCTCGGGTCATTTCGGTTTCGGGTTGAATTTTTGGGCCCATTGAGAACTCTATTTGTGTGGGCAAACTGATGAAAAATTAATCTGTTGATGACCACAGTGGATTGTTCAGTCATTGTAGAGCCAAATTAATTCAAATTTACCCATTGAGTAAATGGGTAAATGGGCCAATGGGTAAATGACCCATTTTGGGCCAATGGGTAAATGCCCCCCCCAAGAAATTTGCCAGGAGCCGCCACTGGAGTTGATAACCTGCAAGTGTGTTTGTTGAAAGCTGGGGATGTCACTTCCTGTGCAGCAGGTGTAAAAGCTACGATGTGTTCCAGGTACTTCCTCCATGGTGTGTGCAGAGAGGGGAGCCGCTGTCTGTTCTCTCACGACCCAACCAACAGTAAACCCTCCACCATCTGCAAGTTCTACCAGAGAGGAGTGTGTGCCTACGGAGAACGCTGCAGGTAACACTCACCTGTAACACACACCTGACAGGTAACACTCATCTGACAGGTAACACTCACCTGTAACACACACCTGACAGGTAACACTTGCCTGACAGGTAACACTCACCTGTAACACATGCCTGACAGGTAACACTCATCTGACAGGTAACACTCACCTGTAACACTCATCTGACAGGTAATATTCACCTGTAACACTCACCTGACAGATAACACTCACATGTAACACTCATATGACAGGTAGTACTCACCTGAAACGCACACCTGACAGGTAACAGTCACCTGTGACACACACCTGACATGTAACACTCACCTGTAACACTCACCTGACAGGTAACAGTCACCAGACAGGCAACATCTAGTCCTCTGTTTACTGTCACCACACTGACAGCAGTGACACCTGTCCCTGTAGGAGGTTACATCAATTTCTGTGTGTAAAATGAGCCGACACAAGATAATGCACGACAAAACGGGTGAGTTTATTCACCATCACACAAAATAGAAACAATTTTTGTAAATAACGAAGCTTGTCTTCAGGGTGAGCCCAGGCCAAAACAAATAAACAATACAAACTATCTTTCCCAAAGTACTAACTAAACCCTATGTGAAAGAAAAGAAACAAAAATACAATCACTAAACCTAACTTCCTAAACTAAACAAAAACAGGAGAAAACAGGTCAACATAAATGGCAGCTCACCCCTACTGCTTAGTGCTATGTGCAAATATTTACAAGTGACGTGCAGGTGACAATAAAACTGCTGCTTAGCGCTGCAATGGGTCGGCAGCAGACAAA
Organism: Cromileptes altivelis; assembly: GCA_013133815.1. Taxonomy (NCBI): domain Eukaryota; kingdom Metazoa; phylum Chordata; class Actinopteri; order Perciformes; family Serranidae; genus Cromileptes; species Cromileptes altivelis. The sequence goes on from CM023134.1 coordinate 50,243,844, forward strand.
CTGTTCCCCGCTCGTAGCGGCAGAACACAAACAACAAGCTCACAGTTCAAATAAGGCTCACCGCTCTCTAGTAAAAAAAAACACACAACAGTTCGCAAAAGCACAGGCATGTTTGGTGTCGGGATGCGGAGTAACGCTGCTGTCAAAAAAAAAAAAACAACCCTCGAGTTTGACAGATGGCCGGGGTTTAAAAAGGCCAAACCCCCGCGACAGCCAATCAGCAGCAGTCATGACCAGAGCCAAGCCCTCGCGACATCCAATCCAGATCCTCAGAAAAAGAAGAGGTCTTACTCTCACATAAAAAAACCACATACCTGCAATAAATGTCACAATATACGGCCGCAGCCGTAACAAGGTGTGTGTGACCTGTCTGCAGGTATGATCACATCAAATCTTCATCCAGAGGAGGAGGGGGAGGAGCTTCAGAGGATCACGCAGGTGTAGGAGGAGCTGGGGGCAGGGTCAGAGGTGGAGTAAGGAAGACGGTGGTCCTCAGAGAAAGAGGTGAATGACACACTCATGTCAGCCATGTTGGAAATGTTACATTGCACACCTTTGTAGTTGGTCTTAGTAGGGAGGTACGTCATATCCTTTAGGTATGTTCCTTCTTTAGGTATGTCACTTCCTTTGGGTATGTCACTTCCTTTGGGTATGTCACTTCCTTTGGGTACGTCACTTCCTTTAGTACGTCCCTTCCTTTTGGTATGTCACTTCCTTTAAGTTTGTCCCTTCCTTTTGGTACGTCACTTCCTTTAGTACGTCCCTTCCTTTTGGTATGTCACTTCCTTTAAGTTTGTCCCTTCCTTTTGGTACGTCACTTCCTTTAGTACGTCCCTTCCTTTTGGCATGTCACTTCCTTTTGGTATGTCATTTTCATTTCATATGTCACTTCCTTTTCATACTTCACCTCCTTTAGGTATGTCCCTTCCTTTCTGGTATGTCATGTCTTTCACATGTCTTTCTTTAGGAATGACACTTTGTTCAGCTACATCACTTGTCTCTTCCTTTACATATGTCTCTCTTTCTGTCTGTCTGTCACTTCCTGTCTGTCTATCTGTGTCTGTCTCTCTCTCTCTCTTGCTTCCTGTTTGTCTCTTCCTGTCTGTCTCTCTCCTTACTGTCTGTCTGTCTCTGTCCTCCTCTCTGTCTCCCAGTCCTGGGCGTGGACAGTATGTTTGGGTGTCCAGCAGACACTTTGGGGTCAGAGGTCACGGGGGCGTCAGCGGCGGCAGCAGCTCCTCAATCGTACGTGGACGCCATCAGGACAGGTCTGAACGCTTCAGCAAAGGAACAAGGTGGTATAAAATGATTGGCTGGTAGTGGTCTGTGATGTCACCAGTAGCACATGAGGTGATGTGGTGTTCCATGAAGTTTATCACCAGCTGATGTGTTTTATGTATGTTAATCTGTGCTCTCTGCAGCCCCTCCTCCTGTGGGCAGAGCTTACCAGGACCTCCCCCAGCTGTGTCCCTATGCTGCTGCAGGACACTGTTACTATGAAGACAACTGTACGTATCTCCATGGTGACCTGTGTGAGGTGTGTGGGCTGCAGGTGCTCCACCCCCACGACCCCGAGCAGAGGAGAGCGCATGAAAAGGTGCGAACGTTACTGTGATGTGATGGAGCAGGTGAACGAGTGGTTAACGAGGGGTTTATCATGTTTCTGTGGAACCATTATGACTCATGTCGACTTTACACCACAATGAATCATCTTGTGATTCACTACAGTTTCCATTCATCCATTCATGTATTCATCTATTCACTTATCCATCCATCCATCCATCCATCCATCCATCCAGCAATGCTTCCCAGCTCCTCCTGGAGGATCCCGAGGCGTTCCCAGACCAGATAAGATCCATAATCCCTCCAGTGTGTTCTGGGTCTGCCCCGGGGCCTCCTACCAGCTGGACCAGGAGGATCCTGATCAGATGTTGAACCACCTCAACATGAAGGAGCACAATTCAAGATCCAAGATTCACTTTATAGTCATTTTCACTGGGTACATTTCAGATACTTGTATCTGTGACTTCATTCTTTCAGTCACTACCCAGAGCTCATGACCGTAGGTGAGGGTTGGGACGGAGATGGACTAGGACAGGACACAGTCTAGCACAGTGCCTGCATCACTGCAGATGCCGCACCAAACACGCTCCATTCTACCCTCACTGTGAACAAGACTGAGATATGTGAACTCCTTCTCTTGAGGCAGTAGCTCTCTTCCAATCCGCAATCCACCGTTCTCCAGCAGAGAACCATGACCTCAGACTGGGAGGTGCTGACTCTGATCCCGACCGCTTCACACTCAGCCACAAACTGCCCCAGGTCATGCTGGAGGTTACTGTGTGATGAGGCCAACAGAACCACATCATATGCAAACAGCAGAGATGAAATCCTGAGGTCTCCCAACTGGACCCCTTTCTCCCCCTAGCTACACCTCGAGATCCTGTCTACGAATATCACAAACAGGATCAGAGACAAAGGACAACCCTCGAGAAGGAACAACACCCACTGAGAACGTGTTTGACTTAACGTCAAGTTTTCAGGCACAGGTCTCACTTTGGTCAGACAGGGACCAAATGGCTCCAATCAAAAATCCTGGTACCCCATATTCCTGCATTCCCCACATACAGTTCCACATGTGACGCGGTCCTAAGCCTTCTCCAAGTCCACAAAGCACATGTAGATTGGATGGACTCCCACAACCCCTCCAGCAGCCCTGGAAGGGTAAAGAGCTGCTCCACTGTTCCACGACCAGAACAGAATCTGCATCACTTCTCCTGAATCCGAGGTTCGATAAAATCAGTCAAAGCCTCCTCTCCAGCACGCTGAAGCAAACTCTACCCGGGAGGCTGAGCATTGTGATACCCTGATAATTGGAACACAACCTCCGGTCCCCTTTTGTGAAAATGAGAACCACCACTCCACTCCATAGGCACCATGCCAGACCTCCACGTGACACTGAAAAGTTGCGTCAGCCAAGACAGCCTAACAATGTCCAGAGTCTTCAGCTTCTCATGGTGAATCTCATCCACACCCAGCGCCCTGCTACTGAGGAGCTTTTTGACTACCTCAGAGACCTCTGCCAGGGATATGGACGAGTTCCCCGAATCTTCAGGCTCTGCCTCCTCCATGGTGGACATGAAGGCTGGGTTCAGGAGTCCCTCAAAGTGTTCCTTCCACCGCTCTCCTCCGCTGAGCGAAGACTGAGACAAGCCCTGCTTTCTCTTCCTGAGGCATTCCTTCGCTGTAGCCTCCTTGATCTCTTCCCACACCCAGGTTTTTGCTTCAGTAACCGCCAAGGCTGTAGCCTTCCCCAAAAGCCCTCCTTCTTCAGCCTCCGTCACCTCTGGTGTTCACCAGCAGGTCCTTAGGTTGCCGTCACGACAGGCAATAACGTTCTGACCACAACCTTTTAGCAGCTGCCTCTAAAATGGAGGCTTTGAACATGGACCACTCAGACTCCATGTTCTCAACCTCCCCCAGCATGCACGAGAAATTCTTCTGGAGATTGGAGCTGAAGACCTGACGGACACCGGCCTCAGACTGATGTCCCAAGTTCTCCCTCATTACACGTTTGGGTTTTCCAGGTCTTTCCGGCAGCCCCCACCATCTGATCCAACTCACTACCAGGTGGTGGTCAGCTGACAGTTCTGCTCCTCCGGTCACCTGAGTGTACGGCCGCATATCAGATGATACGACCGCAAAGTTGATCATCAACCTTTGGCCTCAGATGTTCTGGTACCAGGTAGACTCCTAAACCTCCCTGTGCTCCAACATGGTGTTTATCATGACAGGTGGACATCCTCACAGTGTCTCATGACAGGTGGACGTCCTCACAGTGTCTCATGACAGATGGGCGTCCTCACAGTGTCTCATGACAGATGGGCATCCTCACAGTGTCTCATGACAGATGGGCATCCTCACAGTGTCTCATGACAGATGGGCGTCCTCACAGTGTCTCATGGCAGGTGGACGTCCTCACAGTGTCTCATGACAGGTGGGCATCCTCACAGTGTCTCATGACAGATGGGCATCCTCACAGTGTCTCATGGCAGGTGGACGTCCTCACAGTGTCTCATGACAGGTGGGCGTCCTCACAGTGTCTCATGACAGGTGGGCATCCTCACAGTGTTTCATGACAGGTGGACGTCCTCACAGTGTCTCATGACAGGTGGACGTCCTCACAGTGTCTCATGACAGATGGGCGTCCTCACAGTGTCTCATGACAGATGGGCATCCTCACAGTGTCTCATGACAGGTGGGCATCCTCACAGTGTCTCATGACAGGTGGACGTCCTCACAGTGTCTCATGACAGGTGGGCGTCCTCACAGTGTCTCATGACAGGTGGGCATCCTCACAGTGTCTCATGACAGGTGGGCGTCCTCACAGTGTTTCATGACAGGTGGACGTCCTCACAGTGTCTCATGACAGGTGGACGTCCTCACAGTGTCTCATGACAGGTGGACGTCCTCACAGTGTCTCATGACAGATGGGCGTCCTCACAGTGTCTCATGACAGATGGGCATCCTCACAGTGTCTCATGACAGGTGGGCATCCTCACAGTGTCTCATGACAGGTGGACGTCCTCACAGTGTCTCATGACAGGTGGACGTCCTCACAGTGTCTCATGACAGGTGGACGTCCTCACAGTGTCTCATGACAGGTGGACGTCCTCACAGTGTCTCATGACAGATGGACGTCCTCACAGTGTCTCATGACAGATGGGCAGCCTCACAGTGTCTCATGACAGGTGGGCATCCTCACAGTGTCTCATGACAGATGGGCAGCCTCACAGTGTCTCATGACAGGTGGGCATCCTCACAGTGTCTCATGACAGGTGGACGTCCTCACAGTGTCTCATGACAGGTGGGCGTCCTCACAGTGTCTCATGACAGGTGGGCATCCTCACAGTGTCTCATGACAGATGGGCAGCCTCACAGTGTCTCATGACAGATGGGCGTCCTCACAGTGTCTCATGACAGGTGGACGTCCTCACAGTGTCTCATGACAGATGGGCAGCCTCACAGTGTCTCACGACAGATGGGCATCCTCACAGTGTCTCACGACAGATGGGCATCCTCACAGTGTCTCACGACAGGTGGACGTCCTCACAGTGTCTCATGACAGATGGGCAGCCTCACAGTGTCTCATGACAGATGGGCATCCTCACAGTGTCTCATGACAGATGGGCATCCTCACAGTGTCTCATGACAGGTGGACGTCCTCACAGTGTCTCATGACAGATGGGCAGCCTCACAGTGTCTCATGACAGATGGGCATCCTCACAGTGTCTCATGACAGATGGGCAGCCTCACAGTGTCTCATGACAGATGGGCGTCCTCACAGTGTCTCATGACAGGTGGACGTCCTCACAGTGTCTCATGACAGATGGGCAGCCTCACAGTGTCTCACGACAGATGGGCATCCTCACAGTGTCTCACGACAGATGGGCATCCTCACAGTGTCTCACGACAGGTGGACGTCCTCACAGTGTCTCATGACAGATGGGCAGCCTCACAGTGTCTCATGACAGATGGGCATCCTCACAGTGTCTCATGACAGATGGGCATCCTCACAGTGTCTCATGACAGGTGGACGTCCTCACAGTGTCTCATGACAGATGGGCAGCCTCACAGTGTCTCATGACAGATGGGCATCCTCACAGTGTCTCATGACAGATGGGCAGCCTCACAGTGTCTCATGACAGGTGGGCAGCCTCACAGTGTCTCATGACAGGTGGACGTCCTCACAGTGTCTCATGACAGGTGGGCATCCTCACAGTGTCTCATGACAGGTGGACGTCCTCACAGTGTCTCATGACAGATGGGCATCCTCACAGTGTCTCATGACAGGTGGGCATCCTCACAGTGTCTCATGACAGGTGGGCATCCTCACAGTGTCTCATGACAGGTGGACGTCCTCACAGTGTCTCATGACAGATGGGCAGCCTCACAGTGTCTCATGACAGATGGGCGTCCTCACAGTGTCTCATGACAGGTGGACGTCCTCACAGTGTCTCATGACAGATGGGCAGCCTCACAGTGTCTCATGACAGATGGGCAGCCTCACAGTGTCTCATGACAGGTGGACGTCCTCACAGTGTCTCATGACAGATGGGCAGCCTCACAGTGTCTCATGACAGATGGGCATCCTGACAGTGTCTCATGACAGGTGGACGTCCTCACAGTGTCTCATGACAGGTGGACGTCCTCACAGTGTCTCATGACAGATGGGCAGCCTCACAGTGTCTCATGACAGGTGGGCATCCTCACAGTGTCTCATGACAGGTGGACGTCCTCACAGTGTCTCATGACAGGTGGACGTCCTCACAGTGTCTCATGACAGATGGGCAGCCTCACGGTGTTTCATGACAGATGGGCAGCCTCACAGTGTCTCATGACAGGTGGACGTCCTCACAGTGTGTCATGACAGATGGGCAGCCTCACGGTGTTTCATGACAGATGGGCAGCCTCACAGTGTCTCATGACAGGTGGACGTCCTCACAGTGTCCCTGACAGGTGGACGTCCTCACAGTGTCTCATGACAGGTGGACGTCCTCACAGTGTCCCTGACAGGTGGACGTCCTCACAGTGTCCCTGACAGGTGGACATCCCCACAGTGTCCCTGACAGGTGGGCGTCCCCACAGTGTCCCATGACGGGTGGGCGTCCCCACAGTGTCCCATGACGGGTGGGCGTCCCCACAGTGTCCAGCCCTTGACACTAATCTTGTATTTGTGTTGTGAAGTTTGAAGACGAGCTGAGTACCCTGCTGGTTTCTTGTCTTCTGATTCTGAACTGTCTCAGAGCAGTCTTTGTTTCTTTACATTGAACCTTTGGACAGCGTTTGGTTCCACATGTTCTGAAGTAGATCACGTTTGTAGTGAGGACTCTGTCCAACCTGAGAGCATCAGAGAGACAGACAGAGGACTCTGTCCCACTGATGAAGAAGTCCGTCCTCACTGTGTCAGAACCAGTTGGACTTTGAATCAGTTCCTCAGTGAGACAGAGAGACGACACAGTGATTAGTCTGACTGAAACCAATCCGTTATCAATAAGTTTTAATATGAGACATGTAGAGTCACTGAGACATGTCCCATCAATGAGACTAAAGTTCTTCTTTGAGCTGCTCCCTTTAGAGGGCATCACAGCGAATCATCTGCCTCCATCTAACACTATCCTCTGCATCCTCTTCTCTCACACCAACCATCACTTAACAGTGTTTATAAATGAGACTAAACAACTTCATATAAAACGCACCTGAAACACTCTGTCCCTCTCTCTCTGTCTGTCCCTCTGTCTGTCTGTCCCTCTGTGCGTCTCCTTCTGTGTCTGTCTGTCTGTCTGTCTGTCTGCCTGTCCCTCTGCCTGCCTGCAGATGTGTCTTCTGGCCTTCGAGGCAGACATGGAGAAGGCGTTTGCGGCCCAGCTGAGTCAGGACAAGGTGGGTTGAGTCTGTTCCGAATCAGGATGTTGTCATGGTGACAGTCACAGTAACTATAGTGTTGTTGTCCAGGTGTGTTCCATCTGTATGGAGGTGGTGGTGCAGAAGGTTAATCCGTCAGACCGCAGGTTCGGCATCCTGTCGTCCTGCTGTCACACCTTCTGTCTGTCTTGCATCCGTCAGTGGCGCTGCACCAGAAACTTCAGCAACAAGATCATCAAGTAAGACTGTCTTCATGTGGGACCAGAGTCTGGAACAGGCTGAGTCTCTGTCTGATGTCATGTCCATCTGTCTGTCTGTCTGTCTGTCTGTCTCAGGTCATGTCCAGAGTGTCGAGTCATCTCAGAGTTTGTCATCCCTTCGGTCTGCTGGGTGGAGGACCAGGACAACAAGGACCAGCTGATAGAGCTCTTCAAGTCTGGAGTCAGGTGAGACCATGTGACCTCAGTCAGGGAGACAAAACGTCCAACTGTCTGACACACACACACACACACACACACACACACACACACACACACACACACACACACACACGTCCAACTTTCTGACACCCATGTCCAACTGTCAGGTCAGGCTCAGGTTCAGGTCAGGCTCAGGCCTGGCCAGGGTCAGGTACAGGTCAAGTTCATGGCAGGCTCAAGTCAGGTCAAGCTCAGGTCAGGGTCAGGCTCAGGTCAAGCTCAGGACAGGCTCAGGTCAAGTTCAGGTCAGGCTCAGGTTAGGACAGGCTCAGGATCAGGTTCATGGCAGGCTCAGGTCAAGCTCAGGTCAGGCTTAGGCTCAGGTCAAGCTCAGGACAGGCTCAGGTCAAGCTCAGGTCAGGCTCAGGTTAGGACAGGCTCAGGCTCAGGCTCAGGCCAAGCTCAGGTCAAGCTCAGGTCAGGCTCAGGTCAGGCTCAGGTCAGGCTGGGGTCGGGACGTTTAAAATCTGAGCTGTGACCCGGTGACAACGACCGGACGTCACAGTATGAACTCAGTAAATCATCTCAATGCTGCAGTGAAATTGCCGTCCTTTCTCCCTCCCCTTCCTCATTGCAGGCAAGCCATGCTAATTGGTTTGTTTGATGACGATGTCATTTCCTGTCGTTGCAGTAAGAAGTCCTGTAAGTACTTCGATCAGGGTCGAGGTTCATGTCCGTTCGGAGGGAAGTGTTTGTATCTTCATGCCTTCCCAGATGGAACCCGGGCAGAACCCGACCGGCCGAGGAAGCAGCTGAGCTCTGAGGGGAACGTCCGGGTCAGAACCACAGAAGTTCATCAGCTTTGTGCTTCTGGGATTTGTAGTTTCTAACGCGTGTCTGTCTGTTTCAGTTCATGAACAACGTCCGTCTGTGGGACTTCATCGAGGAGCGCGAGCAGCGGCCGGCCCCGCCCATGCCGTCCCTTGATGATGACATCACAGAGCTGAGGGAGCTCTTCATGCAGATGTCAGGGCCAAGTGATGACGGGCCAGAGACCCCACCCACTGCGGACCAGTAGACCAGACGGGACTGTACCCTCTGGTTTCTTTGGCATCTCCGGCTTAGAGGGAGGTCCGACTATGCGGGTGGCCATGTTTGAGATGGCGATTCCTGACTGCTGATCGACGATCGATTATTGATCTGTTATTGACATTTTATTTATTGTGTAAACAAATAAAAACAGAGTCAGTGTGAGGTCATCCTGTGGGTGGGCTTAGTCTTTTTTATTTATTTTTAAAAGAAACAGCAACAACAACACAGAAACACCAACCACCCTCGACCCTTCTCCCTCCCTCCACCCTTCCTCCTCCTCCCTCCGCCCTCCACCCTTCCTCCCTCTTCTCTCCACCTCCCTCCCTCCTCCTCCCTCCACTGTCCTCCCTCTACCCTCCTCCCTCCCTCCTCCATCCACCCAGACTGCAGAAACACTGCTGAAAGTTCTGTTGTGTTCACGATGTGTTTATGCTGATGACTTACAAGCCGTTAAAAACATTGTTAATAAAAATCCAGACTGAAAACAGGCGACTGACAAAGTTATTGAGTTAAACAAGTTAGTAGATTAGTTTATTTGTCCTATTAGGAAAGTTTTCTTCACACTTCCATACATCTTGAGTGCCAACCCCACAGATACAACATACATTTGCCACACACACTGACTGAGTTACTGAGCTAACAAGTTACAGAGTTAATTATTCACGATCTGTTTAAATGAAGAATTTCTTCTGCTGATCAAAGACATTTTTTTGTTTCTGTCCCATAAGATAATATTTACAGTGTCACAGGTTTCTGGTTGGTTCTGGATGTGTGGACACGCTGGACACATGTCGGACACACATTCCAAGGAAGTCACTGAAGTAACTGAACTGTTTCAGGAAACTGACACGGAATAGAAATCAATGACACTGCCGGTTAAAGCTCGAGATCAATAAGTCCTGTCAGCATGGATGAGGACAGTCGCCCCTGAAAGGCTCTTATTTGATCATCTTTGCTGACAGGAAGTAGTGAGTCTTATTGTGGAGAGTTGACCAGATAAAGGGTGTGTGTGTGTGTCAAAGTCCAGTCCAGACTAGACTAGACTAGACTGCAGCTGTGTGTGTGGAAAACATGGAGGAACAGAACAAGAAGAAGATTCTGTGTGTTGGTCTGGTATGTCTCGACATCATCAACGTGGTCGACAAGTACCCAGAAGAAGACACTGATACCAGGTTAGCACACAGGCTAATGCTTACAGTCATACCAGGTTAGCACACAGGCTAATATTTACAGTCATACCAGGTTAGCACACAGGCTAATGCTAACTGTGAAACCATTTTAGAACATGGGCTATTACTAACAGTGATACCAGGTTAGCACACAGGCTAATGCTAACAGTGATACCAGGTTAGCACACGGGCTAATGCTAACAGTGATACCAGGTTAGCACACGGGCTGATGCTAACAGTGATACCAGGTTAGCACACGGGCTGATGCTTACAGTGATACCAGGTTAGCACACGGGCTGATGCTAACAGTGATACCAGGTTAGCACACGGGCTGATGCTTACAGTGATACCAGGTTAGCACACGGGCTAATGCTAACAGTGATACCAGGTTAGCACACGGGCTGATGCTAACAGTGATACCAGGTTAGCACACGGGCTAATGCTAACAGTGATACCAGGTTAGCACACGGGCTGATGCTTACAGTGATACCAGGTTAGCACACAGGCTGATGCTTACAGTGATACCAGGTTAGCACACAGGCTGATGCTTACAGTCATACCAGGTTAGCACACGGGCTAATGCTAACAGTGATACCAGGTTAGAACACGGGCTGATGCTTACAGTGATACCAGGTTAGCACACAGGCTGATGCTAACAGTGATACCAGGTTAGCACACAGGCTGATGCTAACAGTGATACCAGGTTAGCACACGGGCTGATGCTTACAGTGATACCAGGTTAGCACACGGGCTAATGCTAACAGTGATACCAGGTTAGCACACGGGCTGATGCTTACAGTGATACCAGGTTAGCACACAGGCTGATGCTAACAGTGATACCAGGTTAGCACACAGGCTGATGCTAACAGTGATACCAGGTTAGCACACGGGCTGATGCTTACTGTGAAACCATTTTAGAAAATAGGCTATTACTAACAGTGATACCAGGTTAGCACACAGGCTAATGCTAACAGTGATACCAGGTTAGCACACAGGCTGATGCTAACTGTGAAACCATTTTAGAAAATGGGCTATTACTAACAGTGATACCACATTAGCACACATGCTAATGCTAACAGTGATACCAGGTTAGCACACAGGCTGATGCTTACAGTGAAACCATTTTAGAAAATGGGCCATTACGAACAGTGATACCAGGTTAGCACACAGGCTGATGCTTACAGTGAAACCATTTTAGAAAATGGGCTATTACTAACAGTGATACCAGATTAGCACACAGGCTGATGCTTACAGTGAAACCATTTTAGAAAATGGGCCATTACGCACAGTGATACCAGGTTAGCACACAGGCTGATGCTTACAGTGAAACCATTTTAGAAAATGGGCTATTACTAACAGTGATACCAGATTAGCATACAGGCTAATGCTAACAGTGATACCAGGTTAGAACATACTCTAATACTGACACTAATACCAGGTTAGCACCAATGCTAATACTAACAGTGATCCCAAATTAGCAAGCAGGCTAATGTTAACAGTGTTACCACGTTAGGAACAGGGGCCGATGCTAACACTGCTACAGGTTATCACGCAGGGTTCTGCTAATTGTGATACCAGGTTAGCAAGCAGGCTAATGCTAACAGTGATACCAGGTTAGCACACAGGCTAATGCTAACAGTGAAACCATAATAGAATATGGGCTATTACTAACAGTGATACCAGGTTAGCACACAGGCTAATGCTACCACTGATACCACTGACATTCTCAACAGTGATGTCGGTTGTTGATGTAGTAATGTTGACCAATGGTGTTGTGATGTTGATCAGTGATGTAGTAATTTGTTCATCTTCCATGTCTACAGATGTTTGTCACAACGTTGGCAGCGAGGAGGAAACGCATCAAACTCCTGCACGGTGCTGTCACTGCTGGGAGCTTCGAGCGCCTTCATGGGTTCACTCTCTGCTGGACCTGTGGCTGAGTGAGTACTGATCAATCTATAGACTCAGCAACACATTCATCAATAACTGACAGGCTGATCAATACAAAGAAACATGATGGATGGATGGATGGATGATGATAGATGATGGATGGATGGATGGATGGATGGCTGGATGATGGATGGGTGGCTGGATGACAATGGATGGATGGATGATGGATATATAAATTGATGATGGATTAATGAATGGATGGGTGGATGGATGATGAATGATGGAATGGATGGATGGCTGGATGATGGATGGTTTAATGTATGAATGGATGAATGGACCGATGGATGGATGAATGGATAAATAATGGATTGTTGTATTATGGATGGATGGATGGATGGATGAATGGATGGCTGATGGATGGATGGATGAATAAATAATGGCTTGTTGTATTATGGATGGATGATGGATGGGTGAATGGATTGCTGATGGATGGATGCATGGATGGATGGATGGATGGATAAATAATGGATTGCTGATGGATGGATGGATGGATGGATGGATGATAACGGATTGTTGTATTATGGATGGATGGACGAATGGATGGATGGATGGATGGATGATAATGGATTGTTGTATTATGGATGGATGGATGAATGGATTGCTGATGGATGGATGGATGGATGGGTGGATGAATGGATTGATGAATGGATGGATGGATGTATCAATGGATGATGGATGGAACAGGGTCAGATTCATTGTATCCATGGAAACGACTGGAGGTCTGAAGTCTCTGATAAAATACGTTTTAATACTTACAAACTCTACGAGTTAGTTTTCTTGTCTCCTTTGTCTCTCCTTGTTTCCTTGTCTCCTATCTCTCTTCGTGTTTCCACGTCTCCTTTCTCTCTCCTTGTCTCCTCTGTAGATGTCTAACATCCTCAGTGAGGAGGAACCTGATCAGTTTATGGTTCAGGTTACAATGAAGACATTAAACAGTTTCCTGTCTGTAGTTTTATTTTTGAGGTCAGAGGAGATGTGAAACAGTTTCCTGTCTGTAGTTTTATTTTGGAGGATTTTCAGAAGTTCCATATCGATGTGTCTTTGGTGTCTGAGCACGCTCAGTGTGTCCTTCCAGCCTCCGTGGTCATCAGCAACATCAGCACAGGAAGTCGCACCATACTGCACATGAACAGGTGATAACAAGTTTGAACAAGTGTGTGTGTGTGTGTGTGTGTGTGTCTGACTAACTGTCTCTATTTCAGGAACATCATGATCATCATCATTGCTGTTACAGAGCAACTCTGAGCTTCTCTGGTTCCACCACTGAGGACAAAATTTTCTGTCTGTCAGTGGTTATATTTTGGAGGACAGAGTTGATATGAAGCAGTTTCCTGTATTTCTCCCTCTCTGTCCGGCAGTTTCATCATGGCAGACTTCTCTCAGCGAATGGTCGATGTCTCAGCAGTGGTTTGGCAGGTCGAAGGTCAAACCCCATGTGCGTGTTGTGTTGTTTGTCCGTCCAGCGGATCTCGAACCGTCATTCTCTCTGACATGTAAGATGAGCTGACAACCTGCGGGCACGGACAACGTTCATGAAATACCTCTTATCACTGTCACCTTGTTACCATAGAGATGGAAGTGTCATCACTTCTATAAATCAGGTTGATCAACGGGAGCCCTGAAATTTACCTTCAAAAATGTTCAAATTATCGTATTACATCAGGAACTATCACAGTAACACTGTAACACCAGTCACACAGTGTGAGGAACAATCACACCAGACGATCCAGGCACAGCTGCGATACGGGGTAACCTGCCAGACAGTGGAGCACAAAGACTCCGGAGAATAAGCCGAGGTTGGTGACATGCAGTAGAGCGGAGTTTGTGACATGCAGTCGAGCCGAGTTAGCGAGATGTAGTAACAGGACATGTTACACAATGTTAGCGAAGGAGCGAGAGAGAAGGTGCTCAGTATTGTCATAACCTGGCTCGCAGGCCATGACAAAAAGCGGAGAGACACAGCGCGAACTCAAATACAAAAGTATATTTATTTAAATAAAGCAACATAAATAAACATAATGCAGGTATGGGATGTGTTAGTCAGTGTGATCAGTAGTGTACATGTGGACGTGTGGAGCATGTGAGGTGTGATGTTGTGGAGATAACCTAAATAAACAAAAACAAACAAACAAAAGTACGGGTGCTGGCGAAGAGTCGGGAGAGAGAGCGCGCAGCGTCAGCCCGCACCGCTTATATCTGTCCACGCACCGGGCCCAGGTGCTCGTGATCAAGACAATCAGCTGATGACCTCGGGGAAAAGACAACACACCATGTAACCAATTACGTCATCAACATAGCATGAACTAAACCAACCCACGCAGCCAAGCAGGGGCCGTCACAGTATATAATAGGAATTCCGCCAGCAGATTAGGCGTATGTCAGTCTAACTCGGGGCTGGTACAGGGCAAACCTGAGCCAGCCCTAACTATAACCTTTATCAAAGAGGAAAGTCTTAAGTCTAGTCTTAAATGTGGAGACGGTGTCTGCCTCCCGGACCGTGACAGGAAGATGATTCCACAGGAGAGGAGCCTGATAGCTGAAGGCTCTGGCTCCTGGTTTCTTACGGTAGTGCTAGAGGCCAGAGCAATGCCATCTAGAGAAACTATGTCATCAGATAAAGAGTCTCTGAGTTGTTTGGGGCCAAGAACAATAACTTCAGTTTTGTCTGAATTTAACATCAGGAAATTGGTGCTCATCCAAGCTTTTATGTCTTTAAGGCAGTTATGGAGTTTAGTTAATTGATTACTTTCTTCTGGCTTCATCGATAAATACAACTGAGTATCATCCGCATAACAATGGAAATTTATAGAGTGATTTCTAATGATGTTACCTAAAGGAAGCATATATAGAGTAAATAGGATTGGTCCGAGCACAGAACCTTGCGGAACTCCAAAACAAACTTTGGTACGTAAGGATGATTCATTATGAACGTCAACAAACTGAAAACGATCAGATAAATAAGATTTAAACCAGCTCAGTGCAGAACCTTTTAGGCCAATTAAGTGATCCAGTCTCTGCAGTAGAATTTGATGGTCAATTGTGTCAAACGCTGCACTAAGATCTAATAAAACAAGTACAGAGACAAGTCCTTTGTCTGAAGCAATCAGAAGGTCATTTGTAATTTTAACTAGTGCTGTCTCAGTGCTATGATGCACTCTAAATCCTGACTGAAATTCCTCAAATAAATTATTATCATGGAGAAAATCACACAGCTGATCTGCGACTACTTCCTCAAGGATTTTTGAAAGAACACTAATACCAGTCACACAGTGTGAGGAACAGAAAGGCAGCTCATCAATGGAACCACTGAAAAGCGATAATTCAAATATTCTGTAATGTTGGAGTTTGCTGTCGTCATGATGCAGCTAAGAAAGCTTATGTTAATAAAGGTAATGTTTATGTGGATAATGCTAATGAAGCTAATGTTAATGTAGCTAATGCTAATGAAGCTTACGTTTATGTAGCTAATGCTAATGAAGCTAATGTCTATGTAGCTAATGTTAATGAAGCTAATGTTAATGTAGCTAATGCTAATGAAGCCAGTGTTTATGTAGTTAATGCTAATGAAGCTAATATTAAATCAGCTCACGTTAACGTAGCCTGTGCTGTAAAAGTAGCCGAGCTACTGTCTGGCTGCAGGTTTAGAGAAATGACATGACCTCATCATGAGGGCTCCAGGGTTCTTGTGAAGTGACCATAGTTGTATAATAACCACGAGATATCGGACACCAAGATGGCGCCTTTTCAGTCTAATGGTGCTGCTCATCTGGCGTATAATTCAAATGTGTTTCCTTAGACATAATGCGGCCCGCTGAATATGGTCAGTTGGCTCATAGACATTACGTTATGATGACATCACA
The DNA here is from genome assembly GCA_013133815.1 of Cromileptes altivelis. Taxonomy (NCBI): domain Eukaryota; kingdom Metazoa; phylum Chordata; class Actinopteri; order Perciformes; family Serranidae; genus Cromileptes; species Cromileptes altivelis. The sequence goes on from CM023134.1 coordinate 50,259,759, forward strand.
GATTTTTGAATTGCTTTTCTCAGCTGGAGTAAAATTTTACTGAGTGAAGCAGAGATATCACGGAAGCTGAGAGAGGCCACGCTCCCTCTATCTGAGCCTTCACCCATGTGGTGTAAACTCCTCTCATGTGGTGCTGCAGGCAGATTAAACAAACATACAGAGGTGTTTTGTGAACGCTGTTTGACCTGCCTGAAGGAAGCATGAACACCCAATCCTGGTCCTGATCCTGGTCCTGATCCTGGTGTAATGACCACTGCAGAGCGAATACTTGAATGGATCCACCAATCACAGAGATGGTCAGCTGACCTCTGCTCCGTCAATAAACAGGATGAAAACGAAAAATTAAGTTTACATAATCACTTCCAACATTTAAAGGAACAGTATAATGTAAGGATGCAGTTAGCTTAGCATAGCACAAAGACTTGCGAGAGGAAGAAGCAGCTAGCCTGGTCCAACTCACAGTGGACTGTCTCACAGTGGACCTGTCTTACAGTGGACATGTTTCACAGTGGACTATCTTACAGTAGACATGTTTCAAAGTGGACTATCTTACAGTGGACATGTTTCACAGTGGACTGTCTCACAGTGGACTATCTTACAGTGGACATGTTTCACAGTGGACTATCTTACAGTGGACATGTCTCACAGTGGACTGTCTCACAGTGGACTATCTTACAGTGGACATGTTTCACAGTGGACTGTCTCACAGTGGACCTGTCTTACAGTGGACTGTCACACAGTAGACCTGTCTCACAGTGGACTATCTTACAGTAGACGTGTTTCAAAGTGGACTATCTTACAGTGGACATGTCTCACAGTGGACTGTCTCACAGTGGACTATCTTACAGTGGACATGTTTCACAGTGGACTGTCTCACAGTGGACTATTTTGCAGTGGACATGTCTCACAGTAGACCTGTCTCACAGTAGACTATCTTACAGTAGACATGTTTCAAAGTGGACTATCTTACAGTGGACATGTCTCACAGTGGACTGTCTCACAGTGGACTATCTTACAGTGGACATGTTTCACAGTGGACTGTCTCACAGTGGACTATTTTGCAGTGGACATGTCTCACAGTAGACCTGTCTCACAGTAGACTATCTTACAGTGGACATGTTTCACAGTGGACTTTCTCACAGTGGACCTGTCTCACAGTGGACTATCTTACAGTGGACATGTTTCACAGTGGACTGTCTCACAGTAGACCTGTCTCACAGTGGACTATCTTACAGTGGACATGTCTCACAGTAGACCTGTCTCACAGTGGACTATCTTACAGTGGACATGTTTCACAGTGGACTTTCTCACAGTGGACCTGTCTCACAGTGGACTATCTTACAGTGGACATGTCTCACAGTAGACCTGTCTCACAGTGGACTATCTTACAGTGGACATGTTTCACAGTGGACTTTCTCACAGTGGACCTGTCTCACAGTGGACTATCTTACAGTAGACCTGTCTCACAGTGGACTATCTCACAGTGGACATGTTTCACAGTGGACTGTCTCACAGTGGACTATTTTGCAGTGGACATGTCTCACAGTAGACCTGTCTCACAGTGGACTATCTTACAGTGGACATGTTTCACAGTGGACTGTCTCACAGTAGACCTGTCTCACAGTGGACTATCTTACAGTGGACATGTTTCACAGTGGACTTTCTCACAGTGGACCTGTCTCACAGTGGACTATCTTGCAGTGGACATGTTTCACAGTGGACTGTCTCACAGTGGACTATCATACAGTGGACCTGTCTCACAGTCGACTTACAGAAATGAAACTGTTTCCCATCAGACAAGAAAATGTGAGACTGTTCCTTTAAATGTGCGAGCAGAGCTGATTCACCTCATGATGACATCATGACCTCACGATGACATCATGACCTCATTGAGCCCCTGCAGTGGTTTTAATTCATTAATTGATTGTCAGTAATTAATGTAATATCTGTGATGAAACGTTCAGTAATCAAATTGATGTTAATCCACAGCTGTGAGGAGGACAAGTCTATAATGTGTCTGTGACAAGTCTGTAATGGGTCTGTGACAAGTCTGTAATGGGTCTGTGACAAGTCTGTAATGAGCCTGTGACAAGTCTGTAATGGGTCTGTGACAAGTCTGTAATGGGTCTGTGACAAGTCTGTAATGAGTCTGTGACAAGTCTGTAATGGGTCTGTGACAAGTCTGTAATGGGTCTGTGACAAGTCTGTAATGAGCCTGTGACAAGTCTGTAATGGGTCTGTGACAAGTCTGTAATGAGCCTGTGACAAGTCTGTAATGGGTCTGTGACAAATCTGTAATGAGCCTGTGACAAGTCTGTAATGAGCCTGTGACAAGTCTGTAATGGGTCTGTGACAAGTCTGTAATGAGCCTGTGACAAGTCTGTAATGAGCCTGTGACAAGTCTGTAATGGGTCTGTGACAAATCTGTAATGAGCCTGTGACAAGTCTGTAATGAGTCTGTGACAAGTCTGTAATGGGTCTGTGACAAGTCTGTAATGAGCCTGTTACAAGTCTGTAATGGGTCTGTGACAAGTCTGTAATGAGCCTGTGACAAGTCTGTAATGAGTCTGTGACAAGTCTGTAATGGGTCTGTGACAAGTCTGTAATGAGCCTGTTACAAGTCTGTAATGAGCCTGTGACAAGTCTGTAATGGGTCTGTGACAAGTCTGTAATGAGCCTGTAATGAGCCTGTGACAAGTCTGTAATGGGTCTGTGACAAGTCTGTAATGAGCCTGTTACAAGTCTGTAATGAGCCTGTGACAAGTCTGTAATGGGTCTGTAATGAGCCTGTGACAAGTCTGTAATGAGCCTGTGACAAGTCTGTAATGGGTCTGTGACAAGTCTGTAATGAGCCTGTTACAAGTCTGTAATGAGCCTGTTACAAGTCTGTAATGAGCCTGTGACAAGTCTGTAATGAGCCTGTGACAATGGAGTAAAATTTTACTGAGTGAAGCAGAGATATCACGGAAACTGAGAGAGGCCACGCTCCCTCTATCTGAGCCTTCACCCATGTGGTGTAAACTCCTCTCATGTGGTGCTGCAGGCAGATTAAACAAACATACAGAGGTGTTTTGTGAACGCTGTTTGACCTGCCTGAAGGAAGCATGAACACCCAATCCTGGTCCTGATCCTGGTCCTGATCCTGGTGTAATGACCACTGCAGAGCGAATACTTGAATGGATCCACCAATCACAGAGATGGTCAGCTGACCTCTGCTCCGTCAATAAACAGGATGAAAACGAAAAATTAAGTTTACATAATCACGTCCAACATTTAAAGGAACAGTATAATGTAAGGATGCAGTTAGCTTAGCATAGCATAAAGACTTGCGAGAGGAAGAAGCAGCTAGCCTGGTCCAACTCACAGTGGACTGTCTCACAGTGGACCTGTCTTACAGTGGACATGTTTCACAGTGGACTGTCTCACAGTGGACTATCTTACAGTGGACATGTCTCACAGTGGACTGTCTCACAGTGGACTATCTTACAGTGGACATGTTTCACAGTGGACTGTCTCACAGTGGACCTGTCTTACAGTGGACTGTCACACAGTAGACCTGTCTCACAGTGGACTATCTTACAGTAGACATGTTTCAAAGTGGACTATCTTACAGTGGACATGTCTCACAGTGGACTGTCTCACAGTGGACTATCTTACAGTGGACATGTTTCACAGTGGACTGTCTCACAGTGGACTATTTTGCAGTGGACATGTCTCACAGTAGACCTGTCTCACAGTGGACTATCTTACAGTGGACATGTTTCACAGTGGACTGTCTCACAGTAGACCTGTCTCACAGTGGACTATCTTACAGTGGACATGTCTCACAGTAGACCTGTCTCACAGTGGACTATCTTACAGTGGACATGTTTCACAGTGGACTTTCTCACAGTGGACCTGTCTCACAGTGGACTATCTTACAGTAGACCTGTCTCACAGTGGACTATCTCACAGTGGACATGTTTCACAGTGGACTGTCTCACAGTGGACTATCTTACAGTGGACATGTTTCACGGTGGACCTGTCTCACAGTGGACTATCTTGCAGTGGACATGTTTCACAGTGGACTGTCTCACAGTGGACCTGTCTCACAGTCGACTTACAGAAATGAAACTGTTTCCCATCAGACAAGAAAATGTGAGACTGTTCCTTTAAATGTGCGAACAGAGCTGATTCACCTCATGATGACATCATGACCTCATTGAGCCCCTGCAGTGGTTTTAATTCATTAATTGATTGTCAGTAATTAATGTAATATCTGTGATGAAACGTTCAGTAATCAAATTGATGTTAATCCACAGCTGTGAGGAGGACAAGTCTATAATGTGTCTGTGACAAGTCTGTAATGGGTCTGTGACAAGTCTGTAATGAGTCTGTGACAAGTCTGTAATGGGTCTGTGACAAGTCTGTAATGAGCCTGTGACAAGTCTGTAATGGGTCTGTGACAAGTCTGTAATGAGCCTGTTACAAGTCTGTAATGAGCCTGTTACAAGTCTGTAATGAGTCTGTGACAAGTCTGTAATGAGCCTGTGACAAGTCTGTAATGAGCCTGTGACAAGTCTGTAATGAGCCTGTTACAAGTCTGTAATGAGCCTGTGACAAGTCTGTAATGGGTCTGTGACAAGTCTGTAATGAGCCTGTTACAAGTCTGTAATGAGCCTGTTACAAGTCTGTAATGGGCCTGTGACAAGTCTGTAATGGGCCTGTGACAAGTCTGTAATGGGTCTGTGACAAGTCTGTAATGGGTCTGTAATGAGCCTGTGACAAGTCTGTAATGGGTCTGTGACAAGTCTGTAATGAGCCTGCGACAAGTCTGTAATGGGTCTGTGACAAGTCTGTAATGAGCCTGCGACAAGTCTGTAATGGGTCTGTGACAAGTCTGTAATGAGCCTGTGACAAGTCTGTAATGAGCCTATTACAAGTCTGTAATGAGCCTGTTACAAGTCTGTAATGAGCCTGTGACAAGTCTGTAATGAGCCTGTTACAAGTCTGTAATGGGTCTGTTACAAGTCTGTAATGAGCCTGTTACAAGTCTGTAATGAGCCTGTTACAAGTCTGTAATGGGTCTGTGACAAGTCTGTAATGAGCCTGTGACAAGTCTGTAATGAGCCTGTGACAAGTCTGTAATGGGTCTGTGACAAGTCTGTAATGGTCCTGTTACAAGTCTGTAATGGGTCTGTGACAAGTCTGTAATGAGCCTGTGACAAGTCTGTAATGAGCCTGTTACATGTCTGTAATGGGTCTGTTACAAGTCTGTAATGGGTCTGTTACAAGTCTGTAATGAGCCTGTTACAAGTCTGCAATGAGCCTGTGACAAGTCTGTAATGAGCCTGTGACAAGTCTGTAATGAGCCTGTTACAAGTCTGCAATGAGCCTGTTACAAGTCTGTAATGAGCCTGTGACAAGTCTGTAATGGGTCTGTGACAAGTCTGTAATGAGCCTGTTACAAGTCTGTAATGAGCCTGTGACAAGTCTGTAATGAGCCTGTGACAAGTCTGTAATGAGCCTGTGACAAGTCTGTAATGGGTCTGTGACAAGTCTGTAATGAGCCTGTGACAAGTCTGTAATGAGCCTGTTACAAGTCTGTAATGAGCCTGTTACAAGTCTGTAATGGGTCTGTGACAAGTCTGTAATGGGTCTGTGACAAGTCTGTAATGAGCCTGTAATGAGCCTGTGACAAGTCTGTAATGGGTCTGTGACAAGTCTGTAATGAGCCTGTGACAAGTCTGTAATGAGCCTGTGACAAGTCTGTAATGAGCCTGTGACAAGTCTGTAATGGGTCTGTGACAAGTCTGTAATGAGCCTGTGACAAGTCTGTAATGAGCCTGTTACAAGTCTGTAATGAGCCTGTTACAAGTCTGTAATGGGTCTGTGACAAATCTGTAATGGGTCTGTGACAAGTCTGTAATGGGTCCGTGAGAAGTCTGTAATGAGCCTGTGACAAGTCTGTAATGAGCCTGTGACAAGTCTGTAATGGGTCTGTGACAAGTCTGTAATGAGCCTGTTACAAGTCTGTAATGGGTCTGTGACAAGTCTGTAATGAGCCTGTTACAAGTCTGTAATGAGCCTGTTACAAGTCTGTAATGGGTCTGTTACAAGTCTGTAATGAGCCTGTGACAAGTCTGTAATGGGTCTGTGACAAGTCTGTAATGAGCCTGTGACAAGTCTGTAATGAGCCTGTGACAAGTCTGTAATGGGTCTGTTACAAGTCTGTAATGAGCCTGTTACAAGTCTGTAATGGGTCTGTGACAAATCTGTAATGGGTCTGTGACAAGTCTGTAATGGGTCTGTGACAAGTCTGTAATGAGCCTGTTACAAGTCTGTAATGGGTCTGTGACAAGTCTGTAATGAGCCTGTGACAAGTCTGTAATGAGCCTATGACAAGTCTGTAATGGGTCTGTGACAAGTCTGTAATGGGCCTGTTACAAGTCTGTAATGGGTCTGTGACAAGTCTGTAATGAGCCTTTGACAAGTCTGTAATGGGTCTGTGACAAGTCTGTAATGAGCCTGTTACAAGTCTGTAATGGGTCTGTTACAAGTCTGTAATGAGCCTGTTACAAGTCTGTAATGAGCCTGTGACAAGTCTGTAATGGGTCTGTGACAAGTCTGTAATGAGCCTGTGACAAGTCTGTAATGAGCCTGTGACAAGTCTGTAATGGGTCTGTGACAAGTCTGTAATGAGCCTGTTACAAGTCTGTAATGAGCCTGTGACAAGTCTGTAATGAGGCTGTTACAAGTCTGTAATGAGCCTGTTACAAGTCTGTAATGAGCCTGTGACAAGTCTGTAATGGGTCTGTGACAAGTCTGTAATGAGTCTGTGACAAGTCTGTAATGAGCCTGTGACAAGTCTGTAATGGGTCTGTGACAAGTCTGTAATGAGCCTGTGACAAGTCTGTAATGAGCCTGTTACAAGTCTGTAATGAGCCTGTTACAAGTCTGTAATGAGCCTGTGACAAGTCTGTAATGGGTCTGTGACAAGTCTGTAATGAGCCTGTGACAAGTCTGTAATGAGCCTGTTACAAGTCTGTAATGAGTCTGTTACAAGTCTGTAATGGGTCTGTGACAAGTCTGTAATGAGCCTGTTACAAGTCTGTAATGAGCCTGTGAGAAGTCTGTAATGGGTCTGTGACAAGTCTGTAATGAGCCTGTGACAAGTCTGTAATGAGCCTGTGACAAGTCTGTAATGGGTCTGTGACAAGTCTGTAATGAGCCTGTGACAAGTCTGTAATGAGCCTGTTACAAGTCTGTAATGAGCCTGTTACAAGTCTGTAATGGGTCTGTTACAAGTCTGTAATGGGTCTGTGACAAGTCTGTAATGAGCCTGTTACAAGTCTGTAATGAGCCTGTGACAAGTCTGTAATGGGTCTGTGACAAGTCTGTAATGAGCCTGTGACAAGTCTGTAATGAGCCTGTTACAAGTCTGTAATGAGCCTGTGACAAGTCTGTAATGAGCCTGTGACAAGTCTGTAATGGGTCTGTTACAAGTCTGTAATGGGTCTGTGACAAGTCTGTAATGAGCCTGTTACAAGTCTGTAATGAGCCTGTTACAAGTCTGTAATGGGTCTGTGACAAGTCTGTAATGAGCCTGTTACAAGTCTGTAATGAGCCTGTGACAAGTCTGTAATGAGCCTGTGACAAGTCTGTAATGGGTCTGTGACAAGTCTGTAATGAGCCTGTGACAAGTCTGTAATGAGCCTGTTACAAGTCTGTAATGAGCCTGTTACAAGTCTGTAATGGGTCTGTGACAAGTCTGTAATGAGCCTGTTACAAGTCTGTAATGAGCCTGTGACAAGTCTGTAATGAGCCTGTGACAAGTCTGGAATGGGTCTGTGACAAATCTGTAATGAGCCTGTGACAAGTCTGTAATGAGCCTGTTACAAGTCTGTAATGAGCCTGTGACAAGTCTGTAATGGGTCTGTGACAAGTCTGTAATGAGCCTGTGACAAGTCTGTAATGAGCCTGTGACAAGTCTGTAATGGGTCTGTGACAAGTCTGTAATGGGCCTGTTACAAGTCTGTAATGGGTCTGTTACAAGTCTGTAATGGGTCTGTGACAAGTCTGTAATGAGCCTGTTACAAGTCTGTAATGAGCCTGTTACAAGTCTGTAATGAGCCTGTTACAAGTCTGTAATGAGCCTGTGACAAGTCTGTAATGGGTCTGTTACAAGTCTGTAATGGGTCTGTTACAAGTCTGTAATGAGCCTGTTACAAGTCTGTCATGAGCCTGTGACAAGTCTGTAATGAGCCTGTGACAAGTCTGTAATGGGTCTGTTACAAGTCTATAATGAGCCTGTTACAAGTCTGTAATGAGCCTGTGACAAGTCTGTAATGGGTCTGTGACAAGTCTGTAATGAGCCTGTTGCAAGTCTGTAATGAGCCTGTGACAAGTCTGTAATGGGTCTGTGACAAGTCTGTAATGAGCCTGTTACAAGTCTGTAATGAGCCTGTTACAAGTCTGTAATGAGCCTGTGACAAGTCTGTAATGAGGCTGTTACAAGTCTGTAATGAGGCTGTTACAAGTCTGTAATGAGCCTGTTACAAGTCTGTAATGAGCCTGTGACAAGTCTGTAATGAGCCTGTGACAAGTCTGTAATGAGCCTGTGACAAGTCTGTAATGGGTCTGTGACAAGTCTGTAATGAGCCTGTTACAAGTCTGTAATGAGCCTGTGACAAGTCTGTAATGAGCCTGTGACAAGTCTGTAATGAGCCTGTGACAAGTCTGTAATGGGTCTGTGACAAGTCTGTAATGGGCCTGTGACAAGTCTGTAATGAGCCTGTTACAAGTCTGTAATGAGCCTGTTACAAGTCTGTAATGGGTCTGTGACAAGTCTGTAATGGGTCTGTGACAAGTCTGTAATGAGCCTGTAATGAGCCTGTGACAAGTCTGTAATGGGTCTGTGACAAGTCTGTAATGAGCCTGTGACAAGTCTGTAATGAGCCTGTGACAAGTCTGTAATGAGCCTGTGACAAGTCTGTAATGGGTCTGTGACAAGTCTGTAATGAGCCTGTGACAAGTCTGTAATGAGCCTGTTACAAGTCTGTAATGAGCCTGTTACAAGTCTGTAATGGGTCTGTGACAAATCTGTAATGGGTCTGTGACAAGTCTGTAATGGGTCCGTGAGAAGTCTGTAATGAGCCTGTGACAAGTCTGTAATGAGCCTGTGACAAGTCTGTAATGGGTCTGTGACAAGTCTGTAATGAGCCTGTTACAAGTCTGTAATGGGTCTGTGACAAGTCTGTAATGAGCCTGTTACAAGTCTGTAATGAGCCTGTTACAAGTCTGTAATGGGTCTGTTACAAGTCTGTAATGAGCCTGTGACAAGTCTGTAATGGGTCTGTGACAAGTCTGTAATGAGCCTGTGACAAGTCTGTAATGAGCCTGTGACAAGTCTGTAATGGGTCTGTTACAAGTCTGTAATGAGCCTGTTACAAGTCTGTAATGGGTCTGTGACAAATCTGTAATGGGTCTGTGACAAGTCTGTAATGGGTCTGTGACAAGTCTGTAATGAGCCTGTTACAAGTCTGTAATGGGTCTGTGACAAGTCTGTAATGAGCCTGTGACAAGTCTGTAATGAGCCTATGACAAGTCTGTAATGGGTCTGTGACAAGTCTGTAATGGGCCTGTTACAAGTCTGTAATGGGTCTGTGACAAGTCTGTAATGAGCCTTTGACAAGTCTGTAATGAGCCTGTTACAAGTCTGTAATGAGCCTGTTACAAGTCTGTAATGGGTCTGTTACAAGTCTGTAATGAGCCTGTTACAAGTCTGTAATGAGCCTGTGACAAGTCTGTAATGGGTCTGTGACAAGTCTGTAATGAGCCTGTGACAAGTCTGTAATGAGCCTGTGACAAGTCTGTAATGGGTCTGTGACAAGTCTGTAATGAGCCTGTTACAAGTCTGTAATGAGCCTGTGACAAGTCTGTAATGAGGCTGTTACAAGTCTGTAATGAGCCTGTTACAAGTCTGTAATGAGCCTGTGACAAGTCTGTAATGGGTCTGTGACAAGTCTGTAATGAGTCTGTGACAAGTCTGTAATGAGCCTGTGACAAGTCTGTAATGGGTCTGTGACAAGTCTGTAATGAGCCTGTGACAAGTCTGTAATGAGCCTGTTACAAGTCTGTAATGAGCCTGTTACAAGTCTGTAATGAGCCTGTGACAAGTCTGTAATGGGTCTGTGACAAGTCTGTAATGAGCCTGTTACAAGTCTGTAATGAGCCTGTGACAAGTCTGTAATGGGTCTGTGACAAGTCTGTAATGAGCCTGTGACAAGTCTGTAATGAGCCTGTTACAAGTCTGTAATGAGTCTGTTACAAGTCTGTAATGGGTCTGTGACAAGTCTGTAATGAGCCTGTTACAAGTCTGTAATGAGCCTGTTACAAGTCTGTAATGAGCCTGTTACAAGTCTGTAATGGGTCTGTGACAAGTCTGTAATGAGCCTGTGACAAGTCTGTAATGAGCCTGTGACAAGTCTGTAATGGGTCTGTGACAAGTCTGTAATGAGCCTGTGACAAGTCTGTAATGAGCCTGTTACAAGTCTGTAATGAGCCTGTTACAAGTCTGTAATGGGTCTGTTACAAGTCTGTAATGGGTCTGTGACAAGTCTGTAATGAGCCTGTTACAAGTCTGTAATGAGCCTGTGACAAGTCTGTAATGGGTCTGTGACAAGTCTGTAATGAGCCTGTTACAAGTCTGTAATGAGCCTGTGACAAGTCTGTAATGAGCCTGTGACAAGTCTGTAATGGGTCTGTTACAAGTCTGTAATGGGTCTGTGACAAGTCTGTAATGAGCCTGTTACAAGTCTGTAATGAGCCTGTTACAAGTCTGTAATGGGTCTGTGACAAGTCTGTAATGAGCCTGTGACAAGTCTGTAATGAGCCTGTGACAAGTCTGTAATGGGTCTGTGACAAGTCTGTAATGAGCCTGTGACAAGTCTGTAATGAGCCTGTTACAAGTCTGTAATGAGCCTGTTACAAGTCTGTAATGGGTCTGTGACAAGTCTGTAATGAGCCTGTTACAAGTCTGTAATGAGCCTGTGACAAGTCTGTAATGAGCCTGTGACAAGTCTGGAATGGGTCTGTGACAAATCTGTAATGAGCCTGTGACAAGTCTGTAATGAGCCTGTTACAAGTCTGTAATGAGCCTGTGACAAGTCTGTAATGGGTCTGTGACAAGTCTGTAATGAGCCTGTGACAAGTCTGTAATGAGCCTGTGACAAGTCTGTAATGGGTCTGTGACAAGTCTGTAATGAGCCTGTTACAAGTCTGTAATGGGTCTGTTACAAGTCTGTAATGGGTCTGTGACAAGTCTGTAATGAGCCTGTTACAAGTCTGTAATGAGCCTGTTACAAGTCTGTAATGAGCCTGTGACAAGTCTGTAATGGGTCTGTTACAAGTCTGTAATGGGTCTGTGACAAGTCTGTAATGAGCCTGTTACAAGTCTGTCATGAGCCTGTGACAAGTCTGTAATGAGCCTGTGACAAGTCTGTAATGGGTCTGTTACAAGTCTATAATGAGCCTGTTACAAGTCTGTAATGAGCCTGTGACAAGTCTGTAATGGGTCTGTGACAAGTCTGTAATGAGCCTGTTGCAAGTCTGTAATGAGCCTGTGACAAGTCTGTAATGGGTCTGTGACAAGTCTGTAATGAGCCTGTTACAAGTCTGTAATGAGCCTGTTACAAGTCTGTAATGAGCCTGTGACAAGTCTGTAATGAGGCTGTTACAAGTCTGTAATGAGGCTGTTACAAGTCTGTAATGAGGCTGTTACAAGTCTGTAATGAGCCTGTGACAAGTCTGTAATGAGCCTGTGACAAGTCTGTAATGAGCCTGTGACAAGTCTGTAATGAGTCTGTTACAAGTCTGTAATGGGTCTGTGACAAGTCTGTAATGAGCCTGTGACAAGTCTGTAATGAGCCTGTGACAAGTCTGTAATGGGTCTGTGACATGTCTGTAATGGGTCTGTGACAAATCTGTAATGGGTCTGTGACAAGTCTGTAATGGGTCTGTGACAACTCTGTAATGAGCCTGTTACAAGTCTGTAATGAGCCTGTTACAAGTCTGTAATGAGCCTGTTACAAGTCTGTAATGGGTCTGTGACAAGTCTGTAATGAGCCTGTGACAAGTCTGTAATGGGTCTGTGACAAGTCTGTAATGAGCCTGTTACAAGTCTGTAATGAGCCTGTGACAAGTCTGTAATGAGCCTGTTACAAGTCTGTAATGAGCCTGTGACAAGTCTGTAATGGGTCTGTGACAAGTCTGTAATGAGCCTGTGACAAGTCTGTAATGAGCCTGTGACAAGTCTGTAATGAGCCTGTTACAAGTCTGTAATGGGTCTGTGACAAGTCTGTAATGGGTCTGTGACAAGTCTGTAATGAGCCTGCGACAAGTCTGTAATGGGTCTGTGACAAGTCTGTTATGAGCCTGTGACAAGTCTGTAATGAGCCTGCGACAAGTCTGTAATGGGTCTGTGACAAGTCTGTAATGAGCCTGTGACAAGTCTGTAATGGGTCTGTGACAAGTCTGTAATGAGCCTGTAGTGGGTCTGTAATGAGTCTGTAATGGGTCTGTAATGAGTCTGTGACAAGGCTTTTCCCAAAGTAACAAAATCAAATGTAATGAATATTCTTCAGTCGCATTAAGGACAAAATAAAATAAAGGTTTTTGGACATAATTTGATAAAGACTTCAGATGATGGAACTTTGGTGACTCATTGCAGACTGAATGCTATGACTGTCAGACGTCGGTTCGGTGTCAAAGTTCAGTCTAATCAATCAATGATCAACAAACTCCTCAGAGGAGAAACAAAGGCTGAGGATGATGATGATGACACTGTCTATCACATTGAGTCATACAGGAATATCAGCCAGATTTAAAGGGTCATTCCATGATTTTACAGACAACCGTTTACTGGTCCTGGTTGGTCCTCAGCCTTATGATGTCACAGTGACATCATCAGGCTGCTTGATAGACATTAAAGACTTTAATCCACCTCATTCCTGAGGGCATGACTGTAGAAATGATTCTGGGAGCAGCCTCCTGTGAGTTAGAGGGAGTAGCAGCAAGCTAGTTAGTCCCATAGACTGTCTGTCCCCGTGGCTACTCTTGATGGCTAAATGCCAACACTGGTTCTTTTCCAAAGTCATTTGCCTTCAGTTTTGCAAATATTGATTTATTTTTTAAACAAATATTTAACTAATGTTAACTCAGCATTTTCTAAAATGTCTCTGTGGAGCTCTGGTACCTGTTGCACTGTCCGTGTCTGTAACGACTAACAACTAGTCTGAGCTCCATTTTTGTCTTCAGTAACTGTGTGTTGAACATGTGACCAGAACAAAAAGGCATTGTTCCTGTTGCCATGGGTGATGAGAAATAAAACCACAAGCGTTTAAATCAGAATTATCAGAAGATAATGACGCGTAGACTGACAGGTTCGTCACTCAGCATCATTAAATGATATCCCTGTCTTTCCCCGTCTGACTTCAGGCTCAATCTACATTAGAAAATAAACTGTGGAATATGTATTTAGTCATCAGGGCTGAGAATGTGTCACTGATTTACTGTACTGCCTTTATATCATATAAACACGTGAATTTACTGCTACTTTATATTACTATGACTGAATCATGTTTCACTCAGAACAGTCTTTAATAAATCAGAAGTTATAAAAATGTGTAAATGCGTGGTTAACACAGACGAGTGGAGGATTAGCTGGAAACATCACATTTATTCATTTTACATGGAGCTACAGTTAATACTGAATTATGTCTTAGTGTCAGAAATCATAAATCATCTTTAGGAGGAACATGTTTCCTTAAAGTTAACAGTATGTTAATGGAGCACGGCGAGCTAACTGTTTGGCATGCTAACTGTTATTCACTCACTGTTAATCGCAGTGAGTGATAAGGTCACTGCCTGTGTTGATTCATGATGAACAAAAAGTCTGACCTCACTTCCTGTCTTTCAGGAACCTTCCTGATGTCACAGCGGAGGATTTCTCCAAAGTCGACCTTCATCAGTTCAAGTGGATCCACTGGGAGGTGAGCAGAGCCGCCGGTCCAAGAAACTGAGACAGCCAGACTTACTGGACCGGTACTCATAACAGGACTGATCCAGACTAACAGGACTGACCCAGACTAACAGGAGTAACAGGACTGACTCAGACTAACAGGACTGACCCGGACTAACAGGACTGAACCACATTAACAGGACTGAACCAGACTTAACTGACGGAACACTCATAACTGTTTTTACCACAAGATGACAACACGACCCTACACAGAACATCCTCAGGTGTTCTCTAGTCTTCAAGTGTTCTCTAGTCCTCAGGTGTTCTCTAGTCCTCAGGTGTCGGTAACAGTTGAGTTTTCCTGCAGGGCCGAAACGCAGAGGAGCAGGTGAAGATGATCCAGCAGGTGGTGACGTACAACAGCACGTTGCCACAGCAACAGAGAATCACCATCTCTGTGGAGATAGAGAAGACCAGAGAGCCGCTGTATCAGCTGTTTCCTCATGGTGACGTGGTATGTCACCTGTTACGTTCACCTGTCTTCAACATACACAACACAAGTCTGTTACAGTCTGTCAGGTGGTGTCTAGTCCTGAGGTGTTCTCTAGTACTCAGGTGTTCTCGTCTTCAGTTGTTTTCTAGTCTTCAAGTATTCTTTAGTCCTCAGGTGTTTTCTAGTCCTCAGGTGTTGTCTAGTCCTCAAGTTTTCTCTAGTACTCAAGTATTTTCTAGTCTTTAGGTGTTCTCAAGTCTTCAAGTATTCTTTAGTCCTCAAGTGTTCTCTACTCCTTGGTTGTTCTCTTGTCTTCAGGTGTGCTAGTACATAGGTTTTCTTTAGTCTTCAGGTGTTCTCTAGTCCTCAGGAATTTTCTAGTCCTCAGGTGTTTTTTAGTCCTCGGTTGTTCTCTCATCTTCAGGTGTTCTATAATCCTCAGGTGTTTTCTAGTTCTTGGTTCTCTCGTCTTCAGGTGTTCTCTCGTCATCAGGTGTTTTTTAGTCCTCAGGTGCTCTCTAGCCCTCAGGTGTTCTGTAGTCCTCAGGTATTTTCTAGTCTTTAAATATTCTTTAGTCCTCAGGTGTTTTCTAGTCCTGGGTTCTCTCATCTTCAGTTGTTTTCTAGTCCTCAGGTGTTCTATAGTCCTCAGGTGTTGTCTAGTCTTCAGGTGTTCTCTAGTCCTCAGGTATTTACTAGTCTTCAGGTGTTCTCAAGTCTTAAAGTATTTTCTAGTCCTCAGGTGTTCTCTCGTCTTCAGGTGTTCTCTCATCCTCAGGTGTGCTAGCCCTCAGGTGTTCTGTAGTCCTCAGGTATTTTCAAGTCTTTAAATATTCTTTAATCCTCAGGTGTTTTCTAGTCCTTGGTTCTGCCGTCTTCAGTTGTTTTCTAGTCCTCAGGTGTTTTCTAGTCCTCAGGTGCTCTCTAGCCCTCAGGTGTTCTATAGTCTTCAGATGTTCTATAGTCCTCAGGTGTTTTCTAGTCCTTAGGTGTTCTCTCGTCTTCAGGTGTTCTCTCGTCCTCAGGTGTGCTAGTCATCAGGTGTTCTCTAGTCATCAGGTGTTTTGTAGTCCTCAGGTGTTCTCTAGTCCTCAGGTCTTGTTGTCTTCAAATGTGCAAGTCCTCAGGTGTCCATTTCTCCTCAGGTGCCCTTGTCTCCTCAGGTGTTCTCTAGTCCTCAGATGTCCTTGTCTCCTCAGGTGTTCTCTAGTCCTCAGGTGTCCTTGTCTCCTCAGGTGTTCTCTAGTCCTCAGGTGTCCTTGTCTCCTCAGGTGTTTGTCAGTAAGGATGTGGCTCGTCACTTCGGTTTCCAGACAGCTGACTCTGCTCTGAGAGGACTCTACAGTCGAGTCAGACCGGGGTGAGTGAACGTCAAAGGTCAACAGTTAGGACAGATGAGGAGGCAAACATATCTGTCTCTGACCTGTCTCTCTGTCTGTCCTGTCTGTGACTGACCTGCCTCTGTCTCTGTCTCTGTTCTGTCTGTCCCTCAGGGCTGTTCTGATTTGTGCCTGGGCAGAAAAAGGAGCGGACGCTTTGTGTCCTGACGGTTCAGTCGTTCATTCAGATGCTTTTCCTCCTGAATCTCTGGTGGACACTCTGGGAGCCGGGGACACGTTCAACTCTGCTGTCATCTACACACTGTCCAACGGTGAGACATCACACTGTCCTGCAGTGAGATATCACACTGTCCTGCAGTGAGACATCATGCTGTCCAACAGTGAGACATCACATTGTCCAACATTGAGATATCCCACTGTCCTGCAGTAAGACATCACATTGTCCAACAGTGAGACATCACACTGTCCTGCAGTGAGTCATTACATTGTCCAGCAGTGGGACATCACACTGTCCAACATTGACACATTACACTGTCTTACAGGGAGACATCACATTGTCCAACAGTGAGACATCCAATTCTCCAACAGTGGGACATTACACTGTCCAAAAGTGAGACATAACACTGTCCAACATTGAGATATCACACTGTCCTGCAGTAAGACATCACACTGTCCAACAGTGAGACATCACACTGTCTAACAGTGACAACAGTGAGATATCACACTGTCCAACAGTGGGACATTACACTGTCCTGCAGTGAGACATTACACTGTCCAACACTGAGACATCACACTGTCCAACAGTGACAACAGTGAGACATCACACTGTCCAGCAGTAAGACATTACACTGCTCTGAGATCAGTCCTCAGGTGTCCTTGTGTCTTCAGGTGTCCCTGTCTCCTCGGGTGTGACTTTCTGTCTCCTTAGGTTTAACGTCTTGTCTCCTTGGGTGTCCTTGTGTCTTCAGGTGTCCCTATCTCCTCAGGTGTGACTTTCTGTCTCCTTAGGTTTGACGTCTTGTCTCCTTGGGTGTCCTCGTGTCTTCAGGTGTCCTTGTGTCTTTAGGTGTCCCTGTCTCCTCAGGTGTGACTTTCTGTCTCCTTAGCTTTGACGTCTTGTCTCCTTGGGTGTCCTTGTGTCTTCAGGTGTCCTTGTGTCTTTAGGTGTCCCTATCTCCTCAGGTGTGACTTTCTGTCTCCTCAGGTTTCCTTGTCTCCTTAGTTTTCCTTGTGTCTTCAGGTGTCCTTGTGTCTTTAGGTGTCCCTGTCTCCTCAGATGTGACTTTCTGTCTCCTTAGGTTTGACGTCTTGTCTCCTTGGGTGTCCTTGTGTCTTCAGGTGTCCTTGTGTCTTTAGGTGTCCCTATCTCCTCAGGTGTGACTTTCTGTCTCCTTAGCTTTGACGTCTTGTCTCCTTGGGTGTCTTTGTGTCTTCAAGTGTCCCTATCTCCTCAGGTGTGACTTTCTGTCTCCTTAGGTTTGACATCTTGTCTCCTTGGGTGTCCTCGTGTTTTCAGGTGTCCTTGTGTCTTTAGGTGTCCCTGTCTCCTCAGGTGTGACTTTCTGTCTCCTTAGGTTTGACGTCTTGTCTCCTTGGGTGTCCTTGTGTCTTTAGGTGTCCCTGTCTCCTCAGGTGTGACTTTCTGTCTCCTTAGGTTTGACGTCTTGTCTCCTTGGGTGTCCTTGTGTCTTCAGGTGTCCTTGTGTCTTTAGGTGTCCCTATCTCCTCAGGTGTGACTTTCTGTCTACTCAGGTTTCCTTGTCTCCTTAGTTTTCCTTGTGTTTTCAGGTGTCCCTGTGTCTTTAGGTGTCCCTGTCTCCTCAGGTGTGACTTTCTGTCTCCTTAGGTTTGATTTCCTGTCTCCTTGGGTGTCTTTGTGTCTTCAGGTTTCCCTGTCTCCCCCGGTTTGACTTCCTGTCTCCTCAGGTGGGACTTCCTGTCTGTGTGTACATGCATAAATGAATGAGTGATGTTTCCTGTCCTCAGGTGGGACCGTTCAGGACGCTCTGACCTTTGGCTGCAGAGTCGCTGGCAGGAAGTGTGGTTTCCATGGTTATGACGGCATTGCTGCAGAGTTCTGCTCCTGACATGGATCAGAGAACTGAGGTTACAGTGAGAGGTTATTCCCACTGTAAGAAACGAGGAGATAAAAAACACTGAAATGAAAATAAAGTGCTGATTTTGATCAGAGATCAAACTAAAAAGTGAAGCTTCATACAAACTGTGACATCAACAAATGTTTACAACCTGAAATTAACTGTTTTTTAGTTTATAATTAACTGATATATAACGATTAATAAACATGATTGATAACTGATAGATTGATAATCGATTGTCAGCCGCTGATGAAAATCCGACAGTTCAGTTTTAATGTACTGAGATTAAATGAAGTCACTTTTTTAAAAAAAAAAAACGAGTTTGTTCCTGACTTTTTTGCCTGATGAAAATAAAGTTTGTTTCACTGATTAATAAACAACTGTTTACCAATTTGTGCTTAATTGTGCAGCTGGTGAAATAAGTCTCTGGTGACTGCATGGTGGACTGTCGCTTCACAGGCACAGCCGACTCTGCCTTCTGATCTGACAGTATGTTGCTCCATCATTTCCTGCTCTCCATGGATGCTTCCAGTAGCTTTTTAACAAGCTCTCAGACCTGCAAGACAAAAGGTATATTTTAGGGCCCAACTCCTAATTAGAAAACTAACTTTACACATAGGCCATGTTAAGAGTCACAATTTGTGAGGAAGTGAGTTTCAGTCTCTACTTCTCCTGTATCACAGTGGACACAAATTGTTTTTGTTCTTTTTTGCCACTCTCTTCTATGGCAACCAGTTTCAGGTTTATGCTCACTGAGTCTATATTTTGTAAGAGTTTGTCTTTTTGGGGAGGGGGGTTTATTTGGGTTAAATATTGGGCCAATTGAAATTCTCTGTCCAGTAAATTATAACATCCTAGTTTATTGATTGTTTGAGTTTCTGTTTTCCACTGTTTGCAATATTTTGGTTTATTATCTTTGTCGATTTGTTTTATTTGTGAGTATGGAATTATTTTTGTAGTGTCATTATGACTTGTCAATCTGATTTCCTCATTTGTCCCGTTCCAGGTATTATTTTTTGGGTTCAGACAATGTCAAGACTTTTGGTCAGGTTATGTGTACTAATAAGAAATGTGTATGATTTATTGAGCTGCTGCAGCCACTCTTTTCTTTTAACAGAGATATCTAGCCTTTCTATTGTTTGGTTAAAACATTCATTTAGTTACGTTGTATGCCTGAGACCCTTTAAGGGGTTAATCGTGAGGGCGTACATAATATTCTTTTTTCACGTTGACGGCTCATTGTCGGCGAACCTTCGGCAGGAGCATACAGCCCGTCAGTCAGTAACATTACAACTGCTAACTGTAAGCAGCCTGCTAATGATGGTTAACTCATGAATAGATGGTCGTGTTGACGTTCACCAAGCTCCCGACGTACCATGGGTGGCTCATAATGTGCTGTTTACAAGCGTGATAGGCGTTCGGCCTCCGGCGTGAGTGCAGCGCAGCGCTCTCGGCCGGCACTCGGCTAACTCCCGGGAGCATTCTTGGCGGTCGGGTTTGGCCGGGACATGCCGGTGGTTGAGCGCTCGGTGGGCAAATG
The DNA here is from genome assembly GCA_013133815.1 of Cromileptes altivelis. Classification (NCBI taxonomy): domain Eukaryota; kingdom Metazoa; phylum Chordata; class Actinopteri; order Perciformes; family Serranidae; genus Cromileptes; species Cromileptes altivelis. The sequence goes on from CM023134.1 coordinate 50,279,227, forward strand.
CGTGCGGTGGTGTGGTGAACGGCAACTTTGACTCTGTGGTCTGTTGCAGAGCATTGTATTGTGTTTCGTGGCTCTTGTAACTTTTCGGCAATGCGTGCAGTTGGGTTACACAGGCTGTGTCTCAACATGTCTGCGCTGCCGTCTGGGGACTGCTTTGCGCGTACTCCCAGAGTGCTAAGCTTTCTGGGAGATGTAGTAAATGTGGTTCATTTGGGTCTTCTGTGATGTATTTGAAATTGTTACTCATGTAAATGGTGTGCAGGTAGATTTTTGTTATATGTATGGCAATAGTAGCTGATGGGGTAATAATTAACCAGCTTACAAACATGTTTATTTATGAAAAAAAAGTGGAAACATCTGTTCAGCGATCTCAGTTTCACATGTAACTTTTTGCATCTGTTTTGTTGTTTCAGGTTTATGACCTGTGGTCATTTTGTTATCAAAATAAAGAAGACAAAAAGGAAAACACGAGTTATAACTTTGTGTGCTGCCTGCCGAGCCTTGTCGGAGGGCTGAAATGTAAAAGATCCGAACAGACAACCCTGCTGCTCCAAGTATGCTCTGTACTGGTATGAGTCTAAATCAGACTGTATCAAGTGGTTCCAAAATTTGATAGTTCTCTTTTTAATTTTAATTACAGTAAGGGGGGAACTGGCCCAGCTCTGCTCTGCAGCCGTGGTTTGGGCAGTTTCTGTGGACTCTCAGTATATTTTTCTAGTATATTCTCTCTCTCTCTCTCTGTGTCTGTCTCTCTCTGTCTGTCTCATTGTGTCATACGGATTACTGTTAATTTATCATGCTGATCTGTTCTGTACGACATCTATTGCACGTCTGTCCATCCTGGAAGAGGGATCCCTCCTCAGTTGCTCTTCCTGAGGTTTCTACCGTTTTTTCCCTGTTAAAGGGTTTTTTGGGGAGTTTTTCCTGATCAGCTGCAAGGGTCCTAAGGACAGAGGGATGTTGTATGCTGTAAAGCCCTGTGAGGCAAATTGTGATTTGTGATATTGGGCTTTATAAATAAAATTGAATTGAAATAAAAAAAACATCTGTCTGATTGTCATAAAACCTGTTGGTAACCTTTTATGCAGGTCTCTTGAACTGTCAAAGGTCTTAATTCTACCTAACTCTCAAGTTTTAAATGTCCATGCTGGCCTGAACCCCAGTACTGCCACTTGCGGCTATATTTTGATCATATTTTTTCATTATTGAGGTTTACAAGCCATTGTTGCAAAAAATAAAAAAATAAAAAATATTTTTTGTTGATGTTGCCACATAGTGGAAATTAATGAAAACGAGAGTTTTGTTTATAATTGTAATAACCCTTATTTAAAAACTCAGGTTATAGTCTCAACAGTTCCCAGTAGCATCAATGGTTAAAAATGTACCTCATTTGAAAGTTAAAACCATTTAAAAAGATATTTTTCATCATTTCATTCAAATTTTTGTGCTATGTCATTTGAATAATTGTTTTGATTTGATCTGAGTGTCTTGATGCTGCCATCTTTGCCAAACAAATATCCTTAGTATGTTATGAATCTACCAATTTAATGCAATACATAAATAATAGCTGCACTTTCACCCACACTGTCCTCCACTGTCCTTGCTGTCTCCACTGTCCTCATTCTCTGGCTCATAGTCTTCATCATTCTCACTGTCTCCATCATCCTCACTCTATCCTTGCTTGGTTGCAAGCTGCTTGTTTTCTTCATCACTAAATCCTAATTCATCCTCACTACCATCTACAGGGAGGACTAGTTTGGCTTTCTTCCGTGAGGAACCATAAAACACTGTTGCGTTCATTCTGTAAATGGAAGAAAAAAGTGTCAAATATAATCATATGCAATCCGGAAAGGACTCACAAAGTGCATTATCATAGTAGACTCTAGAGGATCAGTGTATACCAATGTAATTGCTAATAACTTTAACTTTACTACACCTGACATTCAAATGTGTATCTGTCAAATTGATGGACCTGAAAAAAATAACTAAACGAGTCCACATGGTACAATATGCTTTTGAACAATGTAGGCCTATAACCTAATCCAAAATGCTATCAACATGCCAGGCTAGCAATTCAATGGTAATAATAATGGTACGGTGTTGCCATATGGCAACTTCCACATTTTAACAGTTTAACATCATTAAATGATCAAGTACAGTGCAATAAACTACAGAATAGTGAACTTACCTCACTTATTGTTGAGTATGTATTTTTTTCCCCATCAAAAAATGTCATAAAAATACTTTTTTAGATTATTTTTGAGGAGTCAAATGGCGAGGCTTCTCCCTGTGAAGAGGTCTGCGGAAAAGGGCTTCACAATTCCCTCCAGAAAGTTATTTGACAAATTTAAACACTGCTATTGGTTCTCTTAGGACCCCACCTCTCTTTCAACACACTACATCATAAAAGGGGAGGTACTGTGTGTGTGTGTGTGTGTGTGTGTGTGTGTGTGTGTGTGTAGAAGGAATTCAATGGGTTTGTTACCAAATGGCAACATCGTACCATAGAGGGTTAAAAAAGAAATGCTAAGTTTGTGTTGATATGGATGTCTGGGGGTTGTGGCTGTGCAGATAATAAAAAAATGCCTAGACTCAATTAAACAAAACAACAATAAACTTCATAAGTATATATAGAATAAAACTATTAAAAAAATTAATAAATAAATTAAAAAAATAAGAATTGTATGTGTGTGTGTAACTGTGTAGCTAAAAATTGCTGCAGGTTGCTGCAAGGTTACATTACTGTCCTCTCCCTCTTTACAGGGGCGGAAATCCCGGGGGGGACAGGGGGGACATTCCCCTTCAGTAAAGCTGTACCCCCCCTAGAATCATTTGAGACACAATTAATAATTTTTGAACAATGCAGTAGTATTTATTAAAAGCACAATGTAAGCAGTGCTCATTATAATTGCGCAATAATATACCATTTAAATCTTAAAAGACTCCCATTACTAGTAGTGGTATATCCCACACTCTTTCCAACGGGCGGGGCTGCTTGGCAGCAGTAGCAGCGTGTGGCTGGAACCACTGCCCACATCGCACATGGCAGGGTAAGATGTTCACTCACAGACACAGTTTAACTTACACAAGTTACAACACATCCCATTTACTGTTACAACAAGCCCCAGGCCCAGGCTGATGATATAAACTGTCTGCATCATTTCTCCTGCATTGTTCAAAAGCCTACTCAACTGCGAGTGCTGCTAAGCTAAAAGCTAATGATTAAGCTCAGAGTTTATTGATAGAGAGGACAGGAGAGAAAGAAGAGGGAGAGGACAGGACAAGAGCAGTCAGTGGCGGAGCACTGGGTACCTGTCTGTAGGCTCTCCACCTGTCAGTGAGACAAACATGAATGACGTACAGACAAGGAGCGGTCATTACACGCAACTATTACGCGTGGTTGTGACGGAGCAGCTCGTATGGGTACCTGTCTGTAGGCTCTCTGCCTGTCAGTGAGACAAACATGAAAGACGTGCAGTTTAACGGACGAGGAGCGGTCATTACGGGCGGCTATTACGCACAGTTGTGGCGGAGTGGCTTGTATGGGCAATCAATCAATTTTATCTATAAAGCCCAATATCACAAATCACAATTTGCCTCACAGGGCTTTACAGCATACGACATCCCTCTGTCCTTATGACCCTCACAGCGGATAAGGAAAAACTCCCCCCAAAAAAACCTTTAACGGGGGAAAAAACGGTAGAAACCTCAGGAAGAGCAGCTGAGGAGGGATCCCTCTTCCAGGACGGACAGACGTGCAATAGATGACATACAGAACAGATCAGCGTAATAAATTAACAGTAATCTATATGACACAATGAGACAGAGAGAGAGATGCAGGTAATGATAGTAGCTTACAACAACATTATTGAAAGTAATAATATTATAGTTATAGTTCTGGCTACTGTGGTACAGTATGTTGAAAGTATGTATTAATATCTGGCAGTATACATGTGTGACAACAGTTATGTGTATAATAACAGTAGAAGTATGACTAATGACTAATGATGGCAGCAGCAGTAGTAGGAGGCATCTGGCAGGACCACGGCAGCAGCACAACCACACACGTCACGCTGTCCAGGCACCGCTGTGATATGAGTTAATCTGAGAGACAGTGGAGCACAAAGGCTCCGGAGAAGAAGCCGAGTTAGTGACATGCAGTACGGCAGAGTTGGCAAGATGCAGTAATAGGATACGAGAGAGAGAGAGAGAAGGTGCGTGGTGTATTATGGGGGGTCCTCCGGCAGACTAGGCCTAAGTCAGCCTAACTAGGGGCTGGTACAGGGCAAGCCTGAGCCAGCCCTAACTATAAGCTTTATCAAAGAGGAAAGTCTTAAGTCTAGTCTTAAATGTGGAGACGGTGTCTGCCTCCCGGACCGTAACAGGAAGATGATTCCACAGGAGAGGAGCCTGATAGCTGAAGGCTCTGGCTCCTGATCTACTTTTGGAGACTTTAGGGACCACGAGTAACCCTGCGTTCTCAGAGCGCAGTGTTCTGGTGGGATAATATGGCACTATGAGCTCTCTAAGATATGACGGAGCTTGACCATTTAGAGCTTTATAAGTTAACAGTAGGATTTTAAATTCAATTCTGGATTTTACAGGGAGCCAGTGCAGAGAAGCTAAAACAGGAGAAATATGATCTCGTTTCTTAGTTCCTGTTAGTACACGTGCTACTGCATTCTGAATTAGCTGGAGAGTTTTTAGGGACTTACTGGAGCTACCTGATAATAGAGAGTTACAGTAATCCAGCCTAGAGGTAACAAAAGCGTGGACCAATTTTTCTGCATCTTTTCGGGTCAGGATAGGCCTAATTTTCACAATATTACGCAGATGAAAAAATGCAGTCCATGAGGTTTGTTTTAAATGAGAATTAAAAGACAAATCTTGATCAAATATTACTCCTAGAGGCCAGAGCAATGCCATCTAGAGAAACTATGTCATCAGATGAAGAGTCTCTGAGTTGTTTGGGGCCAAGAACAATAACTTCAGTTTTGTCTGAATTTAACATCGGGAAATTGGTGCTCATCCAGGTTTTTATGTCTTTAAGGCAGTTATGGAGTTTAGTTAATTGATTACTTTCTTCTGGCTTCATAGAATTTGGAATTTGGACCCTAATGTTCTTAACAACTACAGACCACTATCCAACTTACCTTTTCTACGTAAAAACATTTAACTTTTTATTCAGCTTTATGATTTTTTACATAATAATAACATCTTACCAAAATACCAATCTGGATTTAGGATGAATCACAGTACAGACACAGCCCTACTGAAGATTGTCAGTGATCTCAGGTGTAACTTGGACTCAGACAAGTTATCAGTCCTGGTGCTACTGGATCTAAGCACTGCTTTCGACACAGTAGATCACCCTATTCTTTTAAACAGACTCTTAAAGCTGGTCAGCCTCTCTGGTACTGTTCTTATTTGGTGCCCTTCCTATCTCACAGATAGAACATTTTTGGTAAGTATGAATACATACTCCTCAGAGATCCATGAAATTAAATGTGGTGTGCCCCAAGGATCAATTTTAGGTCCCCTGCTTTTTTTATTTGTACATGCTCCCAATTGGTTGTGTCATCAGGAGACATGGTATTAACTTCCACAGTTAAGCTCATAATACACAGCTGTACATCTCCATGTCCCCTGATGACACAGGGCCAGTTGATGCCCTTTTATCTTGGACATCAAATCCTGAATGGCAGAAAACTTTTTACAGCTCAACCAGGACAAAACTGAAGTTTTAATCATCGGTTAGTTAAAATCCTGGGCGTCATTTCTGACTCTGAGCTTAGTCTTATTCCTCATATTAAGCATGTAACAAAAACAGGTTTTTATCATCTAAAAAACGTAGCCAGAGTCCGCCATTTTCTCTCTCGGGTCTAACATGGAGATGCTGATGCGTGCTTTTATCTCCAATCGTATTGATTACTGTAATGCCCTGCTTTCTGATATTCCCAAAAAAGTATCTCACGCCTACAACTTTTACAGAACTCAGCTGCATGTGTACTGACAAAGACCAGAAGTCAGGCTGACATTACATCTCTTTTAAAATCATTGCACTGGCTCCCCGTATGTGTGAGGATTGATTTTTAAGGTTCTTTTAATGTTTTTTAAATGTCTTAATGGTCTTGGCTTGCTTACACCCTACGAACCCTCGCAGACCCTGAGGTCCTCCAGCACTGGCCTCTTAATTACTACTAAAGTTAGAACAGGTACTCACGGTGAGGTACCTTTTCAGTATTATGGCCCCTGTTTGTGGAATAGCCTGCCGAAGGACCTGAGGGCTGCAGAGAATGTTGATATTTTTAAGAGCAGGCTCAAGACCTACCTATTTATTTGAGCTTTTAACTAATATTTTCTTAGTCTGTTGATGTTTTATTGTCATCAAGACTTTTACTTAGGTTTTAATGCCATTCTCAGTCTTTCACTGATATTATATTGCCGTTCTTAGTCTTTTACTGATGTTTTAATTGTCATTTTTATGTCCTATCTATTGTTTAGCGTTCAATATTATATTTTACTCCGCTATTTTTAGTTTCTATCTCCAGTGTTTCCTCAGCGGAGGCCCTCTGCACTGGGGGTTGTGATCAGCCCTGGCTGCACTGGCGCTGCCTCATGGGTTGCTTTGGCTGGGTTGGGTGGGGGGGTCTGCACTCTGCCCTTATGGCGGTGGAGTGGTCTCATCTGTCTGTCCGTATTGGGGTGGTTTCCGTGTCGGCGTCCTGGTAGCCACGGGCTGTGATCAGCTCCCAGTGCAGATGGCTCATGCATTCCTTTTTGACCATGTAAAGCACTTTGTGTTACATCCCTGTATGAAGAGTGCTTTATAAATAAAGATTGACTGATTGATCACTTAACATGTTTCATTTTTAATCTGTACTGCTTTAACAGAGTATTTTTTAGTCCTAAAATGTTTCTGTTCCTGAGTGAATCTTTTATTACAAATTATGTGTAATTATTATTAATATTGTGCAGGCCAATATCTAAGAGAAGTTGAAGTTAATACAGAGTCAGTCACACTGAACATGAGACATCATCTTAACGCAGTCGATCAAGAACTCTGTAAAGTTCAGTCTAAATATACAAACATGAATCCCATGTCAACATAAACACATGAGTCTGATATTAGCTCTCAGTACCTCACTCATGTCAGCAGAAGTACTGACTACCTACAGGTACACAAATAGTACGGGCTGATCAGTGGGGGGGCGTGGCAGCAGGACTCGGCTCCTGGCGAGTTTCGGTCCTTCACACGGATGATTTTTCAACTCACGGCGCCACGTGAACTTCTGTAGGCAAACAGAGCAGCTGTATCTTTTGTCTCCTGAGTGAATTCTCTCGTGTCTCTGTAAATGCCATTTCTCTGTGAAACTTTTCTGACAAACAGAGCAGCTGAACGGCTTCTCTCGTGGATGACTGCATCTCCTGTGTATCTTCAGATCTATCTGCTGGCCAAATCTGTTCCCACATTCAGAGCAGCTGAACAGTTTCTCTCCTACTCTACACGATGAATCACTGATAGGAGACTTTAAACCTGACTGAGCTTCTTTGCTCTCCATCCAATCATCATCGTCATCACTCTCCGCTTCAGATGAGTCTCCAGTCTTGTCTTCAGTGTCTGGGTGTAAATCTGGATCTGAGATCCTGGTTGGTTCTGGCCCTCCACAGTGCTCTCCATCAGCTCCTGACCTGCTGGCTTGAGGCTCCGCCCCTCTATCCTCCTCAGTTTGAGTCTGATGACACTGTGACGACTGGGGACCAGCACATTTATGTCTTTGCAGCTGATTATACCAAATGAATCTTTGGTGACAAAAACTGCAGCGGAATCTTTTCTCTCCTGTGTGAACACTCATGTGCTGCGTCAGGTTTGTTCTGTCCATAAATGTTTTAGCACAAACTGAGCAAACAAATGGTTTCTCTCCTGTATGAGTTTTTATGTGTCTCATTAGATCAGCTTTACACACATATTTTTTATCACAAATGGAGCAGCTGAATGGTTTCTCTCCTGAGTGATTCTTCATGTGTGTCTGTAAATTCCCTCTCTGTGTGAAACATTTCTTACAGACGGAGCAGCTGAAGGGTTTCTCTCCAGTATGAGTTCTCATGTGAATCTTCAACTTTGCTTTTGTGCAAAATCTTTTCCCACACTCAGAGCAGCGGAACGGTTTCTCTCCAGTATGAGTTTTCATATGTTGCTGCAGATTGTCCTTACGACCAAATGTGTTCCCACACTCAGAGCAGATGAACGGTTTCTCTCCAGCTCTACATGATGAATCACTGACAGGAGCTTCTCTGCTCTCTGTCCAATCATCACTGTCATCAGTCTCCGCCCCAGATGAGTCTCCACACCTGTCTTCAGTCTCTGGTTCTAAATCTGGGTCTGGATCTGAGTTCCCGGTTGGTTCTGGTCCTTCACAGTTGTCTCCATCAGCCTTTGTTTGATGAAGCTGGGAAGACGGAGGTTTCTTTTCATCATCTTCACTCTTCACAGGGACAGGAGTGAAAGGTAACTTGGTGATATCAGCCTCCTCCAGCTGGTGAAGCTGCTCTCCCTCCTCTTCCTCTTTAATGTGTGGGGGCTCTGGGTCTTCCTGGTCCACACAGCAGCTCCACTCCTGCTGCTCCTCTTTCACCACACCACCTGAAAGTAAAATTGAATTATTTATTTATTTAGGATGTTTTACCACAGAAAGAGGACGTGGACATGACACATGTGATTTACAGCCATGTGAGAATAGAGCGGGACATTATCTGACAGAGGACAGGAGACCGCTGTCTCACGTCCTCCAAACTAGAGCAGGACAATATCTGACAGAGGACAGGGGGGTCTGCTTTGTTTTTGTATTTTGTATATATCTGATTTAAAGGCATCAATCTGGTGAATTCTGAGAGTCAAGTTATGATGGCAGAATATGCCAACCGTGTTTACAAAGTTTGAATGAACGAGACGGACGCAAAGTAAACGGAGTGTGCGCATTGACCCTTTTGCCCATGTCTGCAGGGACCAATGATGGAGTCAAATGGATCATGTGCACAATTAACCACAAAGCAAGCAAATACTTCATCTTAATGACATATAACACTCATTATGCTTCAGCTGAATCCTCTAAGCAAATGACCATGTTGAACTGAAATTAGTTTATCACGTTAAATGTCCGAAATTGTATGAAATTGCTCCAATGCGTTAAACCAATCTTTGCGCATAATCATACAGCTTGATATGCCCTGCAAACACAGTGGGACTGCTGTACAGACTGTTGGTCTTTCTTCCCTTAACCCTGGGTATTTTCTGAAAGCACAGAGCAAAGAAATGTCTTTTTTTTCTCCCCCAGTCTGCAGTCAGCAGAGAGCGGCGGGGATTTCAGCACCACGGATGGTGCGCGTAAAAAGACTTGACAAGCGTCTCCTTTTAAATGTGTTTGCTGCTAGAGAAATTATACATCATAAATGAAGACAGTGACACATTTTCAATAAAAACAATGAGTTGAACGTTCATTTCAAGCTTTTGTAGTACAACGAGTTTCAGAATTGTGTGAGTGCGGCCGGAGAGCGGGCGGCAGTGTTTGAAGCAGGAAACTCGATATGGACTTGAAATCAATTTCGGAATGGGGGGTCGTTCGGAACAGCAGGGTTTCAGAGTGGAGGGCTTTCCCCTGTTGGGACATTGTGCAAACACAGCCCTTCACCACCTGGATCCTAAACTAAACACCTGTTTTATTACACAATCATGCTTCCGTGTTGTGCCACTCATTAAAATCCGATATTTCTGTCATTCAAATAACAAGAATTGTGGTTTAATACTCTTAATTATAACAGCCAACTTACTGAAAAATGTCGGGTTTAAATCCCCGCACCCCTAGTTCTGACGTCTATGCGTGTAGCCTACTAACGCACACTGATGGATATATGAGAAGTGAATGAGCACATTGATTTTCTAGCCTTGGTAATCTCTTCCAGGGCATGTAAGGTACAACTGAGATTTATTTTAATTTTGTTAACAGCGTAATGTGTACGTATGGCATATCACCAATCATAGTGGGCCGCCATGGCCAAAAATGCCAGTCCAGCCCTGATTTTTAGTGATAAATACACTAGTGGTATGTTATGGTGAAGAGTTACACCAGAGGTGGCCAACCCGCGGCTCGCGAGCCGCATGCAGCTCTTTGCCTATCAGTGTGCGGCTCTTCGACCCATTAATTAAAACCATCGGCATGCGGCTCTTCCGTCATAAAAAAATCAATTTATTGTTATGAGTGCGTATGGCCCTTTAAGAAATGTAACAGGCTTAAGTGGAGCGAGTGAGAGAGAGAGGAGTGCGCACGGGCAGGTGAGAGGGTGTGGAGTTCGGGAGGACTGCAGGACTGCAGTGCAGTGGCTCTATCGCACGACAAAAAATGTCAGGGATGGAATGCGTGTCTTTGTGTGTGTGAAGAGAGTATGATAGAGGGAGCGACTGTGTGTGGATGTGTGTGGAGTGTGTGTGTAGTGTTGCACGGTATACTGGTACCAACAGTAGACCGCAGTAGGCTGCTACTTAAACACCACGGTACATGACATGGTGCCACTACTGTGGGATAAGTTCAAAGTCCAATCAAAGGAGGGTGAGTGTCCATGTGCTGGCAAATAACAGCCATAGTGCTCTGCAGCGAGAAGCCCAGCTCCAGGTGAATAAATTGGCGTCATGACTACCTGGACGTGGCAGCACACAGTATGTGACGTATCAGAGGAGAAACGAGCCATTCACATTTCTCTCTTTTGTGCCAGGTAAAGGTCCACAAACCTCACCGCACTTTAGGGACTGTTCTTTACTTGTCAGGGGAGGAGGGTGGCTGGTTGATTTTTATTTTATTTATTTATTTTATTGTGATCCCTCCTATGTTCATCACTTATTGATGCTGTTTTTGAAGTATGAATAAGTCAATAAGTAATTTATTCCATTGAAATATCATTGACGTATTATAGAAAAGTGATTTATCTTTTTATAAATGACAAAAGGCACATCTGCCTCATTTTCACTGTGGTATCCTGATACTACTCAGAACCGTGATACTTTCACTGGTATCGTACCGTGGGTCCCAATTTTGGTACCATGACAACACTAATCTGGAGAGAGTACGAGAGTGGGAGAGACTGTGTGGATGTGTGTGTGGAGAGAGTGGGAGAGGGAGAGGCTGTGGGTGTGGAGGGGGGATGGAGAAAGACAGTATGAGAGGGAGAGACTGTGTTTCTGTGTATCTCTATTCATGGTTACTCATTTGTGGGTGAGATAAATAAATCTGGCTTTGAAAATTGGAAATGCATGGATTTTGATTTTATGTCATTTCGTGTTTGTGTGAGAGAGGGAGTGCGTTTGTAAGCACACATGTATGATGTGGCTCTTTGTACTACCACAGTGATTTTTGTGGCTCTTGGTCTCTGACTGGTTGGCCACCCCTGAGTTACACTTAAAATATGGCTAAGGGTTAGTAGTTTAACATTTCAGTAATCAAAAGAAAAATGACTAACGTACTGATCTGCCTCTGCAGGGCTATTTTATGATTTTAAATCATGTGCAGACAAAATATCTTTTAAAACTCTCTCTCACAAACACAGTTACAGATACGCAAAACAATACAAAATACGCAATACGAAAAGAAAAGCTAAGACTCAAATTAATTACACACAAACAGACACAGGTTACTGCTTCCCTCCCTCATGATTTGCAAGTACGGCACCCTGAATCAGAGCATTTTACACAGCTTCAACAAGAAGAATTCAAAAGCCCTCTGGTAGTTGAATGGGAAATTAAGGTATGGTGGGCCGCCATAGTCTTGCCAATGTATGGGAAACACTGCGCTGTCTCACGTCCTCCAAACTAGAGCGGGACATTATCTGACAGAGGACAGGAGACACTGTCTCACGTCCTCCAAACGACAGCAGGACATTATCTGACAGAGGACAGGACATTAACTGACAGAGGAAAGGAGACCGCTGACTCTCAGATGAGTAGTGCAGTATTTGTACTGCGGTATTAAACACAGTAGTAGTAATATAAAGTGAAATTTCTTTAAAACTGTAACTTGAGTAAACACACAGTCAAACTGAAGCTAGCTGCGGCTAATCAGCTAACCGGCTAACGTTAGCTTAGCACATTTAGCAAAAGGAAAACAAACCTTTTCTTATTCCTCTCGGGTTTAAACCCGCGTCCGTGACGTCAGGCAGCAGTTTCTGGTGTCGGTCCATCTCTGCTCCTGTTAATTAACTCCGACGGTTTGTTTTTCTGACGTTATTTAGATCAGTGGACGTTAATTCGCTCTGCTAACCGAACTAAACACGGTCCAGCCGGCATAAATAACAACTATCACTTCCTCCTCCTCCTCCTTCTTCTTCTTCTTCTTCTTCTTCTTCTTCTTCTTCTTCTGCTATGGAGTGTTTTTAGGCGGTTGGCAACCAACTTAAAGGCGCATTACCGCCACCTACTGGACTGGAGTGGAGGACAGTAGATTTGCAGACAAACAAAACAAAAAAAAGGGAAATTAATTCCTCTCCATCATCCTTGTATCTTTTAGATACATGATTAGATGTTTGAGTATATTATTTGACTCTACTCTGGGCAGGTTCCCTGTAGGCTACTTAAACATATGTTTATATCTAAATAAAACCAAGTCCAGTTGCGTTCAATTCAATTCAATTCAATTGCCTTGAGATAAACATATCTTGGCCTTCTCTGGTGCTCCTTTCTTCCTCATATGCTCTACACAACATGCTGGACCATACACTGATAAATGATCTGTGGTTCTTTTCTTGATATGTAATGAAAACTGCAGCTCCTGTTCATCCAGTATCAGGGTCTTTTGACCCATCAGTGAAAATCACTGATTTGTCTGATAAGTGTTGTTCCAGATAACCCTGAGCTACCATCCCAGGAGAGACTTGCTTACTCCTTTTCTTCAGTTGTTGCTGTATTTCTAGGTTTTCTGATGGTTCTACAAATAGCCAGGGGGGAGTATGTGAATAAGGGATTGTTGGACTGAATTGTATATGACTTAAACCTGCTGGTCCGGCCTTTATGTTCCCTATCCATTCAAAGCTCATAAAATTAGAGTCATTATGTTCCCAACAGTCCTCCAGGATGGCTTTATGGTGGGAAATGCTATGCCCTTGAAGACTGACCCAGTATGCTAACATAAGTTTCATTCTTCTGATCCGTAAAGTTTGTTCCCCCATTTCCACTTGTATGGCTGCTACTGGAGAGGATTTAAATGCTCCACTACATATCCTCAGTCCCTGTGCCTGCTGTACATCCAGCTTTTTAAGATGACTTTCTGCTGCTGATAAATACCCTATACACCCGTAGTCTAGTGTTGCTCTCATAGTCTGATAGATATTTAACAGTGATACTCTGGTTGCTCCCCAGTCTCTTCCTGACAGGCATCTTAAGAGATTGTTGACCCGTTTGCACTTATCCCTTATTTTATCAATGTGATACTTCCAAGTCAACTTTTCATCCAGCCACATACCCAGTAATCTAATGACCCCGACCTGCTCAATTGTTTGGCCATACAGTTTCAAGGAGATCTCTTTGTGATGTCTGGAAAAACATATTCCTTGTGTCTTTGCAACTGATAGTTTAACTTAAGTTAAACAATAGAATTCTATTGTTCTCCCATACATGAACTCTGATACCAGTTGTACAGTTTTCCATTTACACCTAATTTATTGAGTTTTATGAGTAGTCCCTTTTTCCATAACATATTGTACGCTTTCTCAATATCAAAAAAATACAGTAATCACCATTTCTCTGTTGGTCTGAGCTTTCCTTATTTCTGATTCTAGACATAAGACACTATCCAACATCCCTCTTCCCCTACGAAATCCACTTTGATAATTTAACAATAGTTTTTTACTCTCTAAAAAGTCTGTTTGTCTCTCTGTCACTATCCGTTCCATAGTTTTCCCTAACTGCGATGTTAGAGCGATGGGTCTGTAACTAGAGGGATTTGATGAGTCTTTACCTAGCTCAGTGGCCTAGTAGTAGAGTGTCCGCCCTGAGACTGGGAGGGTGTGAGTGGGTTCGATCCCCGGCCGGGTCATACCAAAGACTATAAAAATGGTACCCATTGCCTTCCTGCTTGGCACTCAGCATTAGGGGTTGGAATTGGGGGGTTAGATCACCACATGATTCCCGAGCGCGGCACCGCTGCTGCTCACCGCTCCCTCAGGGGGTGGGTCAAATGCGGAGAATAAATTTCACACACTCAGGTGTGTGACAATCAGTGGAACTTTACCTTTACCTGGTTTTAATAAAGGTACTATAACTGATTCCTTCCATACTGATGGGAGATTATCTGTGTCCCATATTTTATTAAACAGTCTTAACACTGCTTCAAGCGAACTGTCTGTCATATGAGCTAACAAACTGTAGCATACACCATCTTTACCTGGTGACGTTTGTCGTGCATTTAATATTGCTCTGTTCATTTCAAATCCAGTGAACGGTAAATCTAGGTCTTCTCCTGATGATGCCCTTCTTTCTGTAATTCCTATATTTTGTGTACGGGTATTATCTCTACACTGCTTAGCTTTTATACATAAATTATCTGAGCTGTGAACCTTCACAAACATCTTCACTAGGAGCTTTTCTACAGTACTTATTGCTGTCATGTTATCGCTATACATCACTGGTATGTCAAAGTTACTTTTTAATCCCATTCATTTTCCTAATCATTCCCCATACATCTGCCAACTGTGCTTCTCTCCCAATGTTATTGCAGTATTGTGTCCAGTATGTCTGTTTTGCTGATCTTATTGTTTTTGGAACTAATGCTTGTACTCTTTTGTATTGGATCAATGTGTCTAGTGTGTGGTGAGCTTTCAATTGTCTAAATGCTCTATTTCTCATTTTTATTGCTTTTCTACAATTGTCATTCCACCACAACACACTCTTTCCTTGTTTACTTCCTCTACTTTTCGGAATAGTTTCTTCTGCTGTGTCAACGCTGTTATCAATTTCCTGTTCATTTCCTCTACATTTATTACATTCTCTTCCAGTAATTTAACACACCTGGCTTTACTTAATATTTGGAATGCATCCCAATCTGCTTTATCCATCTTGGTGTTCTTGCTCCCCCATCTTGGTGTATTTCTATTCCAATCTTGAACATTACTGAATAATGATCACTGTCTACTGTTGACCGGTTTAACACTTCCCAAATACTAACACATGCAATTATGGTGGATGTGAGTGTCAGATCAATTACACTTGTGTTCTGTCAACTATTCTACCTTGTGCCCTTTCCATCATTTATGATAAGATAAGATAAGATACACCTTTACTGATCCCATATTTGAGAAATTCCAGTGTTACAGCAGTCAAGGGGAAAGAGTCAGATTAAAGATTTCTAAATTAAACTTAAAAAAATTAAATAACTAGGCATGCAAATAAGTACAAAAATACAAGACACTTCGAAAAATAACAATAATAATAATAATAATAATGAAAGTAATAGGAAGTGGATAATAATGAACAGCAGTGAATGAAAATGAGCAGTGGATAAAGGGAGCACATCTAGTGCAAGTGATTGTATGTGCAATACAGCAGACAGCTGTGGTGTCAATTAAGTGTCAATAAAGTGTCAATAAAGTGTCCATGGTGCAGTCTACTGTGAGCAGTGCTAGTTATATAACCTGACAGCAGCAGGCAGGAAGGACCTGCGATAGTGTTCCTTCACACACTTTGGGTGAATCAGTCTGTCGCTGAAGGAGCTCTCCAGAGCTTTTATCTCCTCCTGCAGAGGATGGGAGTCATTAGTCCTCAGAGATGGCAGCTTAGCTGTCGTCCTCCTGTCTCCCACCACCTGCACAGTGGGGGAACTGAGACAGGTGTACTGAACAGGTGTACTGAGAGGTGTACTGAGACAGGTGAACTGAGTGGGGGTACTGAGACAGGTGTACTGACACAGTTGAACTGAGACAAGTGTACTGAGACAGGTGTACTGAGTGGGGGAACTGAGACAGGTGTACTGAGACAGGTGTACTGAGTGGGGGAATTGAGACAGGTGTATTGAGACAGGTGTAATGAGACAGGTGTACTGAGACAGGTGAACTGAGTGGGGGTACTTAAAAGGTGTACTGAGACAGCTGAACTGAGACAGGTGTATTGGCACAGGTGCACTGAGTGGGGGAACTGAGACAGGTGTACTGAGACAAGTGTACTGAGTGGGGGAACTGAGGCAGGTGTACTGAGACAGGTGTACTGAGTGGGGGAATTGAGACAGGTGTACTGAGTGGGGGAACTGAGGCAGGTGTACTGAGACAGGTGTACTGAGTGGGGGAACTGAGGCAGGTGTACTGAGACAGGTGTACTGAGTGGGGGAATTGAGACAGGTGTACTGAGTGGGGGTACTGAGACAGGTGTACTGAGAGGTGTACTGAGACAGGTGAACTGAGTGGGGGTACTGAACAGGTGTACTGAGACAGTTGAACTGAGACAGGTGTACTGAGTGGGGGAAGTGAGACAGGCGTACTGAGGCAGGTGTACTGAGACAGGTGTAGTGAGTGGGGGCATTGAGGCAGGTGAACTGAGTGGGGGTACTGAGACAGGCGTACTGAGGCAGGTGAACTGAGACAGGTGTACTGTGGCAGGTGTACTGAGACAGGCGTACTGAGGCAGGTGAACTGAGACAGGTGTCGTGAGTAGTGGAACTGAGACAGGTGTACTGAGGCAGGTGGACTGAGACAGGCGTACTGAGGCAGGTGTACTGAGACAGGTGTCATGAGTGGTGGAACTGAGACAGGTGTACTGAGACAGGTGTCGTGAGTGGTGGAACTGAGACAGGTGTACTGAGGCAGGTGGACTGAGACAGGCGTACTGACGCAGGTGGACTGAGACAGGCGTACTGAGTGGGGGAATTGAGACAGGTGTACTGAGTGGGGGAACTGAGGCAGGTGTACTGAGACAGGTGTACTGAGTGGGGGAATTGAGACAGGTGTACTGAGTGGGGGTACTGAGACAGGTGTACTGAGAGGTGTACTGAGACAGGTGAACTGAGTGGGGGTACTGAACAGGTGTACTGAGACAGTTGAACTGAGACAGGTGTACTGAGTGGGGGAAGTGAGACAGGCGTACTGAGGCAGGTGTACTGAGACAGGTGTAGTGAGTGGGGGTATTGAGGCAGGTGAACTGAGTGGGGGTACTGAGACAGGTGTACTGAGTGGGGGAACTGAGACAGGTGTACTGAGACAAGTTTACTGAGGCAGGTGAACTGAGTGGGGGTACTGAGACAGGTGTACTGAGTGGGGGAACTGAGACAGGTGTACTGAGACAAGTTTACTGAGGCAGGTGAACTGAGTGGGGGAACTGAGACAGGTGTACTGAGTGGGGGAACTGAGACAGGTGTACTGAGACAAGTTTACTGAGGCAGGTGAACTGAGTGGGGGTACTGAGACAGGTGTACTGAGTGGGGGAACTGAGACAGGTGTACTGAGACAAGTTTACTGAGGCAGGTGAACTGAGTGGGGGTACTTAAACAGGTGTACTGAGACAGGCGTACTGAGGCAGGTGAACTGAGACAGGTGTACTGTGGCAGGTGTACTGAGACAGGCGTACTGAGGCAGGTGAACTGAGACAGGTGTCGTGAGTAGTGGAACTGAGACAGGTGTACTGAGGCAGGTGGACTGAGACAGGCGTACTGAGGCAGGTGTACTGAGACAGGTGTCATGAGTGGTGGAACTGAGACAGGTGTACTGAGACAGGTGTCGTGAGTGGTGGAACTGAGACAGGTGTACTGAGGGAGGTGGACTGAGACAGGCGTACTGACGCAGGTGGACTGAGACAGGCGTACTGAGTGGGGGAATTGAGACAGGTGTACTGAGTGGGGGAACTGAGGCAGGTGTACTGAGACAGGTGTACTGAGTGGGGGAATTGAGACAGGTGTACTGAGTGGGGGTACTGAGACAGGTGTACTGAGAGGTGTACTGAGACAGGTGAACTGAGTGGGGGTACTGAACAGGTGTACTGAGACAGTTGAACTGAGACAGGTGTACTGAGTGGGGGAAGTGAGACAGGCGTACTGAGGCAGGTGTACTGAGACAGGTGTAGTGAGTGGGGGTATTGAGGCAGGTGAACTGAGTGGGGGTACTGAGACAGGTGTACTGAGTGGGGGAACTGAGACAGGTGTACTGAGACAAGTTTACTGAGGCAGGTGAACTGAGTGGGGGTACTGAGACAGGTGTACTGAGTGGGGGAACTGAGACAGGTGTACTGAGACAAGTTTACTGAGGCAGGTGAACTGAGTGGGGGAACTGAGACAGGTGTACTGAGTGGGGGAACTGAGACAGGTGTACTGAGACAAGTTTACTGAGGCAGGTGAACTGAGTGGGGGTACTGAGACAGGTGTACTGAGTGGGGGAACTGAGACAGGTGTACTGAGACAAGTTTACTGAGGCAGGTGAACTGAGTGGGGGTACTTAAACAGGTGTACTGAGGCAGGTGAACTGAGACAGGTGTACTGTGGCAGGTGTACTGAGACAGGCGTACTGAGGCAGGTGAACTGAGACAGGTGTACTGTGGCAGGTGTACTGAGACAGGCGTACTGAGGCAGGTGAACTGAGACAGGTGTCGTGAGTAGTGGAACTGAGACAGGTGTACTGAGGCAGGTGGACTGAGACAGGCGTACTGAGGCAGGTGTACTGAGACAGGCGTACTGAGGCAGGTGTACTGAGACAGGTGTCATGAGTGGTGGAACTGAGACAGGTGTACTGAGACAGGTGTCGTGAGTGGTGGAACTGAGACAGGTGTACTGAGGCAGGTGGACTGAGACAGGCGTACTGACGCAGGTGGACTGAGACAGGTGTATTGAGGCAGGTGTAGTGAGTGGTGGAACTGAGACAGGTGTACTGAGACAGGTGTACTGAGACAGGTGTACTGAGGCAGGTGTACTGAGACAGGCGTACTGAGGCAGGTGTACTGAGATAGGCGTACTGAGGCAGGTGTACTGAGACAGGTGTCGTGAGTGGTGGAACTGAGACAGGTGTACTGAGGCACGTGTACTGAGACAGGCGTACTGAGGCAGGTGTACTAAGACAGGCGTACTGAGAGAGGTGTAGTGAGTGGTGGAACTGCGACAGGTGTTCTGAGGCAGGTATACTAAGACAGGCGCACTGAGGCAGGTGTACTGACACAGGTGTACTGAGTGGGGAAACTGAGAAAGGTGTACTGAGATAGGTGAACTGAGGTAGGTGTACTGAGACAGGTGAACTGAGGCAGGTGTACTGAGGCATTCCATTTTAAATATTTTCTTCAGCATAAAGGACCAATGGCCTGAGACAGAAATATGTTATTTACTACATTTAATCACAGTGTCAGAACCTTTTTGTTCTTTTGAGTTCGAAGTCTGTTTACCTGATCAAACACCTGACAAAATACCAACACAAATGTGGTCCCGCCATCTTTAAATAGTTTTATGACTAACAGATAAAAATTCATTTCTTACACTATTAACCCTGTGGGCCTGAACGACGCATATCACGTGAAACAGCGGAACTGTAGCTTTCCGACAAGACCAAGCACTTGTCGGTAGTCCAATGTTTTGACAGCGAAAAAAATGATAAATTTACACTAAAATTATGTATAACATGCAGCTCTGCACACACATTACTCTTGGATGGATTACTCACGAATGTAGGCTCGCACAGAAATGCCACGCATATCACATGAAAGCGCAGGAGCAGAGCTTTCCAGTGATAACACACACATCATTGTGCTGTCATTCCATCATGCTATAAATCCAGATTAATTGTCTACAAAATAAAAACCTGACGAATTTCTTTACAATCCATTATACAGATCTTGTTATCAGTCACTTCATATAGTGAGGAATATCGTATCTTACCACGTCTTAGTTTTGTGTGTTTCTCCCTGTCTATCCACATGTGTAGTCCGGCTTTCAAGATGCAAATACCTCCATATTTTCCAGTTGACACTCCATCATACTTTGTATGACAAGACCAGCCACTTCACCTTTGCGCACCCAGACTACTGCAGCCCAATTATGCATGCTGACAGGGCTGTAGTCACTATATACATTGAGGGGGACATGTTACCCCCCAATCAATCAATCAATCAATCAATCAATCAATCAATCAATCAATCAATCAATTTTATTTATAATGCCCGCAATGCCCAAAACGCCCCCCAATATATAACTGAAACAGAAAAACAACAACAAACTTTGTTTACTGCAAACAAAGTGGCAAATATTATCTTGGAGGATATCATTGCACTTGGCTGACTATTTTTCTATGATCTTAGATGTAAATATTGCATGTTTCTTTCAGATAAAACACATTTTTGACTTGTGAATGAGTCAACGGAATTTCTTGAAATAATGAAAAAATACTGGCAATTACGCCCGCCTGGCACAAACCACATGTGTTGGACAGCTGTGAAGTGACAGAATGTCCCAGCATCATGGTTCTTATATTGCCAGATTCCAGAGAGTCTCCCCTCTTCATATATGGCAGAATATGTCAACTTCCAACTTACTATGGTGAGATACATGTAAAAATGTAAGAATTCAGTCACACGGATTTGTTTTTTGTCATTGATATAAAAAATAATATAAAATACAGGCACATAGAAGAACATGAAATGATGGCAAATCTGGTTAGCCCAGATTGTCCTGAAAAAAAAAAATACAAGATATAGCATGTGTATGTAGCCTGTATAATGACTGTGATATGAGCTTAAAAGTAAAGGCAGTAAAAATACCTCAAAAACTCCTAGGGCCCATAGGGTTAAACATTTAGTGTTTGTAAACAGGTTTAATTATCACTGGACATATATATATATATATATGTATATACAGCTTTTTCACTTTTTAATGTGTAGACGATTCAGTGGTTGGTGGGTGTTTTTACTGTGATAAACATTTCCCACTAAAATCTACTCGCACGTCTCAAGATGAAACAGTTGGGATCCTCCTTCAAGTGCAGTCCAAGCAAAGCAGCTGCTCCTCTCATCTGGTTTAAAGTCAGGTCCTTAATATTTTAACTCCTGCTGAAATAAGTTAAACATAACACATCATAAGTCCTCTTTGTTCACTGCATCCCTTTTTAGTTTAAGGTCACTTAGAACTTTTTATTTCTAAATGATTTTATTCCTTCATACCTTGACTTGATGCTCTGAACTGCGAACTGTTAAAGACAACCGGAGGAATTATCACTTCCAGATTTGTATAGGTTCAGCTTGTGAAGGTGGAGTCGGCGGTGTTACTGCTATTCATAGAAAGCAGTTTAATCTTTAAGCACCTTTTCAAGCTTTTAGGTGCTTGTGTTTAAAATCCAGTAGTTGTTGCTGTTGTTTATCACTTTTCAAACCCAATCTGTGCTCTCTGTGAATTTTCTACAGGTTGATATTCTAGTGTGCTGACCTACAACAAGATTATCATTACTCACCATAATTATATCACCGTCTCCACATTTAAGACTAGACTTAAGACTTTCCTCTTTGATAAAGCTTATAGTTAGGGCTGGCTCAGGCTTGCCCTGCACCAGCCCCTAGTTAGGCTGACTTAGGCCTAGTCTGCCGGAGGACCCCCCTATAATACACCGGGCACCTTCTCTCTCTCTCTCTCTCTCTCTCTCTCTCTCTGTCGTATCCTATTGCTGCATCTTGCTAACTCGGTCATTCTGGATGTCACTAACTCGGCTTCTTCTCCGGAGCCTTTGTGCTCCACTGTCTCTCAGATTAACTCATATCACAGTGGTGCCTGGACAGCGTGACGTGTGTGGCTGTGCTGCTGCCGTGGTCCTGCCAGATGCCTCCTGCTGCTGCTGCTGCCATCATTAGTCATTAGTCATACTTCTACTGTTATTTTACACATATGACTATTGTCACATATGTATACTATCAGATACTAATATATACTTTCAACATATTGTACCACAGTAGCCAGAACTATAACTATAATATTATTACTTTCAATAATGTTGTTGTAAGCTACTGTCATTACCGTCTGTTCTGCATCTCTCTCTCTCTCTCTCTCTCTGTCTCTCTCTGTCTCATTGTGTCATATGGATTACTGTTAATTTATTATGTTGATCTGTTCTGTGCGACATCTATTGCACGTCTGTCCGTCCTGGAAGAGGGATCCCTCCTCAGTTGCTCTTCCTGAGGTTTCTACCGTTTTTTTTCCCTGTTAAAGGGGTTTTTGGGGAGTTTTTCCTTATCAGCTGTGAAGGTCATGAGGACAGAGGGATGTCGTATGCTGTAAAGCCCTGTGAGGCAAATTGTGATTTGTGATATTAGGCTTTATGAATAAAATTGATTGACTGATTGATTGATTACTGCAAAATTCAACATCAGTGTAAATGATCTCTGATTCCATGACTGTAGAAAGGCTTTGACATTGATAATGTCTTGGTGACCGATGCCACTGTATCCGACTATGTCTCTCTTTGTTTTGAAGCATGTTTGTCTGTTCAAAAATAATAATAATAAAAAAAACGGTAAAGGTTACGGTTCATAAATTATTTATTGGCACTGCAGCATCACTTAAATTTACAGAGTTGGTGTCCGCCTGGTAATGACTCATTAAAAGAGATAATTCAGTCAGTCAGTAACAACTTGGTTAACATTCTGAATACTGTGACTCTGTCAAAAATGATCAAGAGATCTCAAAGTAAACCATCCCCATGGATCTGTATGTAAAGTCAAGAGATCATGTAGCTGGGAGAAAATGGCAGAAATGAGGACTAAAACTCCACTAACAATAAATACAACTATAAAATAGACCAGGGATCTCCAACCTTTTTCCCTCTGAGAGCTACTTTTACAAAATGATAATGGGCGAGAGCTACTCATATTTTGTAACATTAATTCTCATGCTGTATTTCAACCCAAACAAACTCAATGAGCTTGTTTTAACATAACATTTACAAAATGTTACTTTATTACCGAAACATTTATACATACGTGGTTACGTTTATACCCATCAAGGGTGAACTCTCGGCTGCAAGGGAACAACACCACAAGTACAAACCCACCCAGAGCTGAGACTGAGCAGTACTGGAAGGCCATCTGGGAGTAGGAGGCATCACACAACACCAATATCAAGTGGCTTGTGGACCTAAGAGCAGAACACAACACCCTCCCAGAAGAAGAACCAGTCACCATCACCAAGACAGACATCCAATAATGAGTATCAGGCATTAAGAGCTGGGCCGCGCCAGGATCTGACATGATCCACTCCTACTGGCTGAAGAAGCCAACAGCGCTCCATGAAGTGTTAGCAGTCCACACTCTCCTAGGTTGGCTAACACAAGGTAGGACAATACTGATCATGATAGATCCCCACAAGTTTGCAACACCTTCAAACTACCGGCAGATAACCTGGCTCTCCACATCATGGAAGCTCCTCTCAGACATCGCGATAGCTAAACTGAATAGGCACATGAGTCAATACATGAGCAAAATTCATAGGGGCATAGGAAACAACACCAGGGGGTTGAAGCACAAGCTACTGGTTGACACAGCATTCAGCCAAGACTCTAAGATGAGTCAGACCAACCTGAGCTCTGCCAGGACTGACTACAAAAAATCCTCCAACTCAACGCCCTACCAACCGTCAGATACCCAGCTGGAATAGTGTGCCGGCCACAGGAGGAGATTGATGCTGCTGATGTAAAGACATGAAAAGTCATCAAAGTCCACAGAGGGTTCAAGCCAAAGTCCAGCACCCTGAGACTCTACAAGCTGCGAAAAGAGGGAGGGAGAGGATTACTCAGGGTCAAAGCCATGATTCAGGGTGAAGTGGTCCCAGCGGTAATGGGAGCACTGGGAGCTATGATCCCCAAACAGGGAGAGTTGCTCCAAAAAATTCCAGGTACAACATCTGAGGTCTCTGTCCAGGAGAGTGCAGTCCAAGGAGCAGCTAAGATATAGAACCCTCAGACTCCCAGGACTCTGGTACAGGACCCCACAGCACCCCCACCAGGTGGGGGTAGAGGAAGGATTTCACTGGTCCGTGAATTTAGAAATTTTCATGAGGTTAACTGAGGAACAGATTGTTTGATTATCACATTCAAGACTTCCTTTTGATCAGTTTGAGGTTGGATCTATCAGACCTGATCAGATTGGATTGGTGGATTAGAAGAGCTTCTCCTGCAGGGAGGAATGAAAGCAAACTTTCTTCTGCCACTATTACTCAGACTAGACTCAGCGCTGGACTGTGGAGTGCACAGTTTTCTGTTTCATCTAAAGTCAGTTGGAAAACTGGCAGATGAAATTCAAACATTATGAATTAACAAATGGTTCAGTTTCACTTTCACTGCACTCTGCTGCTCCGTTTGTGCCCAGAGTACACTCCACCACTAGAGTCAGACCAAGATTTCAAAAACAGAAAATCTATACAGTATGTGCTGGTGGATGATGATGATGATGATGTGGAGGTGCGCCACAAATAAATGAATAAATAAATGTGTGAGAAACTCAGGTAAATAACCTAAATGTGGTTTAATTTATTAGAAATACACCTCTCTATACAAACACTCTTAAAGGACCCAGAAATATTCTAATACACCAGTTTATACTGCATGAATGACATGACATGTTTTGGGGTCTTTTCCCTACAAACTGTGTGGGCATGTCTGTAAAGGGGAAGTCGTGGGTAAAGCTTGTCCTTTTCCCAAACAGCTGGTTGGTACGACAAGATGCCTCAGGGTGGGGGCGAGGAAGAGGAGGAGGAGGAGGAGGAGGAGGAGGAGGAGGAGGAGGAGGAGTCAGTTAGTTAGTCCCTTGGGGTAAAGTCTTCACAGAGGGAGGGACACAGTCATTGTGACCAGAAACAGGAGAACAGAAAACTTCAACTAAAGAAGCTAAAGAAGTAAAAAGGGCTCCTCCTTCAGTCTGCTGATCTGTGAGTTTCATCATTCAGATTTCAACTGTTACTGAAACTGTGAACAGACAGACAACAGACACACAGACAGAAAGACAGACAGACACAGACAGACAGACAGACAGATAGACACAGAGACAGACACACAGACAGAAAGACACAGACAGAAAGACACACAGACACAGACGGACAGACAGACAGACACAGACAGACACACAGACAGAAAGACACAGACAGAAAGACAGACAGACACAGACGGACAGACAGACAGACAGACAGACAGACACAGACAGACACACAGACAGAAAGACAGACAGACACAGACAGACAGACAGACAGATAGACACAGAGACAGACACACAGACAGAAAGACACAGACAGAAAGACAGAGAGACAGACACACAGACACACAGACAGACACACAGACAGACAGACACACAGACACACAGACAGACACAGACAGACAGACAGACACACAGACACACAGACAGACAGACACACAGACAGACACACAGACACACAGACAGAAAGATACAGATAGACAGACAGACAGACACACACACACACAGACAGGTAAAGAAAGCCTCCCATCATGGACAGGTGAGTACTGCATTAATGTCTTGTTTCTTCGACCTGACGTTTGTCTGTTACTGATCTGATCTGGTAATGTCATCATCGTGATGATGTCAATGCTGCCTGGATTATTTTTCTTTAACCCCAGATTTATGTGTGATGTCGGTTTCAGACGGCTAGTGAGTTTTTGTGACTTGTCACTCATTTAAAATTAGCTGAACAAAAATTCGGGGCCGACGCTGACACAAACTGTGATTATAGATAAAGTTTAATTGAATATCAGAGATGTGTGAGCAGCTAAACTTTAATAAATGATGATTTATGGATGTTTATTCTGAGGTAACGAGGACTGACATCAAAGTGTGCTTTCTGTCTTCTGTTCTTTTATATTTAAGTATTTTAACTCTTCATCTGAGTACTCAGAGTACTCTGACTCGTGACTGAAGGAAGTATCCCAGAGTATAGATAGTCTGATACAAGTAAAGTCCTGCATTTATAACATTACTGTTGTAAAAGTACAAAAATACTTTTGTACTTAGTAAGTACAAAAGTATTTTTGTACAAAAAGAATCAAAAGTATATTTTATATAATTAATATAATAATAATTTATAATATTATCAGAACAAAATGAACTGACATTTTTTCAAACTACAAACACTTGGTCAGTGTTAGAGTATGACACTCTGAGAAATTTATTGTTTGACCTAATATACTTTTGTTTGTTACTGACATGATGTAACGACATGTGACCTCCATCACTGATGTACTGCAGTACTTTACTGATATAGTTTAGTCTCTGTGACAGATGGAAGGTCAGAGGTCAGATGTGGGTGGAGCCTAAATCATCATCTTCTCTTTGAACTGAAGCTTTTTAATTAAAGGTTAGCTTTAGCGTTAGCTGTTAGTGGCTGACCAGATGTGGGAGCTGTGATTGGCTGCCAGCTCTGAGCTGTAATTAAACTCACAGATTACAGACTCCAGTGTGTGTGTGTGTGTGTGTGTGTGGTCATAAAAGTATGTATTTGTGAGGACTCTGTTCCTCAAAGGCTGTTTGAAGCTGACGATTAATGTGTGTGTGTGTGTGTGTGTGTGTGTGTGTGTGTGTGTGTGTGTGAGATCAATGATGAATGGCATTTCCACTCACAGTGAAACATTTTCATCATTGTGAATTCTACTTCCTGTTTTAAAACATCGAACATGGTGTTGTCAGAATAAAAATCATCTGTTGGTCACATTATTCATTTTTATATAAAATACTTTCTGATCTGAATGAGTCTCCTGAACATCTGCAGCTCCTCATATTTTATTAAACACAAAACCAACATGTGACATCACAGGTGTGACAGAAGCTTCAGTCGTTTTCATGTCCTGTTTTGGTCCTACACAGACATTTTATGTTTCATGACACTTAATCATTTCAGTAAAATGTTTACTTGACATCACAGAGTCTTGTCACAAATTAACACTTTTTTTCATCAAATGTTTTAAAATAAAAAACAAAAATCTGCCATGAATTTAAATCTTTAGAAATACTAAAACATATTTTCTATAATTTGTATCTCTGCTTTTTTCCGTCTAAACTCCATAATGAGAAGATGAGACATCACAGATTTAAAGTGTCCAGTCAGGAGGATGGAGGTGGTGAATGCAGGGTGCATGCTGGGTAGTTTTGTCTCAGTGAAAGCCACCATTGACCAAATGAGTTTACAGCCCATTGAAATGCAGTGGGGGAAGTGAGCAGTCAACATGTTGATGAATCAGCCTGAGTTTACTGCTGCTTTTCATTATCATGTGTCCTTCATCGTGGTGACGGCGGGTTTCTGTGGTGATGATGTCATCAGCATCAGACAGTTATAAAAAAAAACACAGATAAGTACGTGTTGTTCTGATGGATGATTGTGCAAAGCTCCATCTGCACGCCATCAGGCATGTTGGACATTGACACACTGTGGTCACTTATAACTCCCTGAGTATGCCTCGATCTGACCTTGTGTCACAAACTGTGCGTAGATTTTTTTTTTTAACATATTATAAATGTAAACATCTTTGACCATGTCGTTTTCCTGCTGTAATTTAATTTGAAAAAAATCAGCTGTTTATTGTGAACACGAGACGTCATGTTGGCCTGGAGGTCGGTAGAGTGTGAGAGTGGCTGCCTCACCAATACATCTAACATAAATAAATCACTCGTCACTTTAACAACCATTGAAATCACAGCGAGACGTCTAAACAGGAAGTTCACTCAGCACACTGTGCTTCATCACTTTAATTTGTTTTACGGAGGAAAAAAAAGGGTCAGGACGGTCGAGAGGCTGCTGAGAGACAAAAGAGACTGGGGGGGCAAAGAGGAGGAGGAGGAGGAGAAAGGGGGCAGAAGGGGACCAAGAAGAGGAGGAGGAGGAGGAGAAGGAGGAGTGTTGTGAAACAGAGGTTACTGCAGTTCAAGTCCAGCAGTGTTTATAAGAATGTTTCAGCTGTAAGCAATGAAGCAATAGGATCTGTCTGTCCATCGTGTCCTCTGACCTTAGGACACAGCTGAAGCTTCCTGTTTATACTGGAGGACAGTTCGTCCGTGGACAGTTTTCTATTTTATAGAAAAAATATAGTTACTATATAAACATATGCAAATGAACATAAGAACGGTATAAACAGATATGTTTATACCATATATATGTATATATATATATATATATATATATATATATATATATATATATATATGTATGTATATGTAAATAAATAAAGTTACTATATTAACATATGTCAATAAATATAATAAATGTATATCTACCCATCTGATGTTACATACAGACATTTAAAACACAGGAAAGATCCAGAGGACAGTTAAAACAGCATAAAACACAGACATGAACAGGTACGCACATTTTAAGGGAAGTTTTCCAAACCATGACACAAGTGAAAACGATAAAACAGATTCTATAACAGAAATATAGTTACTCTATTAACATTCATTCATTTATTCATCTTCTAACCGCTTCATCCTCTTGAGGGTCGCCGGGGGGGCTGGAGCCTATCCCAGCTGACATCGGGCGAGAGGCAGGGTACACCCTGGACAGGTCGCCACATTCACACCTATGGACAATTTAGAGTTATCAGTTAACCTAGTCCCCGATCTGCATGTCTTTGGACTGTGGGAGGAAGCCGGAGTGCCCGGAGAGAACCCACGCTGACACGTGGAGAACATGCAAACTCCGCACAGAAGGGCTCCCACGCCCGGGATCGAACCGGCAACCCTCTTGCTGTGAGGCGAGAGTGCTAACCACCACACCACTGTGCCGCCCCTCTATTAACATATGTTAATCAATATTATAACTATGTAAACATTTATTATTACATATAACTACAGTATGTAAACAGCAGAGTTCGGTATAACGTTACGAAGTAACGCGTTAGAGTACTTTGATTACTTTTTGCAGTAACGAATAACCTAACACGTTAGTTTGCTGTTTGAGTAATCAAATACTTAAGTACATTTTCAAACAAGATATCAGTTACTTCCATTACTTTTAGAACGCTGGTCCTTCAGCTCCGAAACAGTAACGGCTGTTGTTTAGTTCTAATAACGTTAAACCTATCAGTCTGAAAGAAGCCACAAAGCTTGTGACTAGCTATGTGGTAAAAGAAATGTTGCTGTTGTCTACGGTGGAGTCTAAATAGGTGGAGGAGGACTCGCTGACAGACATATTTCAGACTCAGGACTTGCATTATGCCTGGTACACGCTACATGCTACACGCTGGTACTCACCAATTATCCCTGGTCGTCTTTCACGGCGTGTGTGATTTCATCAGGTTATTCTTGCCCTATTTTTATTACTTTCACTATTATTTGAGTCACTGTGTGTGTTCATGTGCCAGCTGACATGTTGTAGTAAACTAAAAGCGTCAGCAGATGGCAGGAGCTACATTTGAAGTGCCATATGTAAACTATCAAGACATTGGAGCGGATAAAAAGTAAATATATAAACACACAGAGGGATTAATAAATAACGGACCGTCTATAATGTAGTTTGTTTCAAATGAAACTGGGAGCCTCTGCAGTTGTGGTGAGTAAAAGCCCCACCGCTATTTGTTAATGTTATTACTTTATGTCCGACCGTGAGGATGTACCATTGTTTGCTAGCTTGATATCTTGAACTTAGAGCCCTGTGGTCCGTTGCAAAAAAGGTAATGTGGAATACTCAGAAGTACTTTAAAAGTACTTGAGTTACTTTTCTGAGGGAGTAACGTTGGCAGTACTTTTAAAGTAACTGAATTACTTTACTCAGGGAGTAACACAGTAAAGTAACTGGTTACTTTTTAAAAAAGTAACATACTTTGATTACTTTTAAAGTAACCCTTACCCAACACTGGTAAACATACATAAATGAATAAAGTTACCATGTTAACATATGCAAATAAAAAACACTTGTTAATAAATACGATAACTATGTGAACATATATAAAGAAATATAGTTACTATATTCTGACCCTAAACCACTAGAAAATGTGTTCTGTGTTTGGATTATAAAGACCAGTGAATTGTTGGTGGCTGTCAGTGATCAGCCACAGCTAACGTAGCTAATGTGATTGATGGTGAACCTTTTATTTTGCCTGGATCAGACAGGAAGCGATGTAAACACAGATTATAGAACACAAACACGTAACAGGTTTTCCCATGGTTCCTCTCAGTGCTCACAGTCACTGTTTTCTCTTGTGATTAAAGAGTTGTTGATAAACTGACAGTGTTAGCAGGCTAGCACATCAGTAAGTTAAAACTTGTCTACTTCCATGTCACATTATGTTTTACAGAGACGTCTGAAGTATTACCCAGGAAAACAACATTTATGTTTGATAGGTATTTACAGTTCTTTATGACAAACTATTTCACACCACATCAATGATTCAGTTGATTTCAGTGTAACACACACTCCTCTCCTGAGTGTCCAGATTATAGACAAAATATTCAAATTAAAATCAGCTGGAGACAAAACTTTATTTTCTACATGTAGATCATAAACTCACAGATATAAAAATGACACAGAGTCCAGCCTCTAATCTGGGATTTTAATCTCTTGTTTCAGGGTTTCAGGTTGAGATGTTCTGGCTCAGGATGACTTCCTGTCTGTTGTCCCTCCTTTTTCCTTTGGTGTCCTCCATCATGGCCACCGACCAACCCGCAGGCTGCAAAATCCGCATCACTGACAAAGGACTGGAGATGTGTAAGTACCACTATGTTAATCGTAACTGCTATATCGTAGCCAACTGGACTTGTTTGCCTACGATATAACACTTATGATTACCATGACCAGAATGACTGAGAATCTTCAAAGTTACCACTATGTTATTATAATCCATAAGTAAACAAAGACCTAAACCCATCTAAACTATAACCCAGATTTATAATCCAGATCTAAACTATGATCCAGATTTATAATCCAGATCTAAAGTACAATCCAGATTTATAATCCAGATCTAAACTATGATCCAGATTTATAATCCAGATCTAAACTACAATCCAGATTTAATTCAGATCTAAACTATGATCCAGCCTCTCTCTTGCTGCAGTTTCAACGCGAGTGGCATCATGTGCTGACTGAATGGAGGGATTACAGTTCAGATGTCGTCTTCACAAAGATGACACCTGAAGAAAATATTGGATGTTAACTATGTGAAATAACAACAACCAAATATATGTTTCCATCATATATTTATATGTTGTTTCACAGTCAAGCCTCCGTTTAATGGAGTCCTGTCATCGTGCTTATTTATGGATCGATAATCTCCTATTCTGATTAACCTATGAGAGATTATCCTTTGTATGTAGGAGGGTATGTCATTTTTTAAATCTATCGTACCGTGACTGTTTGATTCTAATGACGACACATTGCATGTTGAAACATTTGTCATTTTGCACCTTACGTTTCAGTAAATGATAATTCTGTTCTATGAAAACACGGCACACGCTCAGACAGCAGTAATTGCTTTCAGTCATCACCTCTGACCCACTCTGTGTTCGCTGCCTGGACTTTACAACTTTATTCTTTTTGTCTGTATTTGGCACATTTATGGGCAGGTACCACCACAGTGCTCAGGTGAGGGTGGTGCTTTTTAAAATGGTGGTGACCAGGTGTCAGACTGTCAGCAGCAGGCATCCAGCAGACACAGTGCAGAAACGAACTCAAATATATCAAGAGGAAAGACCAACCAGACCGAATCTAAGGTTGACCTCAGGGTGACCAACAATCCTGCAGAGTAAACCTTTAATCAGTTATCCAGATTAAGTTATAATCCAGATTTAAACTGTCATAAACTTTACATCCGCTGAACTGTGATGCAGATTAAATTAGAATCTAGATTAAGTTGTAATCGGATTATATTATAATCCATATTAAATTATATTCTATACTCAAACTGTCATAAACTTTACATCTGCTGAATGGTGATCCAGGTTGAATTATAATCCAGATTTAACTGCAATCATAATCCAGATTAAATTATAATCAGACTACATTATGATCCAGATTGAATTATAATTAGATTACATTATAATCCAGAACAAATAAAAATCCAGGTTTAATTATAATCTAGATTTAATTATACTCAGATTTAAACACTGATGTGGAACCTGTGGATTTTAGAGCAGCTGCAGGTCTGCAGTTTGCTCGTGAGTCTAAAACCTGTGATGTCATGAACCATGAACCAAATTAAAACATCCTCTGGTCAAACATCCAATCAGAAAAACTCTGCAGTATCTTCAACAACCATGAGTGTCTCCAGCTGTTGGTCTGATCCATTTCATCTATCTGGAGTACCAGTAGTATTCTTTTAAAGTACTGTCAGTGTGCATTGTATGTTTTCATTACAGGTGTGTACTGTGTTTTTTATTACAGAGGTGTGTACTATGTGTTTTTATTGCATAGGTACCCACGTGACTGACTGTTTACTCACCTCACCTACTCACACACACAAAGGTCCCTCCCTCTTCTTCTACTGTGCCTTCTCAGTGTACCACTGTCTCCATCTACTCCCCCTACAGGCCCCTGCTGTCACTACACCCTCTGCTACTGTTGCTGCTTTCCCCATTGCGACCATTGTAACTGTCAGACCCTTCCGCCCTCAGTCCACTTTCAACGCTGTAAATAAAAATATTCTCTCCTACATGAAACTGAGTGCCCCTGCCTCCTCATCTCACAAGCATGATAACACCAATGCCAATTTCAGACTGTTAAACAGCCGCTCGCTCATGAGCAAGGGTCAGCTCATACAGGATCTTATCACGGACCATAAGCTTGATTTTCTCTGTTTAACAGAAACGTGGCAACTGCCTAATGATTTTACTCCACTTAATGAATCCACTCCCCCCGGATTTATTTATAGCTGTCAACTGAGTGACTCTGGCAGGGGAGGAGGTCTCGCGATGTTCTACCATGAGAAGTGGAAAGTCCTGCTGGTTTCTACCCATGCCTACCACACATTTGAGTCCATCACCTCACAGTTATCTGGCCCCATCCCCACCATTGCTGCCACCGTGTACTGTCCCCCTAAACCAAACAAGGAATTTTTTAATGACTTTGGTCAACTCCTGACACATCTTTCCACACTCTGTCCAAGCATATCACTCCTGGGTGACTTCAATATCCACATGGACAATATCAGCAATGTTCTCACCAGAAATTTTACATCTTGCATTGACAGTTTTGGACTCTAGCAACTCATCAATTTCCCAACACATTCAAAAGGACATACTCTCGACTTAATATGCTGCTCTGGCCTCTCTCCTGTCAACTGTAAGGCAATTCCCCTCCCCTTTTCTGATGACATGTTAGTTTCCTTCAATGCCAACCTCGGACTTTCCAAAATCAATCTCCCACGCACTATTTCTTTCTGTAATATTAAGGACATTAATTTGGACATTCTTTCCTCTGGCATTAACTCCCTCCCCAACGTAGACAGCTTTTCCACCCGTGATGAACTGGTACTCCATTACAACAGCAATATGCCAAAACTCCGTCCAGTCTGTCAGTTCAAAGAAGAAGAAATATATGTCATCAGTAGTCGTCGATAAAAAGACGTGATGAGTTTTTTTCCCCAAGACTTTATTTCAATTCTTGTACAAAACAAGCAGTGACAGATGTGAACAGAACAAATATGCCAGGGTTAAGAGAAAAGAAAAAGAAATAAAATAAACAAACAAATAAATAAAAGAGTTGGTTTCTAAGTATTGCTGCATTTCATTCATAAAAATTTTGAACAAGGGTTTTCTGTTACAAAAGTTTCTGTTCTGAATATGGAATATCACTAAGATAAGAGATAGATTAATGATATAGAATTGTTTTTGTTTTGAAATGCTCACATCATAAAATCCAAACAGCATATCTTTGTACAGTAGTAACAATGGAGGATAAATGTTGCGAATACTTGACAAGACTTGTATACTTGACAAAATCTTTCCAAAAAGTGATAGTATAGGGGCAGCAAAACAAATGTACAGTTACCAAACAACAATCTTCGACAATGCCGTCTGCAGCTGTGTTGATTTCATATTGAAACAGAATGCTTGATCATTAGGGGAATAGTTGCCATTGTGACTGAGAATTATGTTATGAATGTGAACAATTCACAAGTTACAAATTACTCACTCCCATAGTTCTTTTTGGAGCGTGCTTGCTTTTGGAAAACGTGTCTTCATTGGTGGCCCTGAAATGAAACAGGGCTTGTGTTTTGTCTGGTGGCCCTGAAATGGAACAGAGATAAAAACATTACTGTCTTAAATTTTTTTATTTTTTGGGCTACCTGTCAGATTTTCGTTAAGTTAATAGGTTAGTTTTCATGTAGTATTGCAAGTATTATTACAATGAATACTGTAGTCAACTTCCAGCAGAACTGGTGAGGCTGTTTACACAGTCACACAAGTGTTATCTGGTGACTTTCATCCACGTTAACGTTTCACTCTTTGGGTTTTAAGTTGATATTCAACCAAATAACTTGTACCACAACAATCGACATAACTTATTCAGCGGAAGGTCACCACATAATACGATCACTAACGTTAACCTGCAGCTGTAACGTTACCAGCTGCAGACTCTACGGCTACAGGAGATAACACCGTCCGGTCATCTTACAAAAACGTCAATGCAAACATTTCACATATATTAAAACAACTTAACAACTACATTATCACTGAGAAAAGACTTTTGTAACTGAATGACAGCATACTCGGTTATCAGA
The DNA here is from genome assembly GCA_013133815.1 of Cromileptes altivelis. Taxonomy (NCBI): domain Eukaryota; kingdom Metazoa; phylum Chordata; class Actinopteri; order Perciformes; family Serranidae; genus Cromileptes; species Cromileptes altivelis. The sequence goes on from CM023134.1 coordinate 50,313,907, forward strand.
GAACTGGGGTTCCGTGCGGTGGGGCAGGCAAGCAAAATACTCACATTGATAACTCTGCTTCCTTACACTTGTTGCTGCCATCTTGCATTGACTGAATCATCTGTACTCGGCTGAGCTCGGCGGATGATACGCAAAGGATTCTGGGATAGCACTTACTGCCAAGGGTGGTCCTGGAAAATCTTAAAAGTGAGGGCCATACAGCCTTTATTCTTGGCCCCCAACTCAACACTCTGAGAATCGGGACAGTACTAGCACTTTGTGGGAGCGTGGATTTTTGAGACTGAGGGTTAAGATTGAGGGTTAAGATAGGAATTGGGATTTGGCCAAAGAGTCTCTGGGGCCAAGAACAATAACTTCAGTTTTGTCTGAATTTAACATCAGGAAATTGGTGCTCATCCATGTTTTTATGTCTTTAAGGCAATTATGAAGTTTAGTTAATTGATTATTTTCTTCTGGCTTCATCGATAAATACAATTGAGTATCATCTGCATAACAATGGAAATTTACAGAGTGATTTCTAATGATGTTACGTAAAGGAAGCATACATAGAGTAAATAGGATTGGTCCGAGTACAGAACCTTGCGGAACTCCAAAACAACCTTTAGTACATAAGGATGATTCATTATGAATGTGAGCAAACTGAAAACGCTAAGATAAATAAGATTTAAACCAGCTTAGTGCAGAACCTTTTAGGCCAATTAACCCTATGGGCCCTAGGCGTTTTTGGGGTATTTTTACTGCCTTTACTTTTAAGCTCATATCACAGTCATTATAAAAGCTACATACACATGCTATATCTTGTTTTTTTTCAGGTCTATCCAGATTTGCCATCATTTCATGTCCTCCTATGTGCCTGTATTTTATATTAATTTTTATATCAATGAAAAAAACAAATCTGTGTTACTAAATTCTTACATTTTTACATGTATCTCAGCATAGCAAGTTGGAAGAAGACATATTCTGCCATATATAAAGAGGGGAGACTCTCTGGAATCTGGCAATATAAGAACCATGATGCTGGGACATTCTGTCACTTCACAGCTGCCCAAAACATGTGGTTTGTGCCAGGCAGAAAATGATGATGCCAGTATTTTTTCATTATTGCAAGAAATTCCATTGACTCATTCACAAGTCAAAAATGTGTTTTATCTGAAGGAAACATGCAATATTTACATCTAAGATAATAGAAAAATAGTCATCCAAGTGCAATGATGTCCTCCAAGATAATATTTGCCACTTTGTTTGCAGTAAACAAAGTTTGTTGTTGTTTTTCAGTTTCAGTTATATTTTTTTTTTTGGGGGGGGGGGGGGCATTTTGGGCATTGGGGGACACTCATGTCCCCCTCAATGTATATGGTGACTACGGCCCTGGCATGCATGCATAATTGGGCTGCAGTAGTCTGGGTGCTGTAGCTGGTCTTGCCATACAAAGTTTGATGGAGTATCAGCTGGACAATATGGAGATCTTTGCATCTTGAAAGCCGGACTACACATGTGGATAGACAGGGAGAAACACACACAAGCCTAAGACGTGGTAAGATACGACATTCCTCACTTTATGAAGTGACTGATAACAAGATCTGTATAATGGATTTTGAAGAAATTTGTCAGGTTTTCATTTTGTAGACAGTAAATTTGGATTTATAGGGTGATGGGATGACAGTACAATGATGTGTGTGTTATCAGCGTAAAGCTCTGGTCCTGCGCTTTCATGTGATATGTGTGGCATTTCTGTGTGAGCCTGCATTCGCGAGTAATCCATTCAAGAGTAATGTGTGTGCAGAGCTGTATGAAAGCTCTGTTATTCATCATTTTAGTGTAAATTTGTCATTTTTTCACTATGAAAACATTGGACTACTGACAAGTTGACCTTGTTGGAAAGCTACAATTTTGCTGTTTCACGTGATGTGCGTGGCTTCTCGCTATGATACACGGTTGTGGAGAAAATCAGTAGAGAAGAATAGATGTGAATTTGGATGCACAATGCGTTGTTTGGGCCCATAGGGTTAAGTGTTCCAGTCTCTAGCAGAATTTGATGGCCAGTTGTGTCAAACGCTGCACTAAGATCTAATAAAACAAGTACAGAGATGAGTTTTTTGTCTGAAGCAATCAGAAGGTCATTTGTAATTTTAACCAGTGCTGTCTCAGTGCTATGATGCACTCTAAATCCTGACTGAAATTCCTCAAATAAATTATTATCATGGAGAAAATCACACAGGTGGTCTGTGACTACTTTCTCAAAGATTTTTGAATGAAAGGAAAGATTAGACATTGGTCTATATTTGGCTAACACCTCTGGATTGAGGGTGGGCTTTTTTAGGAGAGGTTTAATTACAGCTACCTTAAAAGACTGTGGTACATAGCCTGTTAATAAAGATATATTGATCATATCTAATATATGAGTGTTAACTAAAGGTCAGGCCTCCTTTAGTAGCGTAGCTGGGATGGGGCCTAAGACACGATGATTTAGATGAAGAAATCACTGAGAAGCAATCTAAATATATATTAGGTCTTACAGCTGTGTTTGAGGATTGCTCTACTTTCTGTTTTCGAAACCACTGGTCTGATTAAAAAATCCAAATCATCAACCTGCCAGTTAGATTCCCTTATAACTGATCTTGTTAAAGCCACCATTCCCTCTCTGGCCCCTCTTATCATGCACATTATCCATTCTTCCCTCACCACTGGAATTGTTCCCTCACCCGTCAAAACAGCTGCTGTCACCCCAGCACTCAAGAAACCTGGCACAGATCCCAATAACCGCAGTAACCTCTGTCCCATCTCCAATCTTCCATTTCTCTCAAAGATACTTGAAAAAACTGTTGCCGCTTAGCTCCATGCACACCTTTCCCGCAATAATCTCTTTGAACAATTCCGGTCTGGTTTTCGCCCTCTACACAGTACTGAAACAGCACTTCTCAGAATCACTAATGATCTCCTCCTGGCAGCCGATTCCGGTCTCCTATCCATCCTCATCCTGTTTGACCTGAGTGCGGCCTTTGACACCATCTCACACACCACCATCCTGGACAGACTCCTCTCTATTGGCATCACACACACCCCTCAACTGGTTCAAATCCTACCTCTCCGGCCACTCTCAGTTCATCCAACTCAAATCATTCTCATCACAACCACTCCCAGTCACCACAGGTATACCCCAGGCTCTTTCCTTGGGCCCCTGCTATTCATCATTTACTTACTCCCCCTTGGCTCATATGCGGATGACACCCAGCTCCATATTTCCACCAAGCCCGACTCCACCCTCCCACCTTCCTCCCTAACCCTCCCTACCATGTGGAACAGAGTATTCAGCCGCTCTGCTCCTCAGCTCTGGAATTCACTCCCCCCTGACATCCGCAACACCACATCTGTCAGTCTGTTCAAATCCAAACTCAAAACACATCTGTTCAGACTTGCCCATCCCACCTGATCAAATGCACTATGTTCTTACACTGTCTTAGTGTCTTCCCCTTTATTTTAATGTATTTGTATGATATTCTGTATGCTGTGTGTGTTGTTTGATGTATGCTTTTTTTTTAATGTTTGCTGGAAGGGTACTTTGAGTGGCTTAAAAGGTGCCCTAACAAATAAAATACATTATTATTATTATTATTATTATAGGTGTGTATTCTGTGTTTCTGTTACACAGGTGTGTACTGTGTGTAGTACTAAAGGTGTTTTTATGATCACATCTGTTTTGTGTTTCAGTGAAGTCTGAGACTGAGAAGTTTGTTGAAGAGGAACTTAGTAACATCAGTATGCCGGAGATGAAGGGCACAGAAGGACGTTTCCAATACACCATCACTGAGTACAACTATCACTCTGTGTTTATAGTGGCACTCTGATACTGACTGTATTAATTTAGTAGTGTAGTAGTAGTGTAGCAGTGTAGTACAGTAATATTCATGTTGAAGTGTAGTATTAGTTCAATAGTGTAGTATTAATGTAGTAGTGTAGTAGTAGTGTAGTGGTGTAGTAGTAGTAGTAGTAGTAGTAGTACTGTTATTGTGTAGTATCAGTGTAGTAATATTATAGTTTAGTAGTGTGGTATTCATGTAGTAGTGTTGTAGTGGATTAGTTTATCATTAAGTAGTATTAATGTAGTAGTGTTACAGTAGTGTAGTACAGTTAGTACACTAACATTAATGTTGAATTGTAGTATTAATATTGAAGTGTAGTATTAATGTAGTAGTTTAGTATTAATGTTGAAGTGTAGCACTGAGGTTTAAGCGTAGTATTAATGTAGTAGTGTAGTATTAATGTTGAAGTGTAATATTAATGTTGAAGTGTAGTATTGATGTTGAAATGTAGTATTGATGTTGAAGTGTAGTACTAATGTAGTAGTGTAGTATTAATATTGAAGTGTAGAATTAATTCTGAAGTGTAGTATTAGTTCAGTAGTGTAGTGTCAATCAATCAATCAATCAATCAATCAATCAATCAATTTATTTATGAAGCCCAATATCACAAATCACAATTAGCCTCACAGGGCTTTTACAGCATATGACATCCCTCTGTCCTTTGGACCCTCACAGCAGATAAGGAAGTAGTGTAGGAGTAGTGTAATAATGTAGTTGGAGTATAGCAGTGTAGTAGTAGTAGTGCTGTTTTAATAATGTAGTTGTGTAGTATCAATGTAGTAATATGATAGTTTAGTAGTGTGGTATTCATGTAGTAGTTCAATTCAATGTCGTCGTGTAGTATTAATGTTGAAGTGTAGTAGTAATGTTGACGTGTAATATTAATTTCTGTGAAAGGGAAAGTGCCAAGAGTAATGACCTTCGGTGTAAACATAAACTGGCACAGCAGCTCACAAGAACAACCCTTAAATCTATGAGTGTCTCAGTTTGTGGAGTAATTTTGTGGAATAGTTTGGCCGAAAGCATTAGAAATAGTAAAAGCCTAATTGAGTTTAAAAGAAAGTTTAAACAACAGATGTTTGATTTGTACAGTAGGGAAGATGGGGGTGGTTAAATTAAATTAAATTAAATTAAATTAATAAATAAATATAGGACAAATGTAGGACTGTTGAAGGAGTTTGCAATGTTTTTGTTTGTTTGTTTGTTTGCTTGTTTTTTAAATTTATTTATTTGTTGTTATGTATGTCTTGATGGTGTCTTTATGTGTCTTTATGTATGTATGTAAATGGGGGATGGAAATTTAAAAGCTATGCTTCGTCCATCACCTTTTCAGGCCAGGCGTTGTTGTTTTCCAACTATGCTGTCGCTGTATTGGTATGTTGGTGTCTGTAGTTTGTTCTGTGTGGTTGCTGTGGTCTGGTGTGAAATAAATGCACTAAAAAAAGTGTAATATTAATGTAGTAGTGTAGTATTAATGTTTAAGTGTAGTATTAATATTGAAGTGTAATATTGATGTAGTAGTGTAGTATCAATGTTGAAGTGTAGTATCAATGTTGAAGTGTAGTATTAATGTTGAAGTGTTGTATTAATGTAGTAGTGTAGTATTAGTGTAGTTGTGAGATATTAATGCTGAAGTGTAGTATCAGTGTTGAAGTGCAGTATTAATGTTGAAGTGTTGTATTAATGTAGTAGTGTAGTATTAATGTTGAAGTGTAGCATTAGTGTAGTGGTGTGATATTAATGTTGAAGTGTTGTATTAATGTAGTAGTGTAGTATTAATGTTGAAGTGTAACATTAATGTAGTAGTGTAGTATTAATGTAGTAGTGTAGTATTAATGTTGAAGTGTAATATTAATGTAGTAGTGTAGTATTAATGTTGAAGTGTAGTATCAGTGTTGAAGTGCAGTATTAACGTTAAAGTGTTGTATCAATGTAGTAGTGTAGTATTAATGTTGAAGTGTAACATTAATGTAGTAGTGTAGTATTAATGTAGTAGTGTAGTATTAATGTTGAAGTGTAATATTAATGTAGTAGTGTAGTATTAATGTTGAAGTGTAGTATCAGTGTTGAAGTGCAGTATTAACGTTAAAGTGTTGTATCAATGTAGTAGTGTAGTATTAATGTTGAAGTGTAACATTAATGTAGTAGTGTAGTATTAATGTAGTAGTGTAGTATTAATGTTGAAGTGTAATATTAATGTAGTAGTGTAGTATTAATGTTGAAGTGTAGCATTAATGTAGTAGTGTAGTATTAATGTAGTAGTGTAGTATTAATGTTGAAGTGTAATATTAATGTAGTAGTGTAGTATTAATGTTGAAGTGTAGCATTAATGTAGTAGTGTAGCATTAGTGTAGTAGTGTAGCATTAGTGTAGTGGTGTGATATTAATGCTGAAGTGTAGTATCAGTGTTGAAGTGCAGTATTAATGTTGAAGTGTTGTATCAGTGTAGTAGTGTAGTATTAATGTTGAAGTGTAACATTAATGTAGTAGTGTAGTATTAATGTAGTAGTGTAGTATTAATGTTGAAGTGTAATATTAATGTAGTAGTGTAGTATTAATGTTGAAGTGTAGTATCAGTGTTGAAGTGCAGTATTAACGTTAAAGTGTTGTATCAATGTAGTAGTGTAGTATTAATGTAGTAGTGTAGTATTAATGTTGAAGTGTAACATTAATGTAGTAGTGTAGTATTAATGTAGTAGTGTAGTATTAATGTTGAAGTGTAATATTAATGTAGTAGTGTAGTATTAATGTTGAAGTGTAGCATTAATGTAGTAGTGTAGCATTAGTGTAGTAGTGTAGCATTAGTGTAGTGGTGTGATATTAATGCTGAAGTGTAGTATCAGTGTTGAAGTGCAGTATTAATGTTGAAGTGTTGTATCAGTGTAGTAGTGTAGTATTAATGTTGAAGTGTAACATTAATGTAGTAGTGTAGTATTAATGTAGTAGTGTAGTATTAATGTTGAAGTGTAATATTAATGTAGTAGTGTAGTATTAATGTTGAAGTGTAATATTAATGTAGTAGTGTAGTATTAATGTAGTGGTGTGATATTAATGTTGAAGTGCAGTATTAATGTTGAAGTGTTGTATTAATGTAGTAGTGTAGTATTAATGTAGTAGTGTAGCATTAGTGTAGTAGTGTAGCATTAGTGTAGTGGTGTGATATTAATGCTGAAGTGTAGTATCAGTGTTGAAGTGCAGTATTAATGTTGAAGTGTTGTATCAGTGTAGTAGTGTAGCATTAATGTTGAAGTGTAACATTAATGTAGTAGTGTAGTATTAATGTAGTAGTGTAGTATTAATGTTGAAGTGTAATATTAATGTAGTAGTGTAGTATTAATGTAGTGGTGTGATATTAATGTTGAAGTGCAGTATTAATGTTGAAGTGTTGTATTAATGTAGTAGTGTAGTATTAATGTAGTAGTGTAGCATTAGTGTAGTAGTGTAGCATTAGTGTAGTGGTGTGATATTAATGCTGAAGTGTAGTATCAGTGTTGAAGTGCAGTATTAATGTTGAAGTGTTGTATCAGTGTAGTAGTGTAGCATTAATGTTGAAGTGTAACATTAATGTAGTAGTGTAGTATTAATGTAGTAGTGTAGTATTAATGTTGAAGTGTAATATTAATGTAGTAGTGTAGTATTAATGTAGTGGTGTGATATTAATGTTGAAGTGCAGTATTAATGTTGAAGTGTTGTATTAATGTAGTAGTGTAGTATTAATGTAGTAGTGTAGCATTAGTGTAGTAGTGTAGCATTAGTGTAGTGGTGTGATATTAATGCTGAAGTGTAGTATCAGTGTTGAAGTGCAGTATTAATGTTGAAGTGTTGTATCAGTGTAGTAGTGTAGCATTAATGTTGAAGTGTAACATTAATGTAGTAGTGTAGTATTAATGTAGTAGTGTAGTATTAATGTTGAAGTGTAATATTAATGTAGTAGTGTAGTATTAATGTAGTGGTGTGATATTAATGTTGAAGTGCAGTATTAATGTTGAAGTGTTGTATTAATGTAGTAGTGTAGTATTAATGTAGTAGTGTAGCATTAGTGTAGTAGTGTAGCATTAGTGTAGTGGTGTGATATTAATGCTGAAGTGTAGTATCAGTGTTGAAGTGCAGTATTAATGTTGAAGTGTTGTATCAGTGTAGTAGTGTAGCATTAATGTTGAAGTGTAACATTAATGTAGTAGTGTAGTATTAATGTAGTAGTGTAGTATTAATGTTGAAGTGTAATATTAATGTAGTAGTGTAGTATTAATGTAGTGGTGTGATATTAATGTTGAAGTGCAGTATTAATGTTGAAGTGTTGTATTAATGTAGTAGTGTAGTATTAATGTAGTAGTGTAGCATTAGTGTAGTAGTGTAGCATTAGTGTAGTGGTGTGATATTAATGCTGAAGTGTAGTATCAGTGTTGAAGTGCAGTATTAATGTTGAAGTGTTGTATCAGTGTAGTAGTGTAGCATTAATGTTGAAGTGTAACATTAATGTAGTAGTGTAGTATTAATGTAGTAGTGTAGTATTAATGTTGAAGTGTAATATTAATGTAGTAGTGTAGTATTAATGTAGTGGTGTGATATTAATGTTGAAGTGCAGTATTAATGTTGAAGTGTTGTATTAATGTTTAGTGTAGTATTAATGTAGTAGTGTAGCATTAATGTTGAATTGAAGTATCAATGTTTACGTGTAGTATGAATTTAGTAGTGTAGCATTAATGTTGAAGTGTAATATTAATGTAGTAGTGTAGTATTAATGTTGAGGTGTAGCATTAATGTAGTAGTGTAGCATTAGTGTAGTGGTGTGATATTAATGCTGAAGTGTAGTATCAGTGTTGAAGTGTAGTATTAATGTTAACGTGTAGTATCAATGTAGTAGTGTAGTATTAATGTTGAAGTGTAATATTAATGTGGTAGTGTAGTATTAGTGTAGTTGTGTGGTATTAATGCTGAATTGTAGTATCAGTGTTGAAGTAAAGTATTAATGTTGAAGTGTAGTATTAATTTATTAGTGTAGTATTAATGTTGTAGTATTAATGTATTTGTGTAATATTAATGTAGTAGTGTAGTTTTAACGTAGTAGTGTAGTAATAATATTGAAGTGTAATATTAATGTAGTAGTTTAGTCTAACTGTACTAGTGTAGTATTAGTACTTCAGTATGAAATACTAATACTACACTAGGGTTATGAACTGGGTGTGTACTAACGTCCTCTCTGTTTCGTCTGTCTTCAGTGTGAAGATCACTGAGTTGAATCTGACTCATGCTGACCTGCAGTTCATCCCTGAAGTCGGTTTAATGTTTGATGTTCAGAACTCTTCGATATCACTGAGTTTCCACCGACAGATCCTCTACTGGTTCTTGTTAGTTTCCTCCAGAACCCTGACTCAGCACTAACCACCAGCTGTCTCAAACAGAACACTGATCTCACCGAACACGTCTACAGCACCCTGACCTCACCAGAACACGTCTTCAGCGCCCTGATCTCACCAGAACATTGATCTCACCAGAACATGTCTTCAGCACCCTGATCTCACCAGAACACTGAACCCACCAGAACACACTAGAATACTGATCTCAACAGAACACCGATCTCAGCAGAACACACCAGAACACTGATCTCAGCAGAACATGTCTACAGAACAGAGATTTACCTCGTGGCAAAGTTCTCAGACACAACACTGGCAACTGTGTGAGGTTCTTGGAGTTAGATTATCATGACTCTCACAGCAACTCCTACAGAACATTATTAGAACCATAATTATTAAACCTATAGAACAATATTATGACTCTCAGGGTGCTACTTAGGAACTGAAACACAACTAACCCCTCCAACCAAATATGATTCAATCATAGTGATGATGATGATGATGATGATGATTATGATGATGATGATGATCATGCTGTCCTATTTGTCAGTTATGACACGGGGAACATCAACGCATCGGCAGAAGGCGTGAACATGAACACAGCTCTGAACCTGATAAGAGATGATCAGGGACGACTGAAGATCAATAACATCACCTGTGACGCCAAAGTGTCCAAGATGAGGGCCAAGTTCAGCGGGACACTCGGGTACGATTTGCTGACTCTGACATTACTGATCAACAATCACTGATAGATAACATCTGATCAATGATCATCCATTACTGATCAATTGTAACTGATGTCTCACTGCGCTGTTTTGTCTCGACTTGTCTTTCAGGAGAGTTTACGACTTCCTGGCGAGTTTTCTGACAACAGGCATGCGCTTCCTCCTCAATCAAAAGGTCTCTGTCTCTGTCCTATGTCTCTGTCTCTGTCCTGCCAATCTCTGACCTGTCTGTCTCTTTCTCTTTGTCTCTGATCTTCCTGTTTCTGTCCTGTCTGTCTCAGTCTCTGTCTCTGTCCTGTCTGTCTCTGTCTCTGTCCTGTGTCTCTCTGTCCTGTCTGTCTCTTTGTTTTTGTCTCTGATCTTTCTATCTCTGTCTTGTCTCTTTTTTATATATACCTTTTATTGATTTTAATTTTCAGAATGCAAAAGGAAACAGAAAAACAAAACAGGACAACAGAAAGAAAGACAAACAGACAAATAAACAAACAAACAAGCATGACAGCACCTGAATCACAAATCATAGCAAAATGACAGCATTGACAATATACATCACAGGACAAGCATAGCACAAAAGAAAAATTTACGCCATTCCTGTGTTAGGTCACAAGTTTTCAAGGAAAAGTGGGTTGATGAGAAGATATATTTTTAAATTAAAATTACAAAATCAATTGGAATTCATTCTGAGAGTTAATCCACCACTCTGTAGTAAGTCTGAGATTTCATATGGCAGATGCTCTAAAACTGGTTGCCAGATTTTTTTAAAAAAAAAATATTGTTCCCCCCCTAAGGTAGCAGAGAAGCTTTCCATTGGTAAGACCTTAAACATTTCTCTGTACCACTGCGTTATTGTTGGGGGTTTGTCTTTAATCCATCGGAAGAAAATACATTGTCAAGCTAGTAACAGGAGTTTTGTTATAAGAGTGTACTGAGAGGGGTTAGTCCTGTCTGTCTCTGTCTGTCCCTGTCTCTGTCTGTCTCTGTCCTGTCTGTGTCTGTCCTGTCAATCTGTGACCTGTCTGTCTCTCTCTTTCCCTTTCTCTCTGACCTGTCTGTCTCGGTCCTGTCTGTCGTATTTGTCTCTGTCTCTGTCCTGTCTGTGTCTGTCCTGTCTGTATCTGACCATTCTCTCTGTCTCTGCCGCTGACCTGTCTGTGTCTGTCCTGTCTGTCTCTGTCTCTGTCTGTAACTGCCTCTCTCTGTCTCTGACCTGTCTGTCTCTGTCCTGTCTGTGTCTCTCCTGTCTGTCTCTGACCCGTCTGTCTTCAACCTGTCTGTCTCTGTCTCTGTGTTTGTGTCTGACCTGCCTGTGTCTGGCCTGTCTATCTGCCTCTGTATCTGACCTGTCTCTCTGTCTCTGTCTCTGACCCTTATGTCTGCCCTGTCTGTCTCTCAGATCTGTCCTGCTCTGAACCACGCTGCTCTGGTCCACGTGAACTCCATGTTGGAGACGATTCCTGTGAGGACGGAGGTTGATCAGTATATCGGGATTGATTATTCTCTGATCAGTGATCCGATTGTGACGTCTCAGAGCCTTGACATGAACTTCAGGGTGAGACGGTTCCTCTGATTTTCTATGTTCACACAGGGCAAGATCTTAAGGGGACGTTAACATGTGTGTGTGTCTGCAGGGGATGTTTTTCGACCTCTCTGATCCAAACGACACGTTGGCGAACTACGCTGTTGACCCAGTGATCAGAGAGTACGACCGGATGGTCTACCTCGCTCTGTCCGAGTTCTTCTTCGACAGCGGGATGTTCTCTTACTACAGAGCAGGAATCTTCCAGATCCACATTGTCAACGAGAAGGTCTGAACCACCACTGTAGACCCTAAATTACTATAAACCGTCAAAACTACCACAGACCTGGGAAACCACCACAGGGTCAAAACCATCAGAGTCCTAAATAATTAACATACAAAACCTAGAAACTTCCAAAATCTCTACGGACCCCCAAAATAAATACACCCACCAAAAACCATCACAGACCTCCAGAACCACCACAGACCCTGAAATCATCTATAGACTCCCAAAACCAGCTTGAGTCATTAGTCCTGATAACTGACTTTATCTCATGTGACCTTCACTATTTGTGTCTTCTCGTCCTTCAGATGCCCAAAGACCTTGAGATGTTGCTGAGAACCACCTACTTCGGAACCATCATGATGCTGGTGAACACAAACACTACAGAACACAGTAAAGACACAGTAGAGACACACAAACACAGCAGAAACACACTAGAGACAGTAGAGGCACAGTAGAGACACATAAACACAATTGAGACGCAGTAGAAGGTCCTAAGGACAGAGGGATGTCATATGCTGTAAAGCCCTCTGAGGCAAACTGTGATTTGTGATATTGGGCTTCATGAATAAAATTGATTGATTGGTTGGTTGATTTATTAATTGACATGTCAGCAGGATCAAGGTTGTCTCTATATTACTAGTCTGAGTGGGCGGAAGTTGGCTGCATAGATCAGCCAGTCATTGGGCAGACCGAGCCACTCACTTAAGTCCCGCCCTACCACCTCCGGTTGTGTAGCAGTTTTCAACCGTTTCCAACACGTCCTTTACCAACTTTTGCGGTATTTGTACAGGAAAGGCCAAAGCAGACTCTACCTGCTGAGGCGGCTCAGGTCTTTTGGAGTGCAGGGGGCGCTCCTGAAGACCTTCTTTGAGACTGTGATGGCATCAGGTCGTTTTTTTTCTCCAATGTTAAAGTGAGAGTCAGCCCAGCCAGACCTTTCTTTTCTTGAGAAAGGTCTGGTGAGCGAGACTACTATATTACTGCCTCATGTTCTCTCTTTGTTCTCAGTAGAACTTGGGGTGGTACTACAATTCAATTGAATTTCATTTATAAACCCACTATCACAAATCGCAATTTGCCTCACAGGGCTTCACAGCATACAACATCCCTCTGTCCTTATGACCTTCACAGCTGATCAGGAAAAAGTCCCCAAAAAAGCCTTTAACGGGGGAAAAACGGTTGAAAGCTCAGGAAGAGCAACTGAGGAGGGATCCCTCTTCCAGGACGGACAGACGTGCAATAGATGTTGTACAGAACAGATCAGCATAATAAATTAACAGTAATCCGTATGACACAATGAGAGAGAGAGAGGGAGAGAGAGAGAGAGAGAGAGGGAGGGAGAGAGGGAGAGAGAGAGATATGCAGGTAATGACAGTAGCTTACAACAACGTTAATGAAAGTAATAATATTATAGTTATAGTTCTGGCTACTGTGGTACAGTATGTTGAAAGTATGTATTAATATCTGGCAGTATACATGTGTGACAACAGTTATGTGTATAATAACAGTAGAAGTATGACTAATGACTAATGATGGCAGCAGCAGCAGCAGCAGGAGGCATCTGGCAGGACCACGGCAGCAGCACAACCAGACACGTCACGCTGTCCATGCACCACTGCAATATGAGTTAATCTGAGAGACAGTGGAGCACAAAGGCTCCAGAGACGAAGCCGAGTCTGCAAGATGTACTAAGAAGATAGAATGTAGTAAAAAGTCCTCTGTATAGCTGCCTCATGTTCTGTATTCTCCATAGAACTCCGGGTGGTACTACAGTACTCTGTATTACTGCCTCATGTTCTGTCTGTGCTCGCAGTAGAACCCAGGGTGGTACTACAGCACTCTGTATAGCTGAGAGATGTTCTCCGTGTTCTTGGTAGAACCCGGCTCTGGTGGAGGCTCCATTGTCCCTGCAGCTCGCGGTCAACTCTCCTCCAAAAACATCCATTAAGACCTCGGGGGCGACAGTTGTGATGACAGCCATTGTTAAGGTGATGGTCCTGCCCCCAGGTCAGCCTCCGGTCCAGCTGAGCAGCATGACCATGGTACACGCACCCACGCACGCACGTACACACGCACGCACGTACGCACAGACACACACACATACAGGTCATGAAGATGTGAGTGGTTTCAGTTTCAAACATAAGTCTGACTTTCAGGAATCAAACATGTTGTCATTAATGAGCACACATCAAACTGTTGAATCACAGTATAAAATGAAACTTATTAAAAGCTTCATATTTTAAAAAGTGTTAATGTTGGAAGAATGGAACGTGACATCCTGCATGTTCTGAAAGAAGTGAAAATTTTAATGTTTGAATGTTTCTGTAGCTCTAAGTGTTCAGCGGTAGGAGGTGATAAGAAACTGGTTCCTGGTTCAGACCAGAGCTACAAACACCATCACCTGACCTGGTGACAGTTTAAACTGTTTTACTGTCTCATGTTTCTGTCCTCCTGCAGGAGTCAAAGTTTAACGCCAAAGTTTCTATGAAGGGGAAACGTCTGGCTGTTCATGCTGACCTCCGCAGGTATATCAACACCCATATAGATTACAGACGTACCTTGTCAACATCACAAGAGCTGTGATTGGTCAGTTTGGGCTGCATGTCTCTGATGTCACCTGGTAGTCAGGTTGAGGCTGCTGTCTAGTTGTTGTGGACACAGGTACTAAAGTTCTCTGGTTTGGGGACCTCAGAATTAATGTGTTCTGTTGGCTTCATCCCCCAGTGACTTCCAGCATGACCTGGGGCGGTCTACAGAGTCAGCTCCCCACAGTCTGAGGTTATGGTTCTCTGCTGGAGAATGGTGGATTGTTCCCTCTGGGTTGAGAGAAAGTCACTGCCCCAAGAGAAGGAGTTTGTCTGGGTCTCTCTGGGTGGTTGACAGTGAGGGTAGAATGGAGCGTGTTTGGTGCAGCATCTGCAGTGATGCAGGCACTGTGCTAGACCGTCATGGTTCATAGGGAGGTCAGCCAGAAGGCAAAGCTTTCCATTTCCTGGTTCATCTCCGTCCCAACTCTCACCTATGGTCATGAGCTCTGGGTAGTGACTGAAAGAATGAGTCTGGAGACATCTGGAGGGAGCTCGGAGTAGAGCTGCTGTTCCTTCATGTTGAGGTGGTTCAACATCTGATCAGGATCTTCCTGGTCTAGCTGGTAGGAGGTCCTGTGGCAGACCAACAATGAATGGAATGAATAAATAAGTGGATGGATGGATGGATGGATGAATAAATGGATCGATGAATGAATGAATGGTGGATGATTAAATGGTTTAATGGATGGATGGATTGATTGATGAATGAATGAATGGTGGATGGTTAAATGTTAAATGGTTAAATGGATGGATGGATGGATGGATAATCCTCCTTTGTGGTCTGGTTCTTGTTTTCCAGTCTCTGAAAATCTGAATGACAAACTGAAAGGAAGTGACATCAGTATTTTATTTGAAATGAAATAACCGCCTGACTGGACCAATGTATTTCTTTCAGGTTTAAAATCTTCTCCAATCAGTCAGCTCTGGAGTCTTTGGCAGTGAGTGTGTTTGACCTGATACTACAACTATACTACAGCCTTACCACAACCTAACCACAGCCTTACTACAACTTTACTACAACCTTTCAACAAGCTTAGCTCAACCTTATTTCAACTTTACGATAACATTACAGAGGTGGAATACACACTAACCTGTTTCTCTGTCTGTCTGTCTGTCTGTCTGTCTGTCTGTCTGTTTGTCTTTCACTCTATTTGTCTGTCTCTGTCTCTGCCTGTGTCTGTGTGTCTGTCTGCCTGTCTTTGTGTCTGTCTGTCTGTCTGTTTGTTTGTCTCTCTGTCTGTTTCCATGTCTGTTTCTTTGTGTCTGTCTGTGAGTCTGTCTGTTTGCCTGTCTGTCTGTGTGTCGGTCTCTTTGTCTCTGTGTGTCTCACTGTCTGTCTCTCTCTCTGTCTGTCTCCCTGTCTCTCTGTAGTTGATTCCTCTTCAGGCTCCCCTGAAGACGATGTTGCAGATGTCAGTCGTTCCTTTAATCAACAGTAAGAATCAGATTCATTTATAAAACTTGTTTTACTGTGAAAGATGGAGACACTGACTGTGTGTGTGTGTGTGTGTGTGTGTGTGTGTGTGTTCAGACTGGACGAAGCGAGGAGTTCAGATCCCTCTGGCTGATGGGATGGATTTCATTGAGGAGGTTGTTGAATATCACAATGTAAGTTTATACACCATAATCATTAACTTGTGTGTGTGTGTGTGTGTGTGTGTGTGTGTGTGTGTTTTATATGATGCCTTATTCTGATTGGTTGTCCTCTGTACCATGTGATGTTTACCTCTGTGCAGGGTTTCATTGTGATTGGAGCGAATCTTCACTTCACCAAAGGACTGAGAGAAATGATATCAGGTGCCAATCAGACAGAGACCAACATGTAAACATCTACAGATGTATTTATAGACATTGTGAACATATAACTCACTGTGTGAACACGACATATAACAAGATGTTAGTTTTTCTCAGTCACGTTGGTACGTTTGTCAGATCAGAATTGAAATTGTCAAAACTACTTATTTAATCTTCACATGATTGTGCCACTTGTGCACATCTAAAAAGCAGTTTCTCATTTCTTTGAAGAAGTTGCACATGGTTTGGTACATCCATGCAAATGAGTATGTACAATTCTCTGCTCTTTCCTACATTATCAATTGCTTATGTCATGTTGATCAAAATGTATTGTAATGGGTCTCAGTTGAATAGTCTCACCCCCACAACATTTAGACATTAGTGTATCGCCTAAGTCGTTACGTGGAAAATGGTTGAACAAGTTGTCATAATATGTCAAGCATATTTCTATACCGTACATTTCCATTAGACTTGTTTTCTAAATCTGTTCTGAACTGGTAAAGTGCTCCCAGGTGAATCCTGACTTTCTGTAAAGAAGGGAAATGTGTGAAGCATTAGATCAACCAATGATTTACCAGTTGTGTGAAATAAGCTCAAAGGTGCATCTCATGAACCATCAACTGGCAAGTATATATATTTATAGCTGGAACACAACACAATGTTAGAATGTCTGACAATGGAAGGAAAAGGAATTGGACGGGGTCAACAGCCAGAGAGAAGAAGAAGAGGAAGAGGAGAGAGGTTGCATGGTGGCTGAGTGTCTTTTTCTTTCTGTATCGCAATGACATGACCTATCAACAAATTACAGTACAAACAGTAAAAGCGTAAATTTGAATCTTGTCCAGACTGTTCAATCAATCTCACACATACACTAAGGTGTAACATACAGTTTACAAAGATTGTCATCAAAAACTTTAGCCATAGTTTACATCAGAATATCCCTCCAGAGCATACTGTTATATTGACAACATGACTAAGCAATTTGAGCGTCTTATCCGTACACAATAACACAAGGATTTGTCATTCTGATGGCACTGATATATTCATTGACACAGATATTTACTTTTGAGAGATGAACTAAGGATTTTGACCAAGGGCAGCCCCCTCACTCTGACATGTCTCCATTTTGTGCATGTACAGGTCCTATTTGTGCATGTGTGTGTGTTTTGGACCTGTGTGTAATTGAGAAGCAAGAGTGAAAACACTGAATTTCTCCTCAGGGGGTTAATAAAGTAAATAAAGTAAATGAAGTAAATAAACTTTGAGCAAGAGACTGGCTTTGCAGGTAATCTATGGTTGTTTTGCTATTTGTACGAATTGTTTTGAGATATGCACTTATTATTTTGCAAATGTCGACGATCATTCGAGAAATGTACCAAAACGACTGAGCAAAACTGTATTATATTAAAAACATATCAGTAAAGGACGATTCCAAAGACAGCATCAAAACACACACACACAAGGACAGAGGGATGTTGTACGCTGTAAAGCCCTGTGAGTGAAATTGTAATTTGTGATACTGGGCTTTATAAATAAAATTGATTGACTGATAGATAGATAGAAAGATAGATATGTGTACTGAACATTGTTTATGTTGTGACAAATAACAAGATTAAAATCTTTGCAACTTTGTGAGCAAATTTTTCTGTGGATGAGTATTTTTTAATAAAACTCTAACAAATGTTTCTCTTTATTAAAGCCTTTAATTAAGTTTAATTTTTAAATGTTATAAATTCTTGTTTACTCGCTGAAAGTCATCATGTTCTGTTCCTGTGGACTAGGGTTAGGGTGGGGGATCTGAATCCCCTCTCCTCCAGGAGAGAGGAAGGTGCACGGGCCATCGCGTATCGGGACTTCCCTTCCATGCTGACCCCCTACATGTACCACCACCCTAAGGTGGTGGGTTTTCAAAAAATTAGGCTTAGAGCCTTAGGATGAGGTCGGCCTTGGCGCAACGTTTCGGTCTATTTTGACCTTCCTCAGGCGCACCGACCTCTTAAATGGGGGACAGCCTTTCTGGGCTTGTTCTCACCTCCTTCCCTTTTTATTAAATGTTTTTGTTTTTTTGTTCTCCCCTTTTCCTCCTTCCTTCTACCCTTTCTTTCCTTTCTCCCATATGTCTCTCTTGTGTGTACCTACCCTCTATTTATACTTTCTGTTCATCTTGAGTTTTCTTACTCTTTTATTTTGGTTCTTCTTCATATGTGGTTTTTTCTTCCTCCTTTTTGGTTTTATTTTATGTCTGTCTGGACATGTAGGGTTAGGGGTGGGGTTTGGGTTGGGGTTCAGGGGATCATATTGGATCTTTGGTGCACGGGCCGATAACAGGCACGATGTAGACCCGACAGCGTGGATATAGGAGGAGGTCAAAAATTGTCACCTCACGGTTGTGAGGAGATGGGGAGATCAAAGTAGTCAGCCGAGAGAGAGCCCCATGAGGAAATCATATAGCTCATCGGTTGAGCGTTGTACCCTGCCCCGGGAGAGCCGGGTTCAAGACCCACCAGGAACGGCGGCCAAAACGACCACACCACACTAGAAATAACAAAAACTCAATGTGTTCTTTGAAAGAGAAGTAACTAAGTAGGGAGAAGAGGTAAGTCCAGTGAAACAAGAGGGTCAGTGTTATTACCATTTCTATTGTGTTGTGTGTCTGCAATCAAAGCTGAGTCATAAACCAGATCCTGGCTCAGGTTTGTATGCATGTGCAAGAACGCGTGACTGCGTGCATGCATATAATACATATAATCCATACGCACATAAATACACACACACACACACACACGCGATACACATGCAATACATTTATATATATATATCTCTATACATATATATATATACAACCATAATACATGATAACATAAACATACCCATATATACATATATATACATAAATAAACACGCACACAGCCATGCAAGGTGATGCAATAGAGCTGCGCGTGTCCAATGCATGTGCGGAGGCAGGATCGTGAAAGAAAAACTTTATTGTAACATATATTTGGATTTTATTGTTATTTGAAGCTATGAAGTGGGATGTGGGTTGACAGAGCAAAAAAAAGAAAGAAGATTTTGATTAGGAAATTCTATGACATGGTAAGTGAATCTGGTAGTTGGAATATTTTACAGAAGAACAATGTCAGTTGTCGAGATATTCTAATGGGTACTGGCTGTGATTAACTGTGCAGAGTGTATGCGTGCGTGTGCACATAACAGGCCATGATATAGACATATAAATATACATGCAATATGCACAGTGCAGATGAAATGTCAAATAAACACAACAATGTAATTTATTATATGTATAGGCATCAGACCAAACAGGCAGTATTTTAGAAAAGAAGACAGTTAATGTTAGTTTTCTTGTTTTTATTCAGAAACATGATTTATATAAATTGGGTTAGGGTTAGGGTTAGGGTTAGGGGGTTAGGGTTAGGGGGGTTAGGGTTAGGGTTAGGGTTAGGGTTAGGGTTAGGGTTAGGGTTAGGGTTAGGGTTAGGGTTAGGGTTAGGGTTAGGGTTAGGGTTAGGGTTAGGGGGTTAGGGTTAGGGTTAGGGTTAGGGTTAGGGTTAGGGTTAGGGTTAGGGTTAGGGTTAGGGTTAGGGTTAGGG